>OX031068.1:48550211-48962711 GCA_943736015.1 Tridacna crocea | reverse complement strand
ATGACGGGGTATGGTTAGGGTACGGTAAGGGTAGGATGAGGGTAGGATGGGGTAGGGTAAGGGTATGGGTAGGGTAGGTTGAGGGTAGGATGGGGTAGGGTTAGGGTACAATAAGGGTAGGATGAGGGTAGGATGGGGTAGGGTAAGAGTATAGTTAGGGTAGGTTGAGGGTAGGATGGGGTAGGGTTAGGGTACAATAAGGGTAGGATGAGGGTAGGATGGGGTAGGGTAAGGGTATGGGTAGGGTAGGTTGAGGGTAGGATGGGGTAGGGTTAGGGTATAATAAGGGTAGGTTGAGGGTAGGATGGGGTAGGGTTAGGGTACGGCAAGGGTAGGATGAGGGTAAGATGGGGTAGGGTAAGGGTATGGGTAGGGTAGGTTGAGGGTAGGATGGATTATGGTAAGGGTAGGATGAGGATAGGATGGCGTAGGGTAAGGGTTTGGGTAAGGTAGGTTGAGGGTAGGATGGGGTAGGGTTAGGGTACGGTAAGGGTAGGATGAGGGTAGGATGGGGTAGGGTTAGGGTACAGTAAGGGTAGGTTGAGTGTATGACGGGGTATGGTTAGGGTACGGTAAGGGTAGGATGAGGGTAGGATGGGGTAGGGTAAGGGTATGGGTAGGGTAGGTTGAGGGTAGGATGGGGTAGGGTTAGGGTACAATAAGGGTAGGATGAGGGTAGGATGGGGTAGGGTAAGGGTATGGGTAGGGTAGGTTTAGGGTAGGATGGGGTAGGGTTAGGGTAGAATAAGGGTAGGTTGAGGGTAGGATGGGGTAGGGTTAGGGTACGGTAAGGGTAGGATGAGGGTAAGATGGGGTAGGGTAAGGGTATGGGTAGGGTAGGTTGAGGGTAGGATGGGATATGGTAAGGGTAGGATGAGGATAGGATGGCGTAGGGTAAGGGTTTGGGAAGGGTTGAGTTAGGGTAAATTGGGGTAAGCTAAGGGTATGGGAAGGGTAGGAGTAGGGTAGGATGGGTTAGGGTAAGGGTATGGGAAGGGTAGGAATAGGGTAGGATGGTGTAGGGTAAGGGTATGGGAAGGGTAGGATGAGGTAGGGTAAGTGTATGTGAAGAGTAGGAGTAGGGTAAGATTGGGTAGGGTAAGGGTAGAGGAAGGGCAGGGTTAGGGTAGGTTGAAGTAGAGTTTAGAGTATGGAAAGGGTATGAGTAAGGTAGGATGGGGGTAGGGTTAAGGATAATGAAAGGGTAGGAGTAGGGTAGGATGGGGTAGGGTAAGGGTATGAGAAGAGTAGGAGTAGGGTAGGATGGTGGTAGGATAAGGGTATGGGAAGAGTAAGAGTAGGGTATGATGGGGATAGGGTAAGAGTATGGGAAGGATATGAGTAGGGTAGGTTGATGGTACGGTTTACGGTATGGAAAGCGTTAGGTTTACGGTAGGATGAGGATAGGGTTTAGGGTATTGAAAGGGTCGGAGTACGGTAGGATGGCGGTAGTATAGGTGGTCATGTGCACCAAAGGCCCTAATTGATTTTATATTAATCTCTCTCGATTCAGCTCTACTCGCACCGAAAGTGTGGGCCAATGAAAAATATTCCTTGGCTCAGAGTGTAGAGTAGGATCAGACTGCACCGATGTGCAGTAAATTATTCGCTGATTAGGTGAAGGCTTGTTTTTCCGACCTTTCTTCAACGGTCCATAGCTCCTTAACGATTAGAGGTATCGGTCTGCTTTAAATTTTATTGAAGATGTTGATTCAAGTACTTACAGAATTTGGTACGATTTATTTGTTTACGACTCTCCATTCGTCTAGAATACGATTGAACGCAATGTCGGCCATATTTCTGATAGAGACTGATATGGGTATACATATCAAAATAGGTGACTTTGGTCTGGCGACAGATGAAGTTGTTACGAGTCCTGTGATAGAGAAACCTAATCTTCCTCATATAGGTTTGTTGGGAAAGCTGACAAGGTCAGCAAGTAACGCATCTGATCATACATCTGGAGTTTGTACTTCAACATACGCTGCCCCAGAGCAGCTACAAGGATCTCTTTATAACACGAAAAGTGATATATACAGTCTTGGTGTAGTGTTGTATGAATTATTTATGCAGTTTAATACCGAATCAGAAAGAATTAGGAGGTTAGAGGAATTAAGGAAAGGCCTCATTGATGACAAGATTTATAAATAATGGCCAGCACAAGGTAGTTGAATGCTCTCTGAGTATTACCTCCCTTTATATCAATTATACCTAATGCTTAGTAAGCGGCCTTAGTAGTAGAAAGATGTTGAAGCAAACATAGGAGTGAATTAATGGTAATCTTGGGTTATTTTCCTGACCTATAATGCTCTCTGAGTATTACCTCCCTTTATATCAATTATACCTAATACTTAGTAATATAGTATATGTATAAAGATCCCATGAAACATGGCAATTATAGACAAAATGGCGAAATATGTAATTTTGCCACGCTTTCACGAAGATCTAGTCGTGCTGGAGTAATTTCTGCATGACCATTGGGCAGATGTAAGCCAGGCAATCATTGATGGAATGACTGGCTTTACATTCTACCTACACAGAGAATTTATTGCTGCTGTTGCGCATTTGCGCAGCAGGAACATTACTTTCGACGTGTGGGTAAAACGCCCTTGATCCTTATCAAACGATATGGGTCAAGGCCCGACAAAATCTCGGGCCTTTCTTTTTTGACCCGAGGTCTTGTCGGGTCTTGACCCAAACGAATTGAAAGTGGAGTAGAATGGGACTTTCCTATGTAATTTAACACAATGTCTGGCATTGCAGTTTTCGTGAATTCATTTTCCGACCTTTCTTCAACGATGCATAGCTCATTAACCAATGGAGGTATCGGTTGGCTTTAAAGTTTATTGAGGACGTTGATTCAAGTACTTACAGAAATTGGTATGATTTATTTCTGTACGACTCTCCCATTGTCTTTAATACGATTTAAAAGAATGTCGGCCATTGCAATTTTTGTGATTTCATTTTCCGACATTTCTTCAATGGTCCGTAGCTCCTTAACGAATAGAGGTATCGGTCTGCTTTAAAGTTTGTTGAGGACGTTGATTGAAGTCCTTTCAGAATTTTGTACGATTTATTTTTTTACGACTCTCCATTCGTCTATAATAGGATTGAACGCAATGTCGGCCATTGCAATTTTTGTGGTTTCAGTTCCCGACATTTCTTCAATGGTCCCTAGCTCCTTAACGAATAGAGGTATCGGTTTGCTTTAAAGTTTATTGAGGACGTTGATTCAAGTACTTACAGAAATTGGTAGGATTTATTTGTTTACGACTCTCCACTTGCCTTTAATACTATTGAACGCAATGTCGGCCATATTTATGCAGTTTTATACTGAATCAGAAAGAAGTAGGAGGTTAGAGGATTTAAGGAAAGGCCTCATTGATGACAAGATTTATAAATACTGGCCAGCACAAGATAGTTGAATGCTCTCTGAGTATTACCTCCCTTTATATCAATTATACCTAATGCTCAGTAATACAGTATATGTATAAAGATCCCATGAAACAAGGCAATTATAGACAAAATGGTGAGATATGTAATTTTGTCACGCTTTTACCAAGATCTAGTCGTGCTGGAGCAATTTCTGCATGACCAGTGGGCAGATGTAAGCCAGGCAGTCATTGATGGACTGACTGGCTTTACATTCTTCTCGCACGAAGAATTCATTGCTGCTGTTGCGCATTTGCGCAGCAGGAACATTGCTTTCGACGTGTGGGTAAAACGCCCTTGATCCATATTAAACGATATGGGTCAAGGCCCGACAAAATCTCGGGCCTTTTTTTTTAGACCCGAGGTCTTGTCGGGTCTTGACCCAAACGAATTGAACGTGGAGTAGAATGGGACTTTCCTATGTAATTTAACACAATGTCTGGCATTGCAGTTTTCGTGAATTCATTTCCCGACCTTTCTTCAACGATGCATAGCTCATTAACCAATAGAGGTATCGGTTGGCTTTAAAGTTTATTGAGGACGTCCATTCAAGTACTTACAGAAATTGGTACGATTTATTTGTGTACGACTCTCCCTTCGTCTTTAATACGATTTAAAACTATATCATATTGGGAAAAAATATGCGGGGCCTTTGGAAAGGCCTTTGTACACAATGGATTTTTAATTGGGTAACTTGTAATTCTTGACCCATATATTTGACCTTGACTTTGAAGGTCAAGGTCATGACTGCTTGGTCACAGCTATCAAATGTGAAGGTCGCAGACTTAACCCTGAGTAGATACCAAAATCATATAGGGCCTCTCGAAAGGCCTTCGGTACACAAAATATTTAAATTGGGTTTCTTGTAATTCTTGACCTATTTATTTGACCTTGACTTTGAAGGTCACAGTAATGACTACTCGTTAATTGCAATAAAATGTGAAGGTTACATGCCAAACCCAGGTCATAATTTTTTCAACCAGTGAAAACATGAAATTTCAAGAAATTTTACGGTCTGAAAAATGCCAACTTTCTTATTTTTTGGAAAAAAGCCAATTTTTTTTTGTCAGGCTGAAGCCAAGTTTAAGCCAATTAAAATACCATTGCCGTATTTGTTTTACTTTAAACCTGTATTGGGGGAAAAAAACAAACAAAAATTTGAAGAAAGCCTCTCACCAAGGCATTTCGCCAATGGCTTTTTATGTTGGGCCTTTGGAAAGGCCTTTGGTAAAGAAATATTTTTTATTTGGGATACATTTATCTTTTGACCTTTTCATTTGACCTTGACTTCGAAGGTGTCAGTCCTGACTGCTCGTTAATTGCAATAAAATGTGAAGGTTGCAGGCCAAACACAGGTCATGATTTTTAACAAGGGAGTATAGGCAATTGGACGGTCGAAAAACTGTCAGGTTAATTTTACTGAATAGGGCCTCTCGTCGGGGGCCTTTGGCATGTTTTCTTTTAGGCTTTATATAACTTTTGATTCAAGGGCAATAACTCTGAAAGGATTTTTTTGTAATTGTCTCCTCTTTGCCCTCTAACATCTGGCATCGCGTTTCTCTGGCCAAACCCATTGGTTAAGGGGACAAGAGCTGACCCAAATTCCATCAAAATGGGGTCAAGTCACTTTTTTTTTGTTAAGTTGCGGTGTTTTTGTTCAAGCACATGAGATAAAATGTCGGAACCCTGTTGAGATAACAGATAAAAAGAAAAAAAAAATTCAGGGCCTTTCGTGAAGAACTTTGGGCATCTTATAATTTCTAAACCAAGGGCGATAACTCTGAAATTCTTTTTTGTGGCCTTCTCCTCTTTGCCCTCTAACATCTGGCATCGCGTTTACCTGGCCAAACCCACTGGTTAAGGGGTCAAAACCCAACCCGATTTCCAAAAAAATGGGGTCAAGTCACTTTTTTTTGTTTAGTTGCGGTAGTTTTTTTGTCAAGCACGTGAGATGAAATTTCGGATATCTGTAGGTTAGGATATAGGTTGCGTAGTGTATGGAAGGGACAGGGTAATTGAAGAGGGAAGGTTAAGAGTAGGCTAAGGGTAAGGGTATGGCAAGGGTAGGAGTACGGCAGGATAACGGTACGGTAGGGTAAGGGTATACGAAGGGTTGGAGTATGCTAGACTAGATTATGGGAAGGGATAGCAGTACGGCAAGACTACGTAGTGTACGGTAGGGTAAAGGTAAGAATATGGAAAGGGTAAGAATAGGGTAGCATAAGGGTAGGGTAAGGTTATAGTAAGGGTTAGATGTAGGGTGAGGATATAGGTTGAGAAGGGTAAGGGTAGGACAGGGTAATTGAAGAGGGAAGGTTTAGTGTAGGGTAAGGGTATGGGAAGGGCAGGAGTAGGGTAGGAGAAGGGTAAGGTAAGGTTATGAAAAGGGTAGGAGCAGGTTAAGGATATAAGTAGGTAGATATAGCGTAGGTTAAGGGGTACAGTAAGGTTACTGTAGGTAGGGGTAAGGCAATGTAGGGAAAAAGTAAGGTAGGGGTAATAGTAAGGGTAGAGTAGGTTATGGATATGTGCAGAGATGGAGTACGGTATGGCTGCGTAGTAAGGGTAATGGTAAGGGGGGTAGGATAAGGGTAGGGCAAGGGCAGGGCAGAGTACGGTTAGGGTAAGGGTAGAGTAGGGGAAGGATAAAGGTATGAATAAGGACAGGGGTAGGGTATGTTTAGTGGTAACCTCGGGGTAGGCTACCCCCAAATCAAAGTTTACTCCAAAAAGTAAATAAACCACAGGAAAACATTAATTAAACATATTTTACTCCAAACTTACACACTTGTATCAATAGACGCATTCAAACTCACACGAAATCATTATCTAAGAAAAAAGGGTAACCTCGGGGTAGGGTACCCCCGAAACAGAGTTCACTCCTAAAAGTAAATAAACCACAGGAAAACATTAATCAAGCATATTTTACTCCCACCTTACACACTTGTATCAATAGACGCATTCAAACTCACAAAGAAATCATTATCTTAGAAAAAAGAGTAACCTCGGGGTTAGGATACCCCAGAATCAAAGTTTACTCTATAAAGTAAATAAACCACAGAAAAACATTATTTAAACATATTTTACTCCCAACCTACACACTTGTATCAATAAACGCATGCAAAATCACAAATAAATCATTATCTAAGAAAAAAGGGTAACCCCGGGGTAGGGTACCCCCGAAACAGAGTTTACTCCAAAAAGTAAATAAACCACGGGAAAACATGAATTAAACATATTTCACTCCCAACTTCACACACTTGTATCAATAAACGCATTCAAACTCACAAAGAAATCACTATCTAAGAAAAAGGGTAACCCCGGGGTAGGGTACCCCAGAAACAGAGTTTACTCCAAAAAGTAAATAAACCACGGGAAAACATTAATTAAACATATTTTACTCCCAACTTACACACTTGTATCAATGGACTCATTCAAACTCACACAGAAATCATTATCTAAGAAAAAAGGGTAACCTCGGGGTAGGGTACCCACAAATCAGAGTTTACTCCAAAAAGTAAATAAACCACAGGAAAACATTAATTAAACATATTTTAATCCCAACTTACACACTTGTATCAATAAACGCATTCAAACTCACAAAGAAATCATTACCAAAGAAAAAAGGGTAACCCCGGGGTAGGGTACCCCAGAAACAGAGTTTACTCCAAAAAAAAGCGAGTAAACCCAGGATAATGGCAATTATACATATTCTGCACTAAAATTATAAAATTTAATTAAAACACACGCAAAGAAAGCTTTCAATAGAAAAAATGGTAAGCTCGGGGTAAGGTACCCTGAAACAGACTTTACCCCAAAAAGCGACTAAACCCCAGGATAATGTACTTCAACATAATCTGCACTCAACTTTCAAACTTGTATCCAAAAACGCATTCAACCTCACAAAGAAAGCTTAAAATAAGAAAAAAGGGTAAGCTCCGGGTAGGGTACCCCCAAAACAGAGAGCGAATCGCATAACTATTGCATCGCTACCACCACAAACTACAGAATTAAGAAAAAAAAAAACACAAATTTAAAAAGCGAATGGAACAGTTATTCTGGATGACTGACTGTGTTGATTATTGCACTGGAAATGGGCAGGAATTTATATTACTGGGAGTGGTACCACCTAGACATTATACCTCTACATCATACATATTTTTCATTTGAAGCAGAGCCCTGCTAGCTCAGTTGTTAGCATAAAGGACTTGAGAACGGGGTCATGAGTTTGAACCCTGGCTCAGCTAATTTTTTTACGGGAATTGATGACAGTTATTTCAACAGGAATCATTTTTCTCCCACTGCCGACCATTGTTATGACAATGAATATGTGGGAAACCAGCCATTACCTTGGAAAGAGTATTGTGCATGGTAGTGGTAAAAGAAAGCATGGATAGGTAAATTGGCCACCGCGATATAACTGAAATAATGTTGAAAATAGTGATAAACACAATACGATCAATTGTTATTTGAAGATCCAAATGGTCACGGGCAAACCCTATTCCATACAATAAAACTTTGGATTTGTCCAAAGTTAAGCATTTGCAGACAACAACATAAACTTTACTCAAAAACTAAATTTGTTAGTGGAAGGGTAAAGTCATTCTTTTGTTTTTTCACAATGTTTTGTACCCACTGTGAACTCTTTACCAAATGACAAAGTTTGGACAACATTAAATTGTAAGTATTTTCACATGACAAACTACATGTAGCTGAAATGATAACTTTCGTAAATAAATTATAGGGTCAAAAACATTTTGGAAAAAAATAAAATGCTGGTAACAAGCATTATCTGGGTTTTGGAAAATGTTTTCTGTCTATGCAAAATCTTGGACCAGATCAAATTGAAATTTTTTTCAAAGAACAAAATCAATGACAACAAATTATCATTTAGTATCAAAAACAAAATATTTTACTTTTAAAATATTCCAATAAACATATATTTTTAAAAGTTTACACTTGTAACAAATAACAAGGTATGAAACAAACTAACAAATGCACCTGCGCAAAAGCCACATGATACTTAAATCAATCAAACAAGCTTAACATGTCACATGATGGACAACTCTGAGAGGACATCTCTGAGCGGACATCTCTCGTTTCATGCTTATACCCTAACCCTAACCCTAACCCTAACCCTAAACCCTAAACCCTAACCCTAACCCTAAACCCTAACCCTAAACCCTAACCCTAACCCTAAACCCTAAACCCTAAACCCTAACCCTAAACCCTAACCCTAAACCCTAAACCCTAAACCCTACTAAACCCTAAACCCTAACCCTAACCCTAACCCTAAACCCTAACTAACCGGACATTGGTCGTGGCTAAGTTTGGGGCGGCTCGGATGGAAATGCGGCCTGCAGAGCGTCCAGAAGTTCTGAACACGGGAAGGCCTCCGTGACGTCGGCCCCTGGGGTTCACGGGGGTAAATATCAGCTAGCGGGCGGCAGGGGCCGGTACAAGGGTCGTGGCCAACTTTGGGGCGGCTCGGGCCGAAAATGCGGCCTCCAGAAGTTCTGAACTCTGGAAGGCCGACGTTACGTCGCCCCACCGGGGGTCACGGGGGTCAAACTCGGCCAGCCGGCAGCGGGGACCGGGACAAGGGTCATGGCCAAGTTTGAGGCGGCTTTGGCCGAAAATGCAGCCTCCAGCGCGTCCAGAATTTCTGAACCCAAAAGGCTGCCGTGACGTCGCCCCCCCGGGGGTTACGGATGTCAAACTCCAACAGCGGGCGGCGGGGGCCGGGACGTGGGTCGTGGCCAAGTTCGGGGCGGCTCGGGCCGAAAATGCGGCCTCTAGAGCGTCCAGAAGTTCTGAACCCTGGAAGGCAGCCGTGACGTCGCCCCACCGGGGGTCACGGGGGTTAAACTCCGCCAGCCTGCGGCAGGGACCGGGACGTGCGGCGTGGCCAAGTTTGGGGCGGCTCGGGCCGAAAATGCGGCCTCCAGAGCGTCCAGAAGTTCTGAACTCTGGAAGGCCGCCGTATCGTCGCCCTCCGGGGGTCGCAGGGGTCAAACTTGGCCGGCGGCTGCACGGGCTGGGACAATGGTCGTGGCCAATTTTGGGGCGGCTCTGGCCGAAAACGCGGCCTCCAGGGCGTCCAGAAGTTCTGAACTCTGGGAGGCCGCCGTTACGTCGCCCCCGAGGGGTCATGGGGGGCAAACTCAGGCAGCCGGCGGCGGGGTCCGGGACAAGGGTCATGGCCAAGTCTTGGGCGGCTCGGGTCGAAAATGCGGCCTCCAGAACGTCCAGAAGTTCTGAACTGTAGAAGGCCGCCGTGACGTGGCCCCCCGGGGGTCATGGGGGGCAAACTCGGGCAGCCGGCGGCGGGGTCCGGGACAAGGGTCGTGGCAAGGTTTGGGAAAGCTTAGGCCGAAAATGCGGCCTCCAGGGCGTCCAGAAATTCTAAACTCTGGAAGGCCGCCGTGACGTCGCCCCCCGGGGGTCATGGGGGTCAAACTCGGCCAGCCGGCGGCATGGTCCGGGACAAGGGTCGTGGCAAAGTTTGGGAAAGCTTAGGTCGAAAATGCGGCCTCAAGGGCGTCCAGAAATTCTAAACACTGGAAGGCCGCCGTGACGTCGCCCCCCTGGCCTCATGGGGGTCAAACTCGGCCAGCCGGCGGCAGGGACCGGGAAAATGGTCGTAGCCAAGTTTGGGGCGGCTCGGGCCGAAAATGCGACCTCCAGAGCGTCCAGAAGTTCTGAACTCTGGAAGGCCGCCGTTACGTCGCCCCCCGAGGGTCATGGGGGTCAAACTCGGCCAACCGGCGCCGGGGTCCGGGACAAGGGTCGTGGCCAAGTTTGGGGGGGCTCGGGGCGAAAATGCGGCCTCCAGAACGTCCAGAAGTTCTGAACTATAGAAGGCCGCCGTGACGTCGCCTCCCTGGGGGTCACGATGGTCAAACTCGGCCAGCGGTCGGCGGGGGCCGGGACAAGGGTCGTGGCCAAGTTTGGGGGGGCTCGAACCGAAAATGCGGCCTCCAGAGCGTCCAGAATTTCTGAACTCTTGAAGGCCGCTGTCACGTCGCCCCCCGGAGGTCACGGGGGTCAAACTCGGCCAGCCGGCGGCAGGGGCCGGGACAAGGGTCGTGGCCAAGTTTGGGGGGCTCCGGCCGAAAATGCGGCCTCCAGAGCGTCCAGAAGTTCTCAACGCTGGAAGGCCGCCGTCACGTCGCCCCCCGGAGGTCGCGGGGGTCAAACTTGGTCACGGGGCTGCAGCGGCCGGGAAAATGGTCGTGGCCAAGTTTGGGGCGGCTCGGGTCGAAAATGCGGCCTCCAGAGCGTCCAGAAATTCTGAACTCTGGAAGGCCGCCGTCACGTCGCCCCCCGGGGTCGTGGGGGTCAAACTCGGCCAGCCGGCGGCGGGGTCCGGGACAAGGGTCTTGGCCAAGTTTGGGGCGGCTCGTGTCGAAAACGCGGCCTCCAGAGCGTCCAGAAGTTCTGAACTCTGGAAGGCCGCCGTGACGTCGCCCCCTGAGGGTCATGGAGGTCAAACTCGGCCAGCCGGCGGCGGGGTCCGGGACAAGGGTCGTGGCCAAGTTTGGGGCGGCTCGGGCCGAAAATGCGGCCTCAAGAAAGTCCAGAATTTCTGAACTGTGGATGGCCGCCGTGACGTCGCCTCCCTGAGGGTCAAAGGGGTCAAACTCGCCCAGAGGGAGGCTTGGACAGGGACAAGGGTGGTGGCAAAGTTTGGGAAAGCTTAGGCCGAAATTGCGGCCTCCAGGGCGTCCAGAAATTCTGAACTGTAGAAGGCCGCCGTGACGTCGCCTAGCTGGGGGTCACGGGGGTCAAACTCAGCCAGCGGGCGGCGGGGACGGGGACGTTTGTCATGGCCAAGTTTGGGGCGGCTCGGGCCGAAAATGCGGCCTCCATAGCGTCCAGAAGTTCTAAACTCTGGAAGGCCGCCGTCACGTCGCCCCGCGGGGGTTGCAGCGGGTCAAACCTGGCAGGGGGGCTTCAGGGGCCGGGACAACGGTCGTGGCCAAGTTTGGGGCGGCTCGGGCCGAAAATGCGGCCTCCAGAGCGTCCAGAAGTTCTGGACTCTGGAAGGCCGCCGTTACGTCGCCCCCCGGGGGTCATGGGGTCAAACTCGGCAAGCCGGCGGCGGGGTCCGGGACGTTGGTCAGGGCCAAGTTTGGGGCGGCTCGGGCCGAAAATGCGGCCTCCAGAACGTCCAGAAGTTCTGAACTGTAGAAGGCCGTCGTGACGTCGCCTCCCTGGGGGTCACGGGGGTCAAACTCGGCCAGCGGGCGGCGGGGGCCGGGACGTGCGTCGTGGCCAAGTTTGGGGGGGCTCGGGCCGAAAATGCGGCCTCCAGAGCGTCCAGAAGTTCTGAACTCTGGAAGGCCGCCGTGACGTCGCCTACCGGGGGTCACGGGGGTTAATCTCGACCAGCGGGCGGAGGGGACCGGGACGAGGGTCGTGGCCAAGTTTGGGGCGGCTCGAGCCGAAAATGCGGCCTGCAGAGCGTCAAGAAGTTCTGAACTGTAGAAGGAGCCGTGACGTCGCCTCCCTAGGGGTCACGGGGTCAAACTCGGCCAGCCGGCGGCAGGGGCCGGGACAAGGGTCTGGGCCAAGTTTGCGGGGGCTTGAACCGAAAATGCGGCCTCCAGAACGTCCAGAATTTCTGAACTCTGGAAGACCGCCGTCATGTCGCCCCTCGGGGGTCGCAGGGGTCAAACTTGGCAAGGGGGCTCCAGGGGCTGGGACAATGGTCGTGGCTAAGTTTGGGGCGGCTCGGGCCGAAAATGCGGCCTCCACAGCGTCTAGAAGTTCTGAACTCTGGAAGGCCGCCGTCACGTCGCCACTCGGGGGTCGCGGGGGTCAAACTTGGCCAGGGGGCTCCAGGGGCCGGGACAATGGTCGTGGCTAAGTTTGGGGCGGCTCGGGCCGAAAATGCGGCCTCCACAGCGTCTAGAAGTTCTGAACTCTGGAAGGCCGCCGTCACGTCGCCACTCGGGGGTCGCGGAGGTCAAACTTGGCCAGGGGGCTCCAGGGGCCGGGACAAGGGTCTTGGCCACGTTTGGGGTGGCTTGGGCCGAAAACGCGGCCTCCAAAGCGTCCACAAGTTCGGAATTCTGGAAGGCCGCCGTTACGTCGCCCCCTGAGGGTCATGGGGATCAAACTCGGCCAGCCGGCGGCGGGGTCCGGGACAAGGGTCGTGGCCAAGTTTGGGGCGGCTCGGGCCGAAAATGCGGCCTCCAAAACGTCCAGAAGTTCTGAATTGTGGATGGCCGCCGTAACGTCGCCTCCCTGAGGATCAAAGGGGTCAAACTCGCCCAGAGGGAGGCGGGGACAGGGACAAGGGTGGTGGCAAAGTTTGGGAAAGCTTAGGCCGAAATGGCGGCCTGCAGGGCGTCCAGAAATTCTGAACTGTAGAAGGCCGCCGTGACGTTGCCTAGCTGGGGGTCACGGGGGTCAAACTCAGCCAGCGGGCGGCAGGGACCGGAACGTTGGTCGTGGCCAAATTTGGGGCGGCTCGGGCCGAAAATCCGTCCATAGCGTCCAGAAGTTCTAAACTCTGGAAGGCCGCCGTCACGTCGCCCCGCGGGGGTTGCAGGGGGTCAAACTTGGCCAGGGGGCTGCAGGGGCCGGGACAACGGTCGTGGCCAAGTTTGGGGCGGCTCGGGCCGAAAACGCGGCCTCCAGAGCGTCCAGAAGTTCTGGACGCTGGAAGGCCGCCGTTACGTCGCCCCGGGGGTCATGGGGGTCAAACTCGGCCAGCCGGCGGCGGGGTCCGGGACAAGTGTCGTGGCCAAGTTTGGGGCGGCTCGGGCCGAAAATGCGGCCTCCAGAACGTCCAGAAGTTCTGAACTGTAGAAGGCCGCCGTGACGTCGCCTCCCTTGGGGTCAAAGGGGTCAAACTCGCCCAGCAGGAGGCAGGGACAGGGACAAGGGTCGTGGCAAAGTTTGGGAAAGCTTAGGCCGAAAATGCGGCCTCCAGGTCGTCCAGAAGTTCTAAACTCTGGAAGGCCGCCGTGACGTCGGCCCCTTGGGGTCACGGGGGTCAACCTTGGCCAGCCGGCGGCGGGGTCCGGGGCAAGGGTCGTGGCCAAGTTTGGGGCGGCTCGGGCCGAAAATGCGGCCTCCAGAAGGTCCAGAAGTTCTGAACTGTAGAAGGCCGCCGTGACGTCGCCTCCCTTGGGGTCACGGGGGTCAACCTTGGCCAGCCGGCGGCGGGGTCCGGGGCAAGGGTCGTGGCCAAGTTTGGGGCGGCTCGGGCCGAAAATGCGGCCTCCAGAAGGTCCAGAAGTTCTGAACTGTAGAAGGCCGCCGTGACGTCGCCTCCCTTGGGGTCACGGGGGTCAAATTCGGCCAGATAGCGGCGGGGGCCGGGACGTGCGTAGTGGCCAAGTTTTTGGCGGCTCAGGCCGAAAATGCGGCCTCCAGAGCGTCCAGCAGTTCTGAACTCTGGACGGCCGCCGTGACGTCGCCCCCTGGGGGTCACGGGGGTCAACCTTGCCCAGCCAGCGGCGGGGTCCGGGGCAAGGGTCCTGGCCAAGTTTGGGGCGGCTCGGGCCGAAAATGCGGCCTCCAGAAGGTCCAGAAGTTCTGAACAGTAGAAGGCCGCCGTGACGTCGCCTCCCTTGGGGTCTCGGGGGTGAAATTCGGCCAGAGGGCGGCAGGGGCCGGGACAAGGGTCGTGGCCAAGTTTGGGGGGGCTCCGGCCGGAAATGCGGTCTCCAGAGCGTCCAGAAGTTCTGAACTCTGGAAGGCCTCCGTCACGTCGCCCCCCGGGTGTCGCAGGGGTCAAACTTGGCCAAGGGGCTGCAGGGGCCGGGACAAGGGTCGTGGCCAAGTTTGGGGCGGCTCGGGCCGAAAACGCGGCCTCCAGAGCGTCCAGAAGTTCCGAACTCTGGAAGGCCGCCGTTACGTCGCCCCCCGAGGGCCATGGGGGACAAACTCGGGCAGCCGGCGGCGGGGTCCGGGACAAGGGTCGTGGCCAAGTTTGGGGCTGTTAGGGCCGAAAATGCGGCCTCTAGAGCGTCCAGAAGTTCTGAACTGTAGAAGGCCGCCGTGACGTCGCCTCCCTGGGGGTCACGGGGTAAACTCGGCCAGCGGGCGGCAGGGGCCGGGACAAGGGTCGTGGCCAAGTTTGGGGGGGCTCGAACCGAAAATGCGGCCTCAAGAGCGTCAAGAATTTCTGAACTCTGGAAGGCCTCCGTCACGTCGCCCCCCGGGTGTCGCGGGGGTCAAACTTGGCCAGGGGCTGCAGGGGCCGGGACAAGGGTCGTGGCCAAGTTTGGGGCGGCTCGGGCTGAAAATGCGGCCTCCAGAGCGTCCAGAAGTTCCGAACTCTGGAAGGCCGCCGTTACGTCGCCCCCCGAGGGTCATGGGGGACAAACTCGGGCAGCGGGCGGCGGGGTCCGGGACAAGGGTCGTGGCCAAGTTTGGGGCGGCTCAGGCCGAAAATGCGGCCTCCAGAGCGTCCAGAAGTTCTGAACTGTAGAAGGCCGCCGTGACGTCGCCTCCCTGGGGGTCACGGGGTAAAACTCGGCCAGCGGGCGGCAGGGGCCGGGACAAGGGTCGTGGCCATGTTTGGGGGGGCTCGAACCGAAAATGCGGCCTCCAGAGCGTCAAGAATTTCTGAACTCTGGAAGGCCGCCGTCACGTCGCCCCCCCCGTGGTTCACTGGGGTCAAACTCGGCCACCCGGCGGCAGTGGCCGGGACAAGGGTCGTGGCCAAGCTTGGTTAGGCTCCAGCCAAAAATGCGGCCTCCAGAGCGTCAAGAAGTTCTGAACTCTGGAAGGCCGCCGTGACGTGGCCGCCCGGGGGTCGCGGGGGTCAAACTTGGCTAGCCGGTGGCGGGGACCGGGAAAATAGTCGTGGCCAAGTTTGGGGCGGCTCGGGCCGAAAATGCGGCCTCCAGAGCGTCCAGAAGTTCTGAACTCTGGAAGGCCGCCGTTACGTCGCCCCCCGAGGGTCATGGGGTCAAACTCGGCCAGCGGGCGGCGGGGTCCGGGACAAGCGTCGTGGCCAAGTTTGGTGCGGCTCGGGCCGAAAATGCGGCCTCCAGAACGTCCAGAAGTTCTGAACTCTGGAAGGCCGCCGTCACGTCGCCCCCCGGGTGTCGCGTGGGTCAAACTTGGCCAGGGGGCTGCAGGGGCCGGTACAATGGTCGTGGCCAAGTTTGGGGCGGCTCGGGCCGAAAATGCGGCCTCCAGAGCGTCCAGAAGTTCTGAACTCTGGAAGGCCGCCGTTACGTCGCCCCCCGAGGGTCATGGGGTCAAACTCGGCCAGCCGGCGGCGGGGTCCGGGACAAGGGTCGTGGCCAAGTTTGGGGCGGCTCGGGCCGAAAATGCGGCCTCCAGAGCGTCCAGAAATTCTGAACTGGAAGGCCGCCGTTACGTCGCCCCCCGAGGGTCATGGGGGTCAAACTCGGCCAGCCGGCGGCAGGGACCGGGAAAATGGTCGTAGCCAAGTTTGGGGCGGCTCGGGCCGAAAATGCGACCTCCAGAGCGTCCAGAAGTTCTGAACTCTGGAAGGCCGCCGTTACGTCGCCCCCCGAGGGTCATGGGGGTCAAACTCGGCCAACCGGCGCCGGGGTCCGGGACAAGGGTCGTGGCCAAGTTTGGGGGGGCTCGGGCCGAAAATGCGGCCTCCAGAACGTCCAGAAGTTCTGAACTGTAGAAGGCCGCCGTGACGTCGCCTCCCTGGGGGTCACGATGGTCAAACTCGGCCAGCGGTCGGCGGGGGCCGGAACAAGGGTCGTGGCCAAGTTTGGGAGGGCTCGAACCGAAAATGCGGCCTCCAGAGCGTCCAGAATTTCTGAACTCCTGAAGGCCGCCGTCACGTCGCCCCCCGGAAGTCACTGGGGTCAAACTCGGCCAGCCGGCGGCAGGGGCCGGGACAAGGGTCGTGGCCAAGTTTGGTTGGGCACTAGCCAAAAATGCGGCCTCCAGAGCGTAAAGAAGTTCTGAACTCTGGAAGGCCGCCGTGACGTCGCCCCCCGGGGGTCGCGGGGATCAATCTTGGCCAGCCGGCGGCGGGGACCGGGAAAATGGTCATGGCCAAGTTTGGGGCCTCTCGGGCCGAAAATGCGGCCTCAAGAGCGTCCAGAAGTTCTGAACTCTGGAAGGCCGCCGTTACGTCGCCCCCCGAGGGTCATCGGGGTCAAACTCGGCCAGCCGGCGGCGGGGTCCGGGACAAGGGTCGTGGCCAAGTTTGGGGCGGCTCGGGCCGAAAATGCGGCCTCCAGAATGTCCAGAAGTTCTGAACTGTAGAAGGCCGCCGTGACGTCGCCTCCCTGGGGGTCACGGGGATCAAACTCGGCCAGCCGGCGGCAGGGGCTAGCCAAGTTTGGGGGGGCTCGAACCGAAAATGCGGCCTCCAGAGCGTCCAGAATTTCTGAAATCTGGAAGGCCGTCGTCACGTCGCCCACCCGGGGGTCACTGGGGTCAAACTCGGCCACACGGCGGCAGGGGCCGGGACAAGGGTCGTGGTCAAGTTTGGTTGGGCTCCAGCCAAAAATGCGGCCTCCAGAGCGTCAAGAAGTTCTGAACTCTGGAAGGCCGCCGTGACGTTGCCGCCCGGGGGTCGCGGGGTCAAACTTGGCTAGCCGGCGGCGCGGACCGGGAAAATGGTCGTGGCCAAGTTTGGGGCCTCTCGGGCCGAAAATGCGGCCTCCAGAGCGTCCAGAAGTTCTGAACTCTGGAAGGCCGCCGTTACGTCGCCCCCCTAGGGTCATGGGGTCAAACTCGGGCAGCCGGCGGCGGGGTCCGGGACAAGCGTCGTGGCCAAGTTTGGGGCGGCTCGGGTCGAAAATGCGGCCTCCAGAACGTCCAGAAATTCTGAACTTTGGAAGGCCGCCGTCACGTCGCCCCCCGAGGGTCATGGGGATCAAACTTGGCCAGCCGGCGGCGGGGACCGGAAAAATGGTTGTAGCCAAGTTTGGGGCGGCTCGGGCCGAAAATGCGACCTCCAGAGCGTCCAGAAGTTCTGAACTCTGGAAGGCCGCCGTTACGTCGCCCCCCGAGGGTCATGGGGGTCAAACTCGGCCAGCCGGCGGCGGGGTCTGGGACAAGGGTCGTGGCCTAGTTTGGGGCCTCTCGGGCCGAAAATGCGGCCTCCAGAGCGTCCAGAAGTTCTGAACTCTGGAAGGCCGCCGTTACGTCGCCCCCCGAGGGTCATGGGGGTCAAACTCGGCCAGCCGGCGGCAGGGACCGGGACAAGGGTCGTGGCCTAGTTTGGGGCCTCTCGGGCCGAAAATGCGGCCTCCAGAGCGTCCAGAAGTTCTGAACTCTGGAAGGCCGCCGTTACGTCGCCCCCCGAGGGTCATGGGGGTCAAACTCGGCCAGCCGGCGGCAGGGACCGGGAAAATGGTCGTAGCCAAGTTTGGGGCGGCTCAGGCCGAAAATGCGACCTCCAGAGCGTCCAGAAGTTCTGAACTCTGGAAGGCCGCCGTTACGTCGCCCCCCGAGGGTCATGGGGGTCAAACTCGGCCAACCGGCGCCGGGGTCCGGGACAAGGGTCGTGGCCAAGTTTGGGGGGGCTCGGGGCGAAAATGCGGCCTCCAGAACGTCCAGAAGTTCTGAACTGTAGAAGGCCGCCGTGACGTCGCCTCCCTGGGGGTCACGATGGTCAAACTCGGCCAGCGGTCGGCGGGGGCCGGGACAAGGGTCGTGGCCAAGTTTGGGGGGGCTCGAACCGAAAATGCGGCCTCCAGAGCGTCCAGAATTTCTGAACTCCTGAACGCCGCCGTCACGTCGCCCCCCGGAGGTCACTGGGGTCAAACTCGGCCAGCCGGCGGCAGGGGCCGGGACAAGGGTCGTGGCCAAGTTTGGTTGGGCACTAGCCAAAAATGCGGCCTCCAGAGCGTAAAGAAGTTCTGAACTCTGGAAGGCCGCCGTGACGTCGCCCCCCGGGGGTCGCGGGGGTCAATCTTGGCCAGCCGGCGGCGGGGGCCGGGACGTGCGTCGTGGCCAAGTTTGGGGCCTCTCGGGCCGAAAATGCGGCCTCAAGAGCGTCCAGAAGTTCTGAACTCTGGAAGGCCGCCGTTACGTCGCCCCCCGAGGGTCATCGGGGTCAAACTCGGCCAGCCGGCGGCGGGGTCCGGGACAAGGGTCGTGGCCAAGTTTGGGGCGGCTCGGGCCGAAAATGCGGCCTCCAGAACGTCCAGAAGTTCTGAACAGTAGAAGGCCGCCGTGATGTCGCCTCCCTGGGGGTCACGGGGATCAAACTCGGCCAGTCGTCGGCGGGGGCCGGGACGTGCGTCGTGGCCAAGTTTGGGGTGCCTGGGGCCGAAAATGCGGCCTCCAGAGCGTCCAGAAGTTCTGAACTCTGAAAGGCCGCCGTCACGTCGCCCCCCGACGGTCGCGGGGGTCAAAATTAGCAAGGATGCTGCTGGGGCCGGGACAATGGTCGTGGCCAAGTTTGGAGCGGCTCGGGCCGAAAATGCGGCCTCCAGAACGTCCAGAAATTCTGAACTCTGGAAGGCCGCCGTGACGTCGCCTCCCTGGGGGTCACTGGGGTCAAACTCGGCCAGCGGACGGCAGGGGCCGGGACGTGCGTCGTGGCCAAGTTTTGGGCGGCTCAGGCCGAAAATGCGGCCTTCAAAGCGTCCAGAAGTTCTGAACTCTGGAAGGCCGCCGTCACGTCGCCCCCTGGAGGTCACGGGGGTCAAACTTGGCCAGGGGGCTGCAGGGGCCGGGACAATGGTCGTGGCCAAGTTTGGGGCGGCTCGGGCCGAAAACGCGGCCTCCAGAGCGTCCAGAAGTTCTGAACTCTGGAAGGCCGCCGTTACGTCGCCCAACGAGGGTCATGGGGGTCAAACTCTGCCAGCCAGCGGCGGGGTCCGGGACAAGGGTCGTGGCCAAGTTTGGGGCGGCTCGGGCCGAAAATGCGGCCTCCAGAGCGTCCAGAAGTTCTGAACTGGAAGGCCGCCGTTACGTCGCCCCCCGAGGGTCATGGGGGTCAAACTCGGCCAGCCGGCGGCGGGGTCCGGGACAAGGGTCGTGGCCAAGTTTGGGGCCTCTCGGGCCGAAAATGCGGCCTCCAGAGCGTCCAGAAGTTCTGAACTCTGGAAGGCTGCCGTTACGTCGCCCCCCGAGGGTCATGGGGGTCAAACTCGGCCAGCCGCCGGCAGGGACCGGGAAAATGTTCGTAGCCAAGTTTGGGGCGGCTCGGGCCGAAAATGCGACCTCCAGAGCGTCCAGAAGTTCTGAACTCTGGAAGGCCGCCGTTACGTCGCCCCCCGAGGGTCATGGGGGTCAAACTCGGCCAGCCGGCGGCGGGGTCCGGGACAAGGGTCGTGGCCAAATTTGGGGGGGCTCGGGCCGAAAATGCGGCCTCCAGAACGTCCAGAAGTTCTGAACTGTAGAAGGCCGCCCTGACGTCGCCTCCCTGGTGGTCACGATGGTCAAACTCGGCCAGCGGTCGGCGGGGGCCGGAACAAGGGTCGTGGCCAAGTTTGGGAGGGCTCGAACCGAAAATGCGGCCTCCAGAGCGTCCAGAATTTCTGAACTCCTGAAGGCCGCCGTCACGTCGCCCCCCGGAAGTCACTGGGGTCAAACTCGGCCAGCCGGCGGCAGGGGCCGGGACAAGGGTCGTGGCCAAGTTTGGTTGGGCACTAGCCAAAAATGCGGCCTCCAGAGCGTAAAGAAGTTCTGAACTCTGGAAGGCCGCCGTGACGTCGCCCCCCGGGGGTCGCGGGGATCAATCTTGGCCAGCCGGCGGCGGGGACCGGGAAAATGGTCATGGCCAAGTTTGGGGCCTCTCGGGCCGAAAATGCGGCCTCCAGAACGTCCAGAAGTTCTGAACTGTAGAAGGCCGCCGTGACGTCGCCTCCCTGGGGGTCACGGGGATCAAACTCGGCCAGCCGGCGGCAGGGGCTGGCCAAGTTTGGGGGGGCTCGAACCGAAAATGCGGCCTCCAGAGCGTCCAGAATTTCTGAAATCTGGAAGGCCGTCGTCACGTCGCCCACCCGGGGGTCACTGGGGTCAAACTCGGCCACACGGCGGCAGGGGCCGGGACAAGGGTCGTGGTCAAGTTTGGTTGGGCTCCAGCCAAAAATGCGGCCTCCAGAGCGTCAAGAAGTTCTGAACTCTGGAAGGCCGCCGTGACGTTGCCGCGGGGGGGTCGCGGGGTCAAACTTGGCTAGCCGGCGGCGCGGACCGGGAAAATGGTCGTGGCCAAGTTTGGGGCCTCTCGGGCCGAAAATGCGGCCTCCAGAGCGTCCAGAAGTTTTGAACTCTGGAAGGCCGCCGTTACGTCGCCCCCCTAGGGTCATGGGGTCAAACTCGGCCAGCCGGCGGCGGGGTCCGGGACAAGGGTCGTGGCCAAGTTTGGGGCGGCTCGGGTCGAAAATGCGGCCTCCAGAACGTCCAGAAATTCTGAAATTTGGTAGGCCGCCGTCACGTCGCCCCCCGAGGGTCATGGGGATCAAACTTGGCCAGCCGGCGGCTGGGACCGGAAAAATGATTGTAGCCAAGTTTGGGGCGGCTCGGGCCGAAAATGCGACCTCCAGAGCGTCCAGAAGTTCTGAACTCTGGAAGGCCGCCGTTACGTCGCCCCCCGAGGGTCATGGGGGTCAAACTCGGCCAGCCGGCGGCGGGGTCCGGGACAAGAGTCGTGGCCAAGTTTGGGGCCTCTCGGGGCGAAAATGCGGCCTCCAGAGCGTCCAGAAGTTCTGAACTCTGGAAGGCCGCCGTTACGTCGCCCCCCGAGGGTCATGGGGGTCAAACTCGGCCAGGCGCCGGCAGGGACCGGGAAAATGTTCGTAGCCAAGTTTGGGGCGGCTCGGGCCGAAAATGCGACCTCCAGAGCGTCCAGAAGTTCTGAACTCTGGAAGGCCGCCGTTACGTCGCCCCCCGAGGGTCATGGGGGTCAAACTCGGCCAGCCGGCGCCGGGGTCCGGGACAAGGGTCGTGGCCAAGTTTGGGGGGGCTCGGGCCGAAAATGCGGCCTCCAGAACGTCCAGAAGTTCTGAACTGTAGAAGGCCGCCGTGACGTCGCCTCCCTGGGGGTCACGATGGTCAAACTCGGCCAGCGGTCGGCGGGGGCCGGGACAAGGGTCGTGGCCAAGTTTGGGGGGGCTCGAACCGAAAATGCGGCCTCCAGAGCGTCCAGAATTTCTGAACTCCTGAAGGCCGCCGTCACGTCGCCCCCCGGAGGTCACTGGGGTCAAACTCGGCCAGCCGGCGGCAGGGGCCGGGACAAGGGTCGTGGCCAAGTTTGGTTGGGCACTAGCCAAAAATGCGGCCTCCAGAACGTCCAGAAGTTCTGAACTCTGGAAGGCCGCCGTGACGTCGCCCCCCGAGGGTCGCGGGGGTCAATCTTGGCCAGCCGGCGGCGGGGGCCGGGACGTGCGTCGTGGCCAAGTTTGGGGCCTCTCGGGCCGAAAATGCGGCCTCAAGAGCGTCCAGAAGTTCTGAACTCTGGAAGGCCGCCGTTACGTCGCCCCCCGAGGGTCATCGGGGTCAAACTCGGCCAGCCGGCGGCGGGGTCCGGGACAAGGGTCGTGGCCAAGTTTGGGGCGGCTCGGGCCGAAAATGCGGCCTCCAGAACGTCCAGAAGTTCTGAACAGTAGAAGGCCGCCGTGATGTCGCCTCCCTGGGGGTCACGGGGATCAAACTCGGCCAGTGGTCGGCGGGGGCCGGGACGTGCGTCGTGGCCAAGTTTGGGGGCGCCTGGGGACGAAAATGCGGCCTCCAGAGCGTCCAGAAGTTCTGAACTCTGGAAGGCCGCCGTCACGTCGCCCCCCGACGGTCGCGTGGGTCAAAATTAGCAAGGATGCTGCTGGGGCCGGGACAATGGTCGTGGCCAAGTTTGGAGCGGCTCGGGCCGAAAATGCGGCCTCCAGAACGTCCAGAAATTCTGAACTCTGGAAGGCCGCCGTGACGTCGCCTC
Source organism: Tridacna crocea (assembly GCA_943736015.1). Taxonomy (NCBI): domain Eukaryota; kingdom Metazoa; phylum Mollusca; class Bivalvia; order Cardiida; family Cardiidae; genus Tridacna; species Tridacna crocea. The sequence continues at coordinate 48,940,432 of OX031068.1, read as the reverse complement.
CCTGGGGATCACGGGGGTCAAACTCGGCCAGCGGACGGCAAGGGCCGGGACGTGCGTCGTGGCCAAGTTTTGGGCGGCTCAGGCCGAAAATGCGGCCTTCAAAGCGTCCTGAAGTTCTGAACTCTGGAAGGCCGCCGTCACGTCGCCCCCCGGAGGTCACGGGGGTCAAACTTGGCCAGGGGGCTGCAGGGGCCGGGACAATGGTCGTGGCCAAGTTTGGGGCGGCTCGGGCCGAAAACGCGGCCTCCAGAGCGTCCAGAAGTTCTGAACTCTGGAAGGCCGCCGTTACGTCGCCCCCCGAGGGTCATGGGGGTCAAACTCTGCCAGCCGGCGGCGGGGTCCGGGACAAGGGTCGTGGCCAAGTTTGGGGCGGCTCGGGCCGAAAATGCGGCCTCCAGAGCGTCCAGAAGTTCTGAACTGGAAGGCCGCCGTTACGTCCCCCCCCCGAGGGTCATGGGGGTCAAACTCGGCCAGCCGGCGGCGGGGTCCGGGACAAGGGTCGTGGCCAAGTTTGGGGCCTCTCGGGCCGAAAATGCGGCCTCCAGAGCGTCCAGAAGTTCTGAACTCTGGAAGGCCGCCGTTACGTCGCCCCCCGAGGGTCATGGGGGTCAAACTCGGCCAGCCGGCGGCAGGGACCGGGAAAATGGTCGTAGCCAAGTTTGGGGCGGCTCGGGCCGAAAATGCGGCCTCCAGAGCGTCCAGAAGTTCTGAACTCTGGAAGGCCGCCGTTACGTCGCCCCCCGAGGGTCATGGGGGTCAAACTCGGCCAGCCGGCGGCGGGGTCCGGGACAAGGGTCGTGGCCAAGTTTGGGGGGGCTCGGGCCGAAAATGCGGCCTCCAGAACGTCCAGAAGTTCTGAACTGTAGAAGGCCGCCCTGACGTCGCCTCCCTGGGGGTCACGATGGTCAAACTCGGCCAGCGGTCGGCGGGGGCCGGAACAAGGGTCGTGGCCAAGTTTGGGAGGGCTCGAACCGAAAATGCGGCCTCCAGAGCGTCCAGAATTTCTGAATTCCTGAAGGCCGCCGTCACGTCGCCCCCCGGAGGTCACTGGGGTCAAACTCGGCCAGCCGGCGGCAGAGGCCGGGACAAGGGTCGTGGCCAAGTTTGGTTGGGCACTAGCCAAAAATGCGGCCTCCAGAGCGTAAAGAAGTTCTGAACTCTGGAAGGCCGCCGAGACGTCGCCCCCCGGGGGTCGCGGGGATCAATCTTGGCCAGCCGGCGGCGGGGACCGGGAAAATGGTCATGGCCAAGTTTGGGGCCTCTCGGGCCGAAAATGCGGCCTCAAGAGCGTCCAGAAGTTCTGAACTCTGGAAGGCCGCCGTTACGTCGCCCCCCGAGGGTCATCGGGGTCAAACTCGGCCACCCGGCGGCGGGGTCCGGGACAAGGGTCGTGGCCAAGTTTGGGGCGGCTCGGGCCGAAAATGCGGCCTCCAGAACGTCCAGAAGTTCTGAACTCTGGAAGGCCGCCGTGACGTCGCCCCCCGGGGGTCGCGGGGATCAATCTTGGCCAGCCGGCGGCGGGGACCGGGAAAATGGTCATGGCCAAGTTTGGGGCGGCTCGGGCCGAAAATGCGGCCTCAAGAGCGTCCAGAAGTTCTGAACTCTGGAAGGCCGCCGTTACGTCGCCCCCCGAGGGTCATCGGGGTCAAACTCGGCCAGCCGGCGGCGGGGTCCGGGACAAGGGTCGTGGCCAAGTTTGGGGCGGCTCGGGCCGAAAATGCGGCCTCCAGAACGTCCAGAAGTTCTGAACTGTAGAAGGCCGCCGTGACGTCGCCTCCCTGGGGGTCACGGGGATCAAACTCGGCCAGCCGGCGGCAGGGGCTGGGACAAGGGTCGTGGCCAAGTTTGGGGGGGCTCGAACCGAAAATGCGGCCTCCAGAGCGTCCAGAATTTCTGAAATCTGGAAGGCCGTCGTCACGTCGCCCACCCGGGGGTCACTGGGGTCAAACTCGGCCACACGGCGGCAGGGGCCGGGACAAGGGTCGTGGTCAAGTTTGGTTGGGCTCCAGCCAAAAATGCGGCCTCCAGAGCGTCAAGAAGTTCTGAACTCTGGAAGGCCGCCGTGACGTTGCCGCCCGGGGGTCGCGGGGTCAAACTTAGCTAGCCGGCGGCGCGGACCGGGAAAATGGTCGTGGCCAAGTTTGGGGCCTCTCGGGCCGAAAATGCGGCCTCCAGAGCGTCCAGAAGTTCTGAACTCTGGAAGGCCGCCGTTACGTCGCCCCCATAGGGTCATGGGGTCAAACTCGGCCAGCCGGCGGCGGGGTCCGGGACAAGCGTCGTGGCCAAGTTTGGGGCGGCTCGGGTCGAAAATGCGGCCTCTAGAACGTCCAGAAATTCTGAACTTTGGAAGGCCGCCGTCACGTCGCCCCCCGAGGGTCATGGGGATCAAACTTGGCCAGCCGGCGGCGGGGACCGGAAAAATGATTGTAGCCAAGTTTGGGGCGGCTCGGGCCGAAAATGCGACCTCCAGAGCGTCCAAAAGTTCTCAACTCTGGAAGGCCGCCGTTACGTCGCCCCCCGAGGGTCATGGGGGTCAAACTCGGCCAGCCGGCGGCGGGGTCCGGGACAAGGGTCGTGGCCAAGTTTGGGGCCTCTCGGGGCGAAAATGCGGCCTCCAGAGCGTCCAGAAGTTCTGAACTCTGGAAGGCCGCCGTTACGTCGCCCCCCGAGGGTCATGGGGATCAAACTCGGCCAGCCGGCTGCAGGGACCGGGAAAATGGTCGTAGCCAACTTTGGGGCGGCTCGGGCCGAAAATGCGACCTCCAGAGCGTCCAGAAGTTCTGAACTCTGTAAGGCCGCCGTTACGTCGCCCCCCAAGGGTCATGGGGGTCAAACTCGGCCAGCCGGCGCCGGGGTCCGGGACAAGGGTCGTGGCCAAGTTTGGGGGGGCTCGGGGCGAAAATGCGGCCTCCAGAGCGTCCAGAAGTTCTGAACTGTAGAAGGCCGCCGTGACGTCGCCTCCCTGGGGGTCACGATGGTCAAACTCGGCCAGCGGTCGGCGGGGGCCGGGACAAGGGTCGTGGCCAAGTTTGGGGGGGCTCGAACCGAAAATGCGGCCTCCAGAGCGTCCAGAATTTCTGAACTCCTGAAGGCCGCCGTCACGTCGCCCCCCGGAGGTCACTGGGGTCAAACTCGGCCAGCGGACGGCAGGGGCCGGGACGTGCGTCGTGGCCAAGTTTTGGGCGGCTCAGGCCGAAAATGCGGCCTTCAAAGCGTCCAGAAGTTCTGAACTCTGGAAGGCCGCCGTCACGTCGCCCCCCGGAGGTCACGGGGGTCAAACATGGCCAGGGGGCTGCAGGGGCCGGGACAATGGTCGTGGCCAAGTTTGGGGCGGCTCGGGCGGAAAACGCGGCCTCCAGAGCGTCCAGAAGTTCTGAACTCTGGAAGGCTGACGTCGCCTCCCTGGGGGTCACTGGGGTCAAACTCGGCCAGCGGACGGCAGGGGCCGGGACGTGCGTCGTGGCCAAGTTTTGGGCGGCTCAGGCCGAAAATGCGGCCTTCAAAGCGTCCTGAAGTTCTGAACTCTGGAAGGCCGCCGTCACGTCGCCCCCCGGAGGTCACGGGGGTCAAACTTGGCCAGGGGGCTGCAGGGGCCGGGACAATGGTCGTGGCCACGTTTGGGGCGGCTCGGGCCGAAAACGCGGCCTCCAGAGCGTCCAGAAGTTCTGAACTCTGGAAGGCCGCCGTTACGTCGCCCAACGAGGGTCATGGGGGTCAAACTCGGCCAGCCGGCGGCGGGGTCCGGGACAAGGGTCGTAGCCAAGTTTGGGGCGGCTCGGGCCGAAAATGCGGCCTCCAGAACGTCCAGAAGTTCTGAACTGTAGAAGGCCGCCGTGACGTCGCCTCCCTTGGGGGCACGATGGTCAAACTCGGCCAGCGGTCGGCGGGGGCCGGGACAAGGGTCCTGGCCAAATTTGGGGGGCTCGAACCGAAAATGCGGCCTCAAGAGCGTCCAGAATTTCTGAACTCCTGCAGGCCGCCGTCACGTCGCCCCCCGGGGGTCACTGGGGTCAAACTCGGCCAGCCGGCGGCAGGCACCTGGACAAGGGTCGTGGCCAAGTTTGGTTGGGCACTAGCCAAAAAGGCGGCCTCCAGAGCCTTTGGCCAAGTTTGGGGCGGCTCGGGTCGAAAACGCGGCCTCCAGAGCGTCCAGAAGTTCTGAACTCTGGAAGGCCGCCGTGACGTCGCCCCCTGAGGGTCATGGAGGTCAAACTCGGCCAGCCGGCGGCGGGGTCCGGGACAAGGGTCGTGGCCAAGTTTGGGGCGGCTCGGGCCGAAAATGCGGCCTCCAGAACGTCCAGAAATTCTGAACTGTGGATGGCCGCCGTGACGTCGCCTCCCTGAGGGTCAAAGGGGTCAAACTCGCCCAGAGGGAGGCTTGGACAGGGACAAGGTTGGTGGCAAAGTTTGGGAAAGCTTAGGCCGAAATTGCGGACTCCAGGGCGTCCAGAAATTCTGAACTGTAGAAGGCCGCCGTGACGTCGCCTAGCTGGGGGTCACGGGGGTCAAACTCAGCCAGCGGGCGGCGGGGACGGGGACGTTGGTCATGGCCAAGTTTGGGGCGGCTCGGGCCGAAAATGCGGCCTCCATAGCGTCCAGAAGTTCTAAACTCTGGAAGGCCGCCGTCACGTCGCCCCGCGGGGGTTGCAGCGGGTCAAACTTGGCAAGGGGGCTGCAGGGGCCGGGACAACGGTCGTGGCCAAGTTTGGGGCGGCTCGGGCCGAAAACGCGGCCTCCAGAGCGTCCAGAAGTTCTGGACTCTGGAAGGCCGCCGTTACGTCGCCCCCCGGGGGTCATGGGGTCAAACTCGGCCAGCCGGCGGCGGGGTCCGGGACAAGTATCGTGGCCAAGTTTGGGGCGGCTCGGGCCGAAAATGCGGCCTCCAGAACGTCCAGAATTTCTGAACTGTAGAAGGCCGCCGTGACGTCGCCTCCCTTGGGGTGAAAGGGGTCAAACTCGCCCAGCAGGAGGTGGGGACAGGGACAAGGGTCGTGGCAAAGTTTAAGAAAGCTTAGGCCGAAAATGCGGCCTCCAGGGCGTCCAGAATTTCTAAACTCTGGAAGGCCGCCGTGACGTCGCCCCCTGGGGGTCACGGGGGTCAAACTCTGCCAGCCGGCGGCTGGGTCCGGGACAAGGGTCGTGGCCCAGTTTGGGGCGGCTCGGGCCGAAAATGCGGCCTCGAGAACCCTTTCTAAGTCCTGAACAGTAGAAAGCCGCCGTGATGTCGCTTCCCTGGGGGTCACGGGGATAAAACTCGGCCAGCGGTCGGCGGGGGCCGGGACGTGCGTCGTGGCCAAGTTTGGGGCGCCTGGGGCCGAAAATGCGGCCTCCAGAGCGTCCAGAAGTTCTGAACTCTGGAAGGCCGCCGTCACGTCGCCCCCCGGGGGTTGCGGGGGTCAAACTTGGCCAGGGGGCTGCAGCGGCCGGGAAAATGGTCGTGGCCAAGTTTGGGGCAGCTCGGGGCGAAAATGCGGCCTCCAGAGCGTCCAAAAGTTCTGAATTCTGGAAGGCCGCGGTCACGTCGCCCCCCGGGAGTCGCGGGGGTCAAACTGGCCAGGGGGCTGCAGTTGCCGGGAAAATGGTCGTGGCCAAGTTTGGGGCTGCTCGGGCCGAAAATGCGGCCTCCAGAGCGTCCAAAAGTTCTGAATTCTGGAAGGCCGCCGTCACCTCGCCCCCCGGGGTCGCGGGGGTCAAACTTGGCCAGAGGGCTGCAGGGGCCGGGACAATGACCGTGGCCAAGTTTGGGGCGGCTCGGGCCGAAAATGCGGCCTCCAGAACGTCCAGAATTTCTGAACACTGGAAGGCCGCCGTCAAAGTGATCAAACTCGGCCAGCAGGAGGCAGGGACAGGGACAAGGGTCATGGCAAAGTTTGGGAAAGCTTAGGCCGAAAATGCGGCCTCCAGGTCGTCCAGAAGTTCTAAACTCTGGAAGGCCGCCATGACGTCGCCCCCTTGGGGTCGCGGGGGTCAACCTTGGCCAGCCGGCGGCGGGGTCCAGGACAAGGGTCGTGGCCAAGTTTGGGGCGGCTCGGGCCGAAAATGCGGCCTCCAGAACGTCCAGAAATTCTGAACAGTAGAAGGCCGCCGTGATGTCGCCTCCCTGGGGGTCAAGGGGATCAAACTCGGCCAGCGGTCGGCGGGGGCCGGGACGTGCGTCCCGGGCGTCAAACTCGGCCAGCCGGCTGCGGGGTCCGGGGCAAGGGTCGTGGCCAAGTTTCGAGCGGCTCGGGCCGAAAATGCGGCCTCCAGAACGTCCAGAAGTTCTGAACTGTAGAAGGCCGCCGTGACGTCGCTTCCCTGGGGGACACGAGGGTCAAACTCTGCCAGCGGGCGGCGGGGGCCGGGACGTGCGTCGTGGCCAAGTTTCGAGCGGCTCGGGCCGAAAATGCGGCCTCCAGAACGTCCAGAAGTTCTGAACTGTAGAAGGCCGCCGTGACGTCGCTTCCCTGGGGGACACGAGGGTCAAACTCTGCCAGCGGGCGGCGGAGGCCGGGACGTGCGTCGTGGCCAAGTTTGGGGCGGCTCGGGCCGAAAATGCGGCCTCCAGAGCGTCCAGAAGTTCTGAACTCTGGAAGTGCCGCCGTCACGTCGCTTATCGGGGGGCGCGGGGGTCAAAATTAGCCAGGATGCTGCTGGGGCCGGGACAATGGTCGTGGCCAATTTTGGGGCGGCTCGGGCCGAAAATGCGGCCTCCAGAAAGTCCAGAAGTTCTGAACTGTAGAAGGCCGCCGTGACGTCGCCTCCCTGGGGGTCACGGGGGTCAAACTCGGCCAGCGGGCGGCGGGGGCCGGGACGTGCGTCTCGGCCAAGTTTTGGGCGGCTCAGGCCGAAAATGCGGCCTCCAGAGCGTCCAGAAGTTCTGAACTCTGGAAGGCCGCCGTGACGTTCGCCTACCGGGGGTCACAGGGGTCAATCTCGACCAGCGGGCGGAGGGGACCGGGACGAGGGTCGTGGCCAAGTTTGGGGCGGCTCGGGCCGAAAACGCGGCCTCCACAGCGTCCAGAAGTTCTGAACTCTGGAAGGCCGCCGTTACGTCGCCCCCTGTGGGTCATGGGTTTATTCCCATTTCGCCCAATCCCATTTCGCCCCATTCCCATTTCGCCCAACTTTTTTCCCATTTCGCCCAATCCCACTTCGCCCTTTCCCAATTTGCCCATTTACCACTTCACCAAATATCCATCTTGCCCAATGGCCATTTTACCTAATCTTTTTTTCGCCCATTTTTCAATTCGCCCAGAAACCATCTCGCCCAACTGCTTCATTTCGCCCAATGACCATTTCGCCCTATCCCCATTTCACCCATTGATCACTTCGCCCTTTCCCCATTTTGCCCAATGACCACTTGGCCCTTTTCCCACATGGCCCCTTCCCATTACGCCCAAAGCAGTTTTCGCCCATTTGGATCCAAAACTTAGGAAAGCGTACATGTATCATACGAATCAATCTCTCAATGATTTCACCCTGGAAAGAGAGAGTGGCCACACCCACAGATTCCTAGAATCATGTGTTAGGGAGTTGCTCCAATTCCAGGAAATTGTATGCCCTGGTAAGCAGATTCTGTGAAGTAGTGAACAGAGTAGATTGGGACTAGCAGACTTGATCATTTTCATAATGGAGGTCCCAAAATGGAAGGGTGTAATGAGAAACAAGCATTAAAAGGGCAAAGTGATGATTGTGATGGGTACTAGTAAATGACACAACGGGGCGGAATTATTAATTTGTAAAATGGTGGCGAGATGACAATTGGGCGAAATGGGCTTGGGCGAAATGCTGAAGGGGCGAGATGACACTTGGGCAAAATGATAAAGGGGCAAGACGACAATTGGGCAAAATGGTTAGGGGGTGAAAGGGTAATAGGGCGAGATGGCTTTGGGCGAATTGGCAAATGGCGATTTGGCTAAAGGGCGAAATGATGTGGGCGAAATGATGATTGGGCAAGATGGCAATGGGGCAAAATGGTAAAGGGCAATATGGCTTAAGGGCGAAATGGCAAAGGGCGAAATGGGAAAAAAAATTGGGCGAAATGGGAAATGGGCGAAATGGTATCGGGCGAAATGAGAAGACACCGGGTCATGGGGGTCAAACTCGGCCAGCCGGCGGCGGGGTCCGGGACAAGGGTCGTGGCCAAGTTTGGGGCTCGGGCCGAAAATGCGGCCTCCAGAACGTCCAGAATTTCTGAACTGTAGAAGGCCGCCGTGACGTCGCCTCCCTTGGGGTCAAAGGGGTCAGACTCGCCCAGCAGGAGGCGGGGACAGGGACAAGGGTCGTGGCAAAGTTTGGGAAAGCTTAGGCCGAAAATGCGGCCTCCAGGGCGTCCAGAATTTCTAAACTCTGGAAGGCCGCCGTCACGTCGCCCTGCGGGGGTTGCAGGGGGTCAAACTTGGCCAGGGGGCTGCAGGGGCCAGGACAACGGTCGTGGCCAAGTTTGGGGCGGCTCGGGCCGAAAACGTGGCCTCCAGAGCGTCCAGAAGTTCTGGACTCTGGAAGGCCGCCGTTACGTCGCCCCCCGGGGGTCATGGGGGTCAAACTCGGCCAGCCGGCGGCGGGGTCCGGGACAAGGGTCGTGGCCAAGTTTGGGGCGGCTCGGGCCGAAAATGCGGCCTCCAGAACGTCCAGAATTTCTGAACTGTAGAAGGCCGCCGTGACGTCGCCTCCCTTGGGGTCAAAGGGGTCAAACTCGCCCAGCAGGAGGCGGGGACAGGGACAAGGGTCGTGGCAAAGTTTGGGAAAGCTTAGGCCGAAAATGCAGCCTCCAGGGCGTCCAGAATTTCTAAACTAACCCTAGGGTCTTGGGGGTCAAACTCTGCCAGCCGCCGGCCCTCTGGGGGCGACGTAACGGCGGCCTTCCAGAGTTCAGAACTTCTGGACGCTCTGGAGGCCGCGTTTTCGGCCCGAGCCGCCACAAACTTGGCCACGACCCTTGTCCCGGCCCCTGCAGCCCCCTGGCCAAGTTTTACCCCCGCGACCCCCGGGGGGGCGACGTGACGGCTGCCTTCCAGAGTTCAGAACTTCTGGACGCTGTGGAGGCCGCATTTTCGGCCCGAGCCGCCCCAAACTTGGCCACGACCATTGTCCCTGCCCCTGCAGCCCCCTGACCAAGTTTGACCCCCACGACCCCGGGGGGCGACGTGACGGCGGCCTTCCAGAGTTCAGAAATTCTGGACGCTCTGGAGGCCGCATTTTCGGTTCGAGGCCCCCCAAACCTGGCCACGACCCTTGTCCCGGCCCGGGGGCTGGCCGAGTTTGACCCCCAAGACCTTCTAGGGGCGACGTAACGGCGGCCTTCCAGAGTTCAGAACTTCTGGACGCTCTGGAGGCCGCGTTTTCGGCCCGAGCCGCCACAAACTTGGCCACGACCCTTGTCCCGGCCCCTGCAGCCCCCTGGCCAAGTTTTACCCCCGCGACCCCCGGGGGGGCGACGTGACGGCTGCCTTCCAGAGTTCAGAACTTCTGGACGCTGTGGAGGCCGCATTTTCGGCCCGAGCCGCCCCAAACTTGGCCACGACCATTGTCCCTGCCCCTGCAGCCCCCTGACCAAGTTTGACCCCCACGACCCCGGGGGGCGACGTGACGGCGGCCTTCCAGAGTTCAGAAATTCTGGACGCTCTGGAGGCCGCATTTTCGGTTCGAGGCCCCCCAAACCTGGCCACGACCCTTGTCCCGGCCCGGGGGCTGGCCGAGTTTGACCCCCAAGACCTTCTAGGGGCGACGTAACGGCGGCCTTCCAGAGTTCAGAACTTCTGGACGCTCTGGAGGCCGCGTTTTCGGCCCGAGCCGCCCCAAACTTGGCCACGACCATTGTCCCTGCCCCTGCAGCCCCCTGGCGAAGTTTGACCCCCACGACCCCGGGATGCGACGTGAAGGCGGCCTTCCAGAGTTCAGAAATTCTGGACGCTCTGGAGGCCGCATTTTCGGTTCGAGGCCCCCCAAACTTGGCCACGACCCTTGTCCCGGCCCCTGCCGCTGGCTGGCCGAGTTTGACCCCTTGGTCAGGACCATTGTCCCGGCCCCTGCAGCCCTCTGGCCAAGTTTGACCCCCGCGACCCCCGGGGGGCAACGTGACGGCGGCCTTCCAGAGTTCAGAACTTCCGCCCCAAACTTGGCCACGATCCTGGTCCGGGTCCCCTCCGCCCGCTGGTCGAGATTGACCCCCGTGACCCCCAGGGAGGCGACGTCACGGCGGCCTTCTACAGTTCAGAACTTCTGGACTTTCTGGAGGCCGCATTTTCGGCCCATTTCGGGACCATTGTCCCGGCCCCAGCAGCATCCTGGGTAATTTTGACCACCGCGACCCCCGGGGGGCGACGTGACGGCCGCCTTCCAGAGTTCAGAAGTTCTGGACGCTCTGGAGGCCGCATTTTCGGCCCGAGCCGCCCCAAACTTGGCCACGACGCACGTCCCGGCCCCCGCCGCCTGCTGGGCGAGTTTGACCCCCGTGACCCCCAGGAAGGCGGCGTCGAGGCGGCCTTCTACAGTTCAGAACTTCTGGTTTTTCTGGAGGCCGCATTTTCGGCCCGAGCCGCCCCAAACTTGGCCACGACCATTGTCCCGGCCCCAGCAGCATCCTGGCTAATTTTTAACCCCGCGACCCCAGGGGGGCGAGGTGACGGCGGCCTTCCAGAGTTCAGAACTTCTGGACGCTCTGGAGGCCGCATTTTCGGCCCGAGCAGCCCCAAACTTGGCCACGACGCACATCCCGGCCCCCGCCGCCCGCTGGCAGAGTTTGACCCCCGTGTCCCCCAGGGAAGCGACGTCACGGCGGCCTTCTACAGTTCACAACTTCTGGACGTTCTGGAGGCCGCATTTTCGGCCCGAGCCGCCCCAAATTTGGCCACGACCCTTGTCCCGGACCCCGCCGCCGGCTGGCCGAGTTTGACCCTCATGACCCCCGGGGGGCGAGGTAACGGCGGCCTTCCAGAGTCCAGAACTACTGGACGCTCTGGAGGACGCGTTTTCGGCCCGAGCCGCCCCAAACTTGGCCACGACCGTTGTCCCGGCCCCTGCAGCCCCCTGGCCAAGTTTGACCCCCTGCAACCCCCGCGGGGCGACGTGACGGCGGCCTTCCAGAGTTTAGAACTTCTGGACGCTATGGAGGCCGCATTTTCGGCCCGAGCCGCCCCAACCTTGGCCACGACCAACGTCCCGGTCCCCGCCGCCCGCTGGCTGCGTTTGACCCCCGTGACCCCCAGCTAGGCGACGTGACGGCGGCCTTCTACAGTTCAGAATTTCTGGACGCCCTGGAGGCCGCAATTTCGGCCTAAGATTTCCCAAACTTTGCCACAACCCTTGTCCCTGTCCCCGCCTCCCTCTGAAGTTCTGACCATTGGATAGGCCGCCGTGACCTTGCCCCCGGGGGTCTCGGGGGTGAAACTCGGCCAGCGGGCGGCGGGGGCCAGGACGTAGGTCTTGGCGAAGTTTGGGGCGGATCGGGGCGAAAATGCAGCCTCCAGAGCGTCCAGAAGTTCTGACCTCTGGAAAGGCCGCCGTGACCTTGTCCCCGGGGGGTCACAGGGGTCAAACTCGGCGAGCGGACGGCGGGGGCTGATACGTAGGTCGTAGATAAGTTTGGGGCGGATCGGGCCGAAAATGCGTCCTCCAGAGCGTCCAGAAGTTCTGACCCCTGGAAGGCCGCCGTGACCTTGCCCCCGGGGGTCACGTTGGTCAAACCCGGCCAGCGGGAGCCGGGGGCCGGGATATAGGTCGTGGCCAAGTTTGGGGCGGATTGGGCCGAAAATGCGGCCTCCAGAGCGTCCAGAAGTTCTGACCTCTGGAATGTTGCCTTGACCTTGCCCCCTGAGGGTCATGGGGGTCAAACTCGGCCAGCAGGAGTCGAGGCCCGGGTCATAGGTTGTGGCCAAGTTTGGGGCGGATCGGGCCGAAAATGCGGCCCCCACAGCGTCTACAAATTCTGACCTCTGGAAGGCTGCCGTGACCTTGCCCCCGGGGGATCATGGGGGTCAAACTCGGGCAGCAGGCGGCGGGGGCAAGAACGTAGGTCGTGGCCAAGTGTGGGGCGGATCGGGCCGAAAATGCGGCCCCTAGAGCGTCCAAAAGTTCTGACCTCTTGAAAGGCCACCTTGACCTTTCCCCCGGGGGTCACATGGGTGAAACTCGGCCAGCGGGGTTTGGGTTTGGGCTTGAAAATGCGTTCTCCAGAGCGTCCAGCAGTTCTGACCTCTGGAAGCCCGCCGTGACTTTGCCCCCGGGGGGGTCACGTTGGTCAAACCCGGCCAGCGGGAGCCGGGGGCAGGGACGTAGGTCGTGGCCAAGCTTTGGGCGGATTGGGCCGAAAATGCGGCCCCCAGAGCGTCCAGAAATTCTGACCATTGGAAAGGCCGCCGTGACCTTGCCCCCGGGGGTCTCGGAGGTGAAACTCGGCCAGCGGGCGGCGGGGGCCGGGACGTAGGTCGGGGCGGATCGGGGCGAAAATGCAGCCTCCAGAGCGTCCAGAAATTCTGACCTCTGGAAAGGCCGCCGTGACCTTGCCCCCGAGGGGTCACGGGGGTCAAACTCGGCGAGCGGACGGCGGGGGCTGATACGTAGGTCGTAGATAAGTTTGGGGCGGATCGGGCCGAAAATGCGTCCTCCAGAGCGTCCAGAAGTTCTGACCCCTGGAAGGCCGCCGTGACCTTGCCCCCGGGGGGTCACGTTGGTCAAACCCGGCCAGCGGGAGCCGGGGGCCGGGATGTAGGTCGTGGCCAAGTTTGGGGCGGATTGGGCCGAAAATGCGGCCTCCAGAGCGTCCAGAAGTTCTGACCTCTGGAATGTCGCCTTGACCTTGCCCCCTGAGGGTCATGGGGGTCAAACTCGGCCAGCAGGAGTCGGGGCCCGGGTCATAGGTTGTGGCCAAGTTTGGGGCGGATCGGGCCGAAAATGCGTCCTCCAGAGCGTCCAGAAATTCTAACCTTTGGAAAGGCCGCCGTGACCTTGCCCCCGGGGGGTCACGTTGGTCAAACCCGGCCAGCGGGAGCCGGGGGCCGGGACGTAGGTCGTGGCCAAGTATGGGGCGGATTGGCCTCCAGAGCGTCCAGAAGTTCTGAATTCTGGAAAGCCGCTTTGGCCTTGCCCCCTGAGGGTCATGGGGGTCAACCTCGGCCAGCAGGAGGCGGGGCCCGGGTCATAGGTTGTGGCCAAGTTTGGGCCGGATCGGGCCGAAAATGCGGCCCCCAGAGCGTCTAGAAATTCTGACCTCTGGAAGGCTGCCGTGACCTTGCCCCCGGGGGATCATGGGAGTCAAACTCGGTCAGCGGGCGGCGGGGGCAAGAACGTAGGTCGTGGCCAAATGTGGGGCGGATCGGGCCGAAAATGCGGTCCCCAGAGCGTCCAAAAGTTCTGACCTCTTGAAAGGCCGCCTTGACCTTGCCCCCGGGGGTCACGAGGGTGAAACTCGGCCAGCGGGGTTTGGGTTCGGGCTGAAAATGCGTCCTCCAGAGCGTCCAGAAGTTCTGACCTCTGGAAGCCTGCCGTGACTTTGCCCCCGGGGGGGTCACGTTGGTCAAACCCGGCCAGCGGGAGCCGGGGGCAGGGACGTAGGTCGTGGCCAAGTTTTGGGCGGATTGGGCCGAAAATGCGGCCTCCAGAGCGTCCAGAAATTCTGACCTCTGGAAGCCCGCCGTGACTTTGCCCCTGGGGGTCACGGCGGTCAAACCCGGCCAGCGGGAGCCGGGGGCCGGGACGTAGATCGTGGCCAAGTTTGGGCGGATCGGGCCGAAAATGCGGCCCCCAGAGCGTCTAGAAATTCTGACCTCTGGAAGGCTGCCCTGACCTTGACCCCGGGTGGTCACGGGGGTCAAATTCGGCCAGCGGGCGGCGGGGGCCAGGACGTAGGTCGTGGCCAAGTTTGGGGCGGATCGGGCCGAACATGTGGCCTCCAGAACGTCCAGAAGTTTTGACCTCTGGAAGGCCGCCGTGACCTTGCCCCCGGGGGATCACGGGGGTCAAACTCGGCTAGCGGGCGGCGGGGGCCGGGACGTAGATCATGGCCAAGTTTTGGGCGGATTGGGGCGAAAATGCGGCCTCCAGAGCGTCCAGAAGTTCTGACCTCACGAAGGCCGCCGTGACCTTGCCCCCGGGGTGTCACGGGGTCAAACTCGTCCAGTGGGCGGCGGGGGCCGGAACGTAGGTCGTTGCCAAGTTTGGGGCGGATCGGGCCGAAAATACGGCCTCCAGAGCGTCTAGAAATTCTGACCTCTGGAAGGCCGCCGTGACTTTGCCCCCGGGGGGTCACGGGGGTCAAACCTGGCCAGAGGAGCCGGGGGCCGGGACGTAGGTCGTGGCTAAGTTTGGGGCGGATCGGGCCGAAAATGCGGCCTCTAGAGCGTCCAGAAGTTCTGACCTCAGGAAGGCCTCCGTGACCTTGCCCCCTCCGGGTCACGGGGGTCAAAATCGGTCAGCGGGCGGTTGCCGCTGGGACGTTGGTCGTGGCCAAGTTTGGGGCGGATAGGGCCGAAACTGCGGCCTCCAGAGCGTCCAGAAGTTCTGACCTCTGGAAGGCCGCCGTGACGTTGCCCCCGGGGGATCACGGGGGTCAAACTCGGCCAGCGGCCGGCGGGGGCCGGGACGTACAGTACACTCTTCGCGGCCTTTGCTCAAGTCCGCGAGCCGCGACGGACCAATTTGACCGCGGCAAGTCTGCTGTACAGGTATCGGCCACGGAAACGCGGCGGACGTGTCACCGCGGCCTCAGAAAATATCGGGCAACTTCACAGCAGGAGGTAAACGCTGTGGATCGCGGCAAAGTTGCGAGGGATCGCGGGGGAATATTCTCCTATTTGACTGTAAATTTCTATTCTTAAATATCTGTAATTTTCCCCACTGTACTCTTCCATTACGACTGCAACATTTTCGTACCATTAAATGCGGATATGAGCTTTGCCAACAGGGATTACTTAATTTAAGATGCCACAAAACGCATTTTTATCAGCTATTCGCTAAGTTACAAATTTGTAGGCCTATCCCATATTTAGTCTTAGCGATATGAAAATTCGAATTTCTGATTAAAAGTGCAATTTCATGCTGGATTCCAAAAACCGAAAACCAAAGTTACTACTTCTTGATTGTTTTCGTCCTACAAGAGCGCTAAGTGTACATCCAAAATCAGACTGCACAATTCGTGCAGCCTGAACTTGATTTTTATAAGTCGCAAAGGCAATTATTGTTGTGAATGCCGTATAATGGGTTAAAGAGCAAAACCGTGTAATATAGCATTAACGAAAATTTACCACTACACCCGCTGTCTGAAACTGCACACTAGAAAAAAAAACACACTATTTTAAAGTTCATGTACAACAGGCTTCAGGTGTATTTTCATCACACATTCTTTCTGACCCTTCATTAAATGAAACAGATATAGCAGTTATTAACCATTTCTTTTTTTATCCTGTTTTTATAATTAAAAACTTAAACACAATTTAAAAATTATGCTACCCTGTACGTGTATATTATCACACTGTTTATCCTCATTTTCTCAGTCTCTGAATGTAAGGAAACCAAAGGGTAACGAATAGAACTGTACATATATTCAGCTTTTTCAAAATGCAGGCTGGATCGTCAGAAAAACAAAACATCGGTCCACATTCTGAACTAAAATGATCCTCTTGTTTTCTTAACCCTTTCCAAAATGACAAATTTTATACTCTTCCAAACTGAAAGAGTTTGCAGACGACAATTTTAACTTTCATAACAATGGCAGAAAATTATCTGAACGGGCAGAAAACACTGTGGGAAAAGGAGAAATTGCTCGTAATGAGCAATTTTTCCTTTTCTCACATTGTTTGCAAAAGACATGTACTGCAGACACGTAAAAACAAGGGCTTGTTTGGGAAAGGGTTAAATAAAAACCCGCTCTTTTCATTGCCTTTTAACCCTTTACAAAAACATTCCCTTTTTTTAAGACGCTGAGGTAGAAGCATTTTGAAAACATTGTGGGCTAAGGAGAAAATGCTGGTTACCAGAATTTTCTCATATTTTCCCACAATGTTTTCTACTCTGCTAGAAACAAATTTCAATTTTTGAGTAACATTTATTTTGTCCGTCTGCAAGTGCATTCAATTTGGACCAGTCTAAACTTTTGTCATTTGATAAAGGGTAAAATAATATATGCAAACTTAACACAAAGGAGAGGCAAGGGTTAACTCGGTATTCCTTTGATGTTGGGTATAGCACTCCGGCAGTATGAAGTACTGTCCCAGTTGTTAGTTCCATATGCACGTGTCATACTAAACCGACTGACACTTTTTTATACGACCTTATCTAACCCTTCTTAAAAATTTACGACTTAGATTCCGATGATGGATTACCAGTTCATTTGGTAAGTCAAAATAACTATAGATCTGTTTAATTTTCTATAAGAAATTAAAAAATATACGAATAGCAGCGAATGTCTAGAAATATGTCGCTTAACCCTTTCCCAAACAATCCCTGGCTTTTACGGGTCTGGAATAGTAGCCTTTTGAAAACATTGGGGGAAAGGAGAAAATGCTGGTAAACAGCATTTTCTCCTTTTCCCACAATGTTTTCTACCCTATCATAGACAGAAATTACTAGTATCTTTTCAGCAAGATTTGAATTGTCGTCTGCAAATGCTTTCAATTTGGTCTAGTCCAAAATTTTGTTGTTCAGAAAAGGGTTAAAATGTTCAGAATATTTTCTTCTTTTTTTTCACCAAATTTATTTTTAAACCAAAAAAACGGTTACATCTCCCTCTCGTCATTTTGCTGCCATTAGGCCTAGATATTAGCGGATCCCATCCCATCAACTTTGCTGAACATAGTGTAATCTTTTGGACTTGAAGGTTATCCTGGCTAGAATATCTCGCCATACCGCAACAGATTTAACTCATTACCAAATGACAAAATTTGAGATTTGACCAAATCGAAAGCATTTGCAGACGACAAAATAAAAGTGGCAGAAAATTTGAAATTTGTTTTGTGAAGGGTAGAAAACATTGTGGGAAAAGGAGGCAATGCTGGTTAACAGCTTTTTCACCTTTTCCCACAATGTTTTCTAAAAGCTTGTTTCTCGGGAGCGTCAGAAGTAGGGATTGTGTGGTATTGGGTTAACTTTCGGCACTTTGGTAGTTTTCGAAAACGAGACTGGGGTTCTCTTCAGCATCTCAAACCTTTCAGCATAAAGCTGCTTTTGCAGAGAAGACCAAGATCAGAAAACGTCATGCGTTCACATCTTGGAACTTAACTGTCTGAGATTATGAAAGACTTTTTTATCATATTCAAGTTCCCAGAAGGCATATGAAAGACTTTTTTTTTATTATATTCAAGTTCCCAGAAGGCAGATTCGAGAGAGATTAACTCGTTTCTCAATCGATATAAAAGAAATATGTTTAACAGGCAATTAAAGAAGAAGGAAATGGGTTAAAATGTCTACTAAAAGGAGTGAATTCAATTAGATACACAATGTTATTTCTATTTCATCATCATTTTTGGAAAAAACCTATATATGAAATTAATATGTCAATAGAAATTGTAACAACTAAAGAGAAAATTACCATTACACTAAAATATTATAGTTCACGTCAGGATTTTTTTTTTATGATACCGTTCACGTTATAAGTAGCTTTTCATATTAAAATAGTTCTATCATGAATACTGGTGTGATTTGAAAGGAGAGAGAGAGAGAGTAAATCAAATATGCCGATAACTTGCAGAATCTTATAACATGCAGAATTTATTTAGATAACCAGATATTATAAATTAATTTATGCATTTATTAACCATCATAATGAAGCCGTCTCCCTTCGAACTGGTAATCGGCTGACCTACGAAAACAACCATACAATGAGTTATTTTCTCGTTGAGTGCAAACTGAATGAGCCATACTCTGTGAAAAATGGTTCTAATGCATATCCGTGACGCACCAAGCAAGCCATCACAAAACATGGATCCATTTTATTTAACAACCGACTGAGTCATGAGTTAGAATGACATGCTGAAAATTGACCAAAGAGCAAAATGTTTCCACACAGGTAAGCCTGTACGTTCTGTGCAGGGTTACCTGAGTTGATACTGTTTGTAGACACAACAAACCAATTTTTCACAGAGCATGGCTCAAATGGAATCGACATCAACCGTACGCAAGAGTTGCATAAATAAATTGTAGAATCAGGCTGTTTGGATAACTCTGACACTAGTATGCGGAGAGTGATCTATTAAAGATCAGACATTGTGTGATGCGTTGTCTGATCTCAATCCACGATGTCTGTAAAAATCGTAACAGGCACTTTAAATGAGTACCAGTTGTTTTGACTGCATTCGAGTGCTGTAGGTAATAATGTTTGCCTAAGTAAACAAAGCTGGTGTTAAAATGCATTTAAAAGAGTGAAAATTATGAAGATGACAATCTGTTATTGCATGGTTGTGCCAGGGATCTTGTATATAAACTTGGCGGATGGCAGGCGCCGGGACCTTGGTCGTGGCCAAGTTTGGGGCGGATCAGGCCGAAAATGCGGCCTCCAGAGCGTCCAGAAATTCTGACCTCTGCAAGGCCGCTGTGACCTTGACCCTGGGGGCCCCCGGGGTACAAACTCGGCCAGCGAGCGGTGGGGGCCGGGACGTAGGTCGTGGCAAAGTTTGGGGCGGATCGGGCCGAAAATGCAGCCTCCAGAGCGCGCAGAAGTTCTGACCTCTGGAAAGCCGCCGTGACCTTGACCCTCTGGGCCACCGGGAGGTCAAACTCGGCCAGCGGACGGCGATGGCGGGGACGTAGGTAATGGCCAAGTTTGGGGCGGATCGGGCCGAAAATGCGGCCTCCAGAGCGTCCAGAAGTTCAAACTCGGCCAGCGAGCGGCGGCTGCCTGGACGTAGGTCGTGGCTAAGTATGGGGCAGATCGGGCCGAAAATGAGGCCTCCAGAGCGTCCAGAAGTTCTGACCTCTGGAAGGCCGCGGTGACCTTGACCCTGGGGGCCCCTGGGTGGTCAAGCTCGGCCAGCGGGCGGCGGGAGCCGGGACCTGGGTCGTGGCTAAGTTTGGGGCGGAATAGGCCGAAAATGCGGCCTCCAGAGCGTCCAGAAGTTCTGACCTCTGGAAGGCCGCCGTGACCTTGACCCTGGGGGCCCACGGGGGGGTCAGACTCGGCCAGCAGGCGATCGTGGCCGGGACCTAGGTCGTGGCCCAGTTTGGGGCGGATCGGGCCGAAAATGCTACTTACAGAGCGTCCAGAAGTTCATACTCGGCCAGCGAGCGGCGGCGGCCGGGACGTAGGTCGTGGCTAAGTTTGGGGCAGATTGGGCTGAAAATGAGGCCTCCAGAGCGTCCAGAAGTTCTGACATCTGGAAGGCCGCCGTGACCTTGACCGTGGGGCCCCCGGGGGTCAAACTCGGCCAGCGGGCGGCAGGGGCCGGGACGTAGGTCGTGGCCAAGGTTGGGGCGGATCGGGCCGAAAATGCGGCCTCCCGAGCGTCAAGAAGTTCTGACGTCTGGAAAGCCGCCGTGACCTTGACCCTCTGGGCCCCCGGTGGTCAAACTCGGCCAGCGGGCGGCGATAGCGGGGACGTAGGTTATGGCCTAGTTTGGGGCTGATCGTGCCGAAAATGCCGCCTCCAGAGCGTCCAAAAGTTCTGACCTCTGGAAGGCCGCCGTGACCTTAACCCTGGAGCCCCCGGGGGTCAAATTCGGCCAGCGGGCGGCGGGGGCCGGGACCTTCGTCGTGGCCAAGTTTGGGGCGGATCAGGCCGAAAATGCGGCCTCCAGAGCGTCCAGAAGTTCTGACCTCTGGAAGGCCGCCGTGACCTTGACCCTGGGGGCCCCCGGAGGTCAAACTCGGCCACCGAGCGGCGGGGGCCAGGACGTAGGTCGTGGCCAAGTATGGGGCGGATCGGGCCGAAAATGAGCCCTCTAGAGCGTCCAGACGTTCTGACCTCTGGAAGGCCGCCCTGACCTTGACCAAGGGAGCCCCCGGGTGTCAAACTCGACCAGCGGGCGGCGGAGGACGGGTCCTAGGTCGTGGCCAAGTTTGGGGAGGATCGGGCAGAAAATGCGGCCTCCAGAGCGTCCAGAAGTTCTGACCTCTGGAAGGCCGCCGTGACCTTGACAATGGGGGTCCCCAGGGGTCAACCTCGACCAGCGGATGGCAAGGGCCGGGACGTAGGTCGTGGCCAAGGTTGGGGCTGATTGGGCCGAAAATGAGCCCTCCAGAGCGTCCAGAAGTTCTGACCACTAGAAGGCCGCCATGACTTTGACCCTGGGGGCCCCGGGGGTTAAACTCGACCAGAGGGCGGCGGGGGCTAGGACCTGGGTCGTGGCCAAGTTTGGGGCGGAAAATGCCGAAAATTCGGCCTCCAGAGCGTCCGGAAGTTCTGACCTCTGGAAGGCCGCCGTGAACTTGACCATGGGGGCCCCCGGGGGGTCAACCTCGGACAGCAGGCGATGGTCGTCGGAACCTAGGTCGTGGCCCAGTGTGGGGCGGATCGGGCCGAAAATGTGGCCTCCAGAGCGTTCAGAAATTCTGACCTCTGGAAGACCGCCGTGACCTCGACCCTGGGGGCCCCCGGGGTCAAACTCGACTAGCAGGGGTTGGGGACCGGCACGTAGGTTGTGGCCAATTTTGGGGCGTATCGGGCCGAAAATGCGCCTCCAGAGCGTCCAGAAGTTCTGACCTCTGGAAGGCCGCCGAGACCTTGACCATGGGGGCCCCCGGGGGTCAAACTAAGCCAGCAGGCGGCGGGGAACGGGTCCTAGGTCGTGGTCAAGGTTGGGGAGGATCAGGCACAAAAAATGAGGCCTCCAGAGCGTCCAGAATTTCTGACCTCTGGAAGGCCGCTGTGACTTTGACCCTGGGGGCCCCCGGGGAACAAACTCGGCCTGCGAGCGATGGCGGCCGGGACGTATGTCGTGGCTAAATTTCGGGCGGATCAGGCCGAAAATGCGGCCTCCAGAGCGTCCAGAAATTCTGACCTCTGGAAAGCCGCCGTGACCTTGACCCTCTGGGCCCCCGGGAGGTCAAACTCGGCTAGCGGACGGGGATGGCGGGGACGTAGGTTATGGCCAAGTTTGGGGCGGATCGGGCCGAAAATGCGGCCTCCAGGGAGCGTCCAGAAGTTCAAACTCGGCCAGCGAGCGGCGGCTGCCGGGACGTAGGTCGTGGCTAAGTTTGGGGCAGATCGGGCAAAAAAATGAGGCCTCCAGAGCGTCCAGAAGTTCTGACCTCTGGAAGGCCGCCGTGACCTTGACCCTTGGGGCCCCCGGGTGGTCAAACTCGGCCAGCAGGCGATGGTGGCCGGGACGTAGGTCGTGGCCCAGTTTGGGGCGGATCGGGCCGAAAATGTGACCTCCAGAGCGTACAGAAGTTCTGACCTCTGGAAGGCCGCCGTGACCTTGACCCTGGGGGCCCCCGGGTGGGCAAACTTGGCCAGCAGGCGATGGTGGCCGGGACGTAGGTCGTGGCCCAGTTTGGGGCGGATTGGGCCGAAAATGTGACCTCCCGAGCGTCCAGAAGTTCTGACCTCTGGAAGGCCGCCGTGAGCTTGACCCTGGGGTCTACGGGGTCAATCTCGGCCAGCGGGAGGCGGGGAGCGGGACGTAGGTCGAGGCCAAGTTTATCTAGGATCGGGCAGAAAATGCGGCCTCCAGAGCGTCCAGAAGTTCTGACGTCTGTAAAGCCGCCGTGACCTTGACCCTCTGGGCCCGGGGGGGTCAAACTCGGACAGCCGGCGGCGATGGCGGGGACGTAGGTTATGGCCAAGTTTGGGGCTGATCGTGCCGAAAATGCGGCCTCCATAGCGTCCAGAAATTCTGACGTCTAGAAGGCCGCCGTGACCTTCACCCTGGGGCCCCCGGGGGTCAAATTGGGCCAGCGGGCGGCGGGGGCCTGGACCTTGGTCGTGGCCAAGTTTGGGGCGTATCGGGCCGAAAATGCGGCCTCCAGAGCGTCCAGAAATTCTGACCTCTGGAAGGCCGCCGAGACCTTGACCATGGGGGCCCCCGGGGGTCAAACTCGGCAAGCAGGCAGCAGGGGACGGGTCTTAGGTCGTGGCCAAGGTTCGGGAGGATCAGGCCGAAAATGCGGCCTCCAGAGCGTCCAGAAATTCTGACCTCTGGAAAGCCGCCGTGACCTTGACCCTCTGGGCCCCCGGGAGGTCAAACTCGACTAGCGGACGGCGATGGCGGGGACGTAGGTTATGGCCAAGTTTGGGGCGGATCGGGCCGAAAATGCGGCCTCCGGGGAGCGTCCAGAAGTTCAAACTCGGCCAGCGAGCGGCGGCTGCCAGGACGTAGGTCGTGGGTAAGTTTGGGGCAGATCGAGCTGAAAATGAGGCGTCCAGAAGTTCTGACCACTGGAAGGCCGCCGTGACCTTCACCCTGGGGCCTCCGGGGGTCAAACTCGGCCAGCGGGAGGCGGGGAGCGGGACGTAGGTCGTGGCCAAGTTTGGCCAGGATCGGGCAGAAAATGCGGCCTCCAGAGCGTCCTGAAGTTCTGACGTATGGAAAGCCGCCGTGACCTTGACCGTCTGGGCCCCCGGGGATCAAACTCGGACAGCGGGCGGCGCTGGCGGGGACGTAGGTTATGGCCAAATTTGGGGCTAATCGTGCCGAAAATGCGGCCTCTAGAGCGTCCAGAAGTTCTGACGTCTGGAAGGCCGCCGTGACCTTCACCCTGGGGCCACCGGGGGTCAAATTCGGCCTGCGGGCGGCGGGGGCCGGGGCCTTGGTCGTGGCCAAGTTTGGGGCGGATTGAGCAGAAAATGCGGCCTCCAAAGCGTCCAGAAGTTCTGGCCTTTGGAAGGCCCCCGCGACCTTGACCTTGGAGACCCCCGGGTGTCATACTCGGCCAGCAGGCGGCTGTGGCTGGGACGTAGGTCATGGCCAAGTTTGGGGCGGATCGGGCCGAAAATGAGCCCTCCAGAGCGTCCAGAAGTTCTGACCACTAGAAGGCCGCCATGACTTTGACCTTGGGGGCCCCGGGGGTTAAACTCGACCAGCGGGCGGCAGGGGCTAGGACCTGGGTCGTGGCCAAGTTTGGGGCGGAATAGGCCGAAAATTCGGCCTCCAGAGCGTCCGGAAGTTCTGACCTCTGGATGGCCGCCGTGACCTTAACCATGGGGGCCCCCGGGGGGTCAACCTCGTACAGCAGGCGAAGGTGGTCGGAACCTAGGTCGTGGCCCAGTTTGGGGCGGATCGGGCCGAAAATGTGGCCTCCAGAGCGTTCAGAAATTCTGACCTCTGGAAGACCGTCGTGACCTCGACCCTGGGGGCCCCCGGGGTCAAACTCGACTAGCGGGGGGTTGGCGCCGGCACGTAGGTTGTGGCCAATTTTGGGGCGTATCGGGCCCAAAATGCGCCTCTAGAGCGTCCAGAAGTTCTGACCTCTGGAAGGCCGCCGAGACCTTGACCATTGGGGCCCCCGGGGGTCAAACTCGGCCAGCAGGCGGCGGGGAACGGTTCCTAGGTCGTGGTCAAGGTTGGGGAGGATCAGGCCGAAAATGCGGCCTCCAGAGCGTACAGAAGTTCCGACCTCTGCAAGGCCGCCGTGACTTTGACCCTGGTGGCCCCCGGGGAACAAACTCGGCCTGCGAGCGATGGCGGCCGGGACGTAGGTCGTGGCTAAATTTCGGGCGGATCAGGCCGAAAATGCGGCCTCCAGAGCGTCCAGAAATTCTGACCTCTGGAAAGCCGCCGTGACCTTGACCCTCTGGGCCCCCGGGAGGTCAAACTCGGCTAGCGGACGGCAATGGCGGGGACGTAGGTTATGGCCAAGTTTGGGGCGGATCGGGCAGAAAATGCGGCCTCCAGGGAGCGTCCAGAAGTTCAAACTCGGCCAGCGAGCGGCGGCTGCCGGGACGAAGGTCGTGGCTAGGTTTGGGGCAGATCGGGCAAAAGAATGAGGCCTCCAGAGCGTCCAGAAGTTCTGACCTCTGGAAGGCCGCCGTGACCTTGACCCTTGGGGCCCCCGGGTGGTCAAACTCGGCCAGCAGGCGATGGTGACCGGGACGTAGGTCCTGGCCCAGTTTGGGGCGGATCGGGCCGAAAATGTGACCTCCAGAGCGTCCAGAAGATCTGACCTCTGGAAGGCCGCCATGACCTTGACCCTGGGGGCCCCCTGGTGGTCAACCTCGGCCAGCAGGCGATGGTGGCCGGGACGTAGGTCGTGGCCCAGTTTGGGGCGGATCGGGCCGAAAATGTGACCTCCAGAGCGTCCAGAAGTTCTGACCTCTGGAAGGCCGCCATGACCTTGACCCTGGGGGCCCCGTGGTGGTCAAACTCGGCCAGCAGGCGATGGTGGCCGGGACGTAGGTCGTGGCCAAGTTTGGGGCGGATCGGGCCGAAAATGTTACCTCCAGAGCGTCCAGAAGTTCTGACCTCTGGAAGGCCGCCGTGACCTTGACCCTGGGGGCCCCCGGGTGGTCAAACTCGGCCAGCAGGCGATGGTGGCCGGGACGTAGGTCGTGGCCAAGTTTGGGGCGGATCGGGCCGAAAATGTTACCTCCAGAGCGTCCAGAAGTTCTGATCTCTGGAAGGCCGCCGTGACCTTGACCCTGGGGTCTCAGGGGGTCAAACTCGGCCAGCGGGAGGCGGGGAGCGGGACGTAGGTCGTGGCCAAGTTTGGCCAGGATCGGGCAGAAAATGCGGCCTCCAGAGCGTCCAGAAGTTCTGCTGTCTTGAAAGCCGCCGTGACCTTGACCCTCTGGGCCCCCGGGGGTCAAACTCAGACAGCGGGCGGTGATGGCGGGGACGTAGGTTATGGCCAAGTTTGGGGCTAATCGTGCCGAAAATGCGGCCTCCAGAACGTCCAGAAGTTCTGACGTCTGGAAGACCGTCGTGACCTTGACCCTGGGGCCCCCGGGGGTCAAATTCGGCCAGCCGGCGGCGGGAGCCTGGACCTTGGTCATGGTCAAGTTTGCGGCGGATCGGGCCGAAAATGCGGCCTCCAGAGCGTCCAGAAATTCTGACCTTTGGAAGGCCGCCGTGACCTCGACCCTGGGGGCCCCCGGGGGTCAAACTCGGCCAACAGGCGGCGGGGGCCGGGACCTAGGTAGTGGCCAAGTTTGGGGCGAATCGGGCCGAAAATCTGGCCTCCAGAGGGTCCAGAAGTTCTGACCTCTGGAAGACCGCCGTGATCTCGACCCTGGAGGTCCCCGGTGGTCACACTCGGCTAGAAGGCGGCGTGGGCCGCGATGTAGGTAGTGGCCAAGTTTGGGGAGGATCGGGCCGAAAATGCGGCCTCCAGAGCGCGTAGAAGTTCTGACCTCTGGAAGGCCGCTGTGACCTTGACCTTGGAGGCCCCCGGGGTCAATCTCGGCCAGCGGGCGGCGGGGGCCGGGACGTAGGTTATGGCCAAGTTTGGGGCGGATCGGGCCGAAAATGCGGCCTCCAGAGCGCGCAGATGTTCTGACCTCTGGAAGGCCGCCGTGACCTTGACCCTTGGGCCCCCTTGGTTAATCTCGGCCAGCGGGCGGCAGGGGCCGGGACGTAGGTTATGGCCAAGTTTGGGGCGGTTCGGGCCGAAAATGCGGACTCCAGAGCGTCTAGACGTTCAAACTCGGCCAGCGAGCGGCGGCGGCCGGGACGTAGGTCGTGGGTAAGTTTGGGGCAGATCGGGCTGAAAATGAGGCCTCAAGAGCGTCCAGAAGTTCTGACCTCTGGAAGGCCGCCGTGACCTTGACCCTGGGGGCCCCCTTGGGGTTAAACTCGGCCAGCGGGCGGCGGGGGCCGGGACCTGGGTCGTGGCTAAGTTTGGGGCGGAACAGGCAAAAACTGTGGCCTCCAGAGCGTCCAGAAGTTCTGACCTCTGGAAGGCCGCCATGACCTTGACCCTGGGGCCCCCGGGGGGTCAAACTCGGCCAGCAGGCGATGGTGGCCGGGACCTAGGTCGTGTCCCAGTTTGGGGCGGATCGGGCCGAAAATGTGACCTCCACAGCGTCCAGAAGTTCTGACCTCTGGAAAGCCGCCGTGACCTTGATCCTGGGGGCCCCCGGAGGTCAAACTCGGTCAGCGGACGACGGGGGCCGGGACGTAGGTTGTGGCCAAGTTTGGGGCGGATCGGGCCGAAAATGTGGCCTCCAGAGCGTCCAGAAGTTCTGAACTCTGGAAGGCCGCCGTGACCTTGACCCTGGGGGCTCCCGTGGGGTCAAACTCGGCCACCGAGCGGCGGGGTCCGGGACGTAAGTCTAGGCCAAGTTTGGGGCGCATCGGGCCGAAAATGCGGCCTCCAGAGCGTCCAGAAGTTCTGAAAAATTGAAATCTGATTTAGGAAGAAAACACTGTGGTAAAATGAGAAAATGCTGGTTACCAGCATTTTCTCCTTTTTATACGCCCGAGGGGTCGTATTTTGTTATACCCCCGGTCGTCCGTCCGTCCGTCCGTCCGTCTGTCCGTCCGTTAGCAATTTCTTATGTGTGCAACCCCTCCTACAGTTTCCTTGCTGTTTAAAGATACATGTATATCATACCATGAATATGTTATTTCAAAGCACTAACACAATTGTTTTGTTTTATATATCTGTGAATGTTAACTACCATATTTTTTCTACACTTATGCAATTGTAAAAATAAAGGAATGGCTTGAAAATACATGTATTTCTTATTGTACTGTATTTTATGTAAGTTTTACCTAAATATTAGATGATTTTACAGCAAGTTGATATGCATTCTAGTCTTCAGTGCTTATAAGTCAATCAACTTACGTCGTAGACGTCTTTAGAATATCACCTCACTCATGTATGAATTGCTAAAGGCAAGCCCCTTTGATTGCTTGGCTATGTGAACTTTCTATCTGTTAAGTTCAAGGATGTTTCTGCCAAACCATATGGATAACCAGGTCAACCTCACACAGTACACCAAAATTGGACCGACTTGATTCCTGTATCCAGCCAATTTTATGCAAAGCAGGACTAAAATGGGACCCAAGTAGTAACATTGGACCTACAGGATTCCCATATAGTGCCCTTATAATAGAGATCTTGGAACCATATGGGTCCAGTGTGGGTATTTACAAATTACCCATATTTGACCCATATAGTTCCCATGTATGACCTATATATGTTTGCCCATGTGGGTCCCGCATGGATTCCTGTTGCAAAAACCAGCTCAGTCCCACATGGGCAGCCCATTTAGGACCCATATAAAATCCCACATGGGGCCCATATCGGTCCCATAAATTTTGCTGATTGGGAAAAGAGGACAAAAATTGCAGAAAAGAGTGCTAATGCAGTTTGAAGAAATTTTTGTTGCGGTCTTGGTATCTACCTCATTATTTGCCACATTCAGTAATTTATTATGACCAAGGGATAAAAAGGGTGGAAGGGTGAACAAAAGATGCCATATACGAGTAATTGGTGTAAAGAACGTCACGGTACATAAACACTATATATTTGCTTTGTTACCGAAACATCCAATCGATTTACTCTATAAGTCTATGTTACCGAACTCGTCTGTTACCGAAACATCTGTCACCCTTAAATGTAACGCTCGGGACACAATACAGCGGGCTGAGATAAAATCCAGATTTCTGACCGGCAACCTTCAGTCAAATCGAGCTGCCTTTAACCAACACAGGGTTGATCCAACCTGCAAAATTTGCAATCTAGAACCAGAAATAAGAGAATATTTGATCAGTAATTGTCATTGTACGGAAGAAATCAGAGACTCGTACAAGCAAAATTTATGTTATACCGACAAACTACTACAGATAACTGTCCCAAAGGCGATGTTACTTTTCGACTGGCCGCCTCTGGGTACAGAGAAATCCGGACGAAATCAGTTGAAAGTTCCGCACAGATTTTGTGCGCAAGTTTGAACTCTTATAATTTCCTAAATAGAGCACAAAACTAGGATTAAAACATATCTGTGGCTTGCGTATTCAATATTCTTTCATTTGAAATACAAATATTTTCAATTCAAACGCTGATCGTGAGAAAATACGGTGCATTTCATCAGTGACCCGAACTGTTTACGTTCCCGAAAACATTCAAAATGGCCGCCAAGCACGATAAATTTCGTCCGTGATTTTTCCGAGATAAACATGTTGTAAACGACTTCTACAAGCTTTGTATATAATGAATGGTTCAACAATTTGTTTTTGTTCATGATTAGTACTGAAATTTAATTGCATTTCACTGCAATACAGATAAAACCAACGAAACCGAAAGTAGGTATAGCGCTCTATATTTGCTACCGGAAAATTTATGATGGACTTGAGACGGTCCGGTGTACAGTAAATGTCCAAATATGAAAGAGATCACCAGGGCGTCTCATTATTGAGACTAACCGACAAACTACCTTCAGTCTGAAGATGTCTGCTCCGATGCTATTTTTGTTACTGGTCTTTGCATACACCTTCATCTCAGCAGTTCGTTAAAAATGTCTGGAATAAATATGATTTTACTAGCATCTTTTCAAACAGCTCTATGCGACAACATTTCCAATGACAGCTAATAAAATTAAACCAACCTGTAGTGGGTCAGAAATACTGTGATTTCTACCAAGACATGTGCATTGATGATATCACTATGTTTGGATTTTTGGTGAAGTAGGTCAACGGTTATTTACGTTGAAAAGTACAGATTTGCACAAAGGTAAGATTTAGATATCAACAAACTCCAATCTTCTTGTATCCGGTCAATCCAGGTAAATACAGACAGATGTATAGATACGGACATGCACCACATTTTCGGAAAATACAGTACCCAAGCGTATTTTAACTCCTAATATCCATGCCACAATCTATTAAAAGGCCTTGGGAATATAAGGATTATATTTTTGCATTTTTGTAAAATTTTCGTCCCAAAATCTGAAGGGCCACCTTTAAATGCTGAATATTAGAGAAAACATTTCATCTGTAACTCGAGTTGTTTGTATTCCCGAAAGTGATGAAAATGGCTGCCATGTATGATAAATTTCATCGGTGTTTTTTCCTGAGATTTGCAAGCTTTTAAGGTGATGATAGGTTGAATAATCTGTCTTTGATCATGTTAGTAACTTAAATTTAGTTGCATTTCGCTGCTATACAGATTAAACCGGCAAAACAGAAAGGCAGTAAAGCTCTCTAGCTTTGCTACTGGAAATATTTTGATGGACTTGAGACAGTGCGGTGCACAATAAATGTCCAAATATGAAAAAAAAAACCGTAGTGTCTCATTTTTTAGACTATATATTTGGAAGATCCACTGTGCAAGATCAAAGAAACAAGGTTGGGCAGTCGAAACCAGGGCCGGTTTTAACCGGTTAAAACCGCCCTGGTCAATACTCCCAAAGTGGTTAATACTGGTCGATTGGATATTTGTAGTGGTCATTTGAAAATTTTACTGGTCAGATGTAGTTTAAGTGGATAGTGATGCTATTTAGTGGATATTTATTGTGTTTTTTTTTCCTCTTTTGGTTCCAAGGTTGATTGAATTCACCAATATGAGAGTTGACTTTGGTGAAAAGAATGTTTTGTCCCTGCCAAGGCTACTTATCAGCTGGCTTTTGCCAGTTTTCCAAAACTCTATACAAATTCCTAATAAGGTCTCTAGGTTTCATTTTTGACACCTTAAGTAACTGTGTGATGATAAGATATTAATTTGATTGCATATAAGTCAGTATTTCACACTTTAGGAATAAGGCCTGGTGTGGAGTATTCTACCCCAAATATACATGATTGGTACTTTTTGTAATGTAAGCCACACCCATTGGGATAGAAAGGGGCAACTTTTACACCTTTTAATGTGTTTTGACAACAATGTAAAGGTGTAGGTAGACACTTGAATATAATATGCTTCAGACATCAATGTATCCCTAACTATTGTTTAGTTAACCCTTTACTCCATAAGGCATTTCTAGGATATCTCAAATTGACCAAAAATA
Source organism: Tridacna crocea (assembly GCA_943736015.1). NCBI lineage: Eukaryota > Metazoa > Mollusca > Bivalvia > Cardiida > Cardiidae > Tridacna > Tridacna crocea. The sequence goes on along the minus strand of OX031068.1, from coordinate 48,910,640 downwards.
ACAGCAAGGATGAACCCGTTTCCTACGTGTATATGTTGCCACAATGTCTTCAAAAGGCTCCTACAAGCAATGCGTAGAAATGAGTATCTATGGAGTAAAGAGTAATCTGTCATAAAGCCTCTTTGTTGGTATTTAATATGCGTATAGATTAGTGACAGGTAAATTTCACAATGGTTTACACATGGGTGACACTTTTTTCTTCAATTTTACACGAAAGTTTCAAATTACATGTAGCTGGTTTTTTATGCTGTCTTGGAAAATTTAAATAATCTAAAACCTAAGTATATTTGTGGTGGTAGTTGGGAAGAGAAAAAGAGAAAAGACGCAGTACTATAAATAGATATTTAACCTATAAGGAATGATGATAAATAAAACTTCTGAAGTTCTTTGGTTGAAAAGAACTGACCTGCATGTAAGTTCAAAGAGGAAGGTCAATCCAAACAACCTCTTCAGTTGACCAGCAGTAATAGCTTTTGAATTATGATCAAATAAAAAAGGGACATTACTGATAACAACTATGATACTGATTATAATATGTAATATATCTTCAGTACAGGATTTAGGAGAGCTTTTAAGACTAGCTTAGAAACAGGACAGGTATCTAAGTCAGTGACTGAATCGACCCAATCAACCACTTCAATCGACCACCAATTGACCAATATTGACCGGTTTTAACCGGTTAAAACCGCCGGCCAGGTCAATACTCATATTGACCGGCTTTTTGCCAACCTTGCAAAGAAATTTTCCCAAAGTACCCTAACTTCAAAAACCTAAAAATGTTACTAAAATTTACAATTAAAAGGGTGGTTTAATATGTACTGTTTATAGATCTTCTTGAGCACAAACTTTTGTTTAAACTTTAACAGGTACTTTGATATACAAGTGACGTAAATATCATTCTTAAGTGAAACGTTTGGAGAATGTAAATACAGTGTTCAGTTACTGCTATTCTTTGCGGATATTCAATCGGGAGCCAGGTGCTCAGAGAATCAATGGAGGAATCTACCGACAACAGCAATAAAAATATAAATTCTTTTGTTAGCTCACTTTAGCACAAAATGCTAAAGGTGAGCTATTGTGATCGCCCAATGTCAGGCGTCCGTCGTCCATCGTCCATCAACAATTTCTTTAAACATCTTCTCTTCCTAAACTACTGGGCCAATCTTGATGAAACTTGGCAGGAATGTTCTTTGGGGAGGCTCTACCAAACCTGTTCAAAGAATTTAATTCAACCCATAACTCTGGTTGCCATGGCAACAAAAACAAAAAAAAAATCTCTGAAAATCTTCTCCTCTGAAACTAGAAGGGGTAGAGCTTTAATATATGGTATGTAGCATCTCCTAATGGACCTCTACCAAGTTTGTTCAAATTATGCTTCTAGGGTCAAAACTGGCCCGGCCACGGGGGATAACGCGTTTGAGCATAGGAAAAAAAGAAGGAAAACTTTAAAAATCTTTTCCTCTAAAACTTGAAGGCGTAGAGCTTTGATATTTGGTATGTAGTATCTCCTAATGGAGCTCTACCAAGTTTGTTCAAATTATGCTTCTAGGGTCAAAACTGGCCCTGCCCCGGGGGATAACGCGTTTGAGCATAGGAACAAAGAAGGAAAACTTTAAAAATCTTTTCCTCTAAAACTTGAAGGCGTAGAGCTTTGATATTCAGTATGTGACATCTCCTAGTGGACCTCTACCAAGTTTGTTCAATTATGTCCCTGGGGTCAAAACTGGCCCCATCCCGGGGGTCACAAGTTTGAGTATAGCAACAAAGAAGAAAAACTCTAAAAAATCATCTCCTCTGAAACTTGAAGACGTAGAGCTTTGGTATTTGGTATGTGACATCTCCTAGTGGACCTCTACCAAGTTTGTTCAAATTATGTCCCTGGGGTCAAAACTGGCCCCACCCCGGGGGTCACAAATTTGAGCATAGGAACAAAGAAGGAAAACTTTAAAATTCTTTTCCTCAGAAACTAGAAAGCATAGAGCTATGATATTTGGTCTGTTGTATGTCCTAGTGGACCTCTACCAAGTTTATTCAAATGATGTCCCTGTGGTCAAAACTGGCCCCACCCTGGGGGGTCAATAGTTTGAGCATAGGAACAAAGAAGGAAAACTTTAAAATTCTTCTTCTCTGAAACTAGATGGCGTAGAGCTTTGATATTTGGTATGTGGCATCTCTTAGTGGACCTCTACCAAGTTTGTTTAAATGATGCTGGTGGGGTCAAAACTGGCCCTGCCCCAGGGGTCACAAGTTCGAACATAGGAACAATGAAAGAAAATTTCAAAATTCTTTTTCTCTAAAACTAGAAGGCATAGAGCTATGATATTTGGCATGTAGCAATTCCTAGTGGATCTCTACCAAGTTTGGCCATATTGTGCCCTTGGGGTCAAAACTGGCCCTGCCTCGGGGTAGTCACAGGTTCAAACATAGCAACAATGAAGGAAAACTTTAGAAATCTTCTCTGAAACTTGAAGGTGCCGAGCTTTGATATTTGGTATGCAGAATCTTCTAGTGGATCTCTAACAAGTTTGGTCATATGATATCCCTGGCGTCAAAACTGGCCATGCCCCGGAGGTCACAGGTTGGAACATAGGGACAAAGAAGGAAAATTTTAAATTTCTTTTTCTCTTAAACGGGAAGGTGTAGAGCTTTGATACTTGGTATGTAGCATCTTTGAGTGGACCTCTACCAAGTTTGTTCCAAGGATGCTGCTTTGGTTAAAACTGACCCACCCCCGGGGACCACAAGTTCGAACATAGGACAAAGAAGGAAAATGTAAACTTCTTCTTTGAAACTGGAAGGTGTAGAGCTTTGATATTTGATTGGCCTATGTCCGGCATCTGTCGCCCATCAACAGTTTCTTTAAACATCATCTTCTCCTAACCCACTGGGGCAATCTTGATGCAACTTGGCAGGGATGTTCCTTGGGTGAAGCTTTACCAAAGTTACTCAAAGAATTGAATTTCACTCATAAGGTATAGTCTAAGGTGAGCGTTCCAGGGCCAATGGCCCTTTTGTTTTAGAATATGAAATTGACTTATTTTTAAGGAGACGAGAGAAAAAAGGTGAAAATGCATCTGAATTGCATGCAAATGGAAAATGCATGTTTTGGAATTGTAGCGTGAGTAAAGTCGGATATGTAGCATGTTTCTTGATGGATCAAAATTTCACGAACAGTTTTTGAAAAGGGTAACCGAAGGAACATCTCTTTGAAATTATTTCAAAATCTGACCAGCCATTCGAGAGAAGAAGAATTTTTAAGAATTTCTTCATTTCCCTATAGCCCAAGTAGCACCCATTCACCAGAGCCATTTTTCTTGACAGATCAAAATTTCACAAACAAATTTTGAAAAGGGTCATCCAAGGAACATCTCTGTGAAATTATTTCAAAATCTGACAAGCGGTTTCAGAGAAGAAGAATTTTTAAGATTTTCTTCATTTCTGTATACTGCAAGTAGCCCCCATTCACCAGAGCCATGTTTCTCGACGGATCAAAATTTCACGAACACTTTTTGAAAAGGGTCATCCAAGGAACATCTCTGTGAAATTATTTCAAAATCTGACCAGCAGTTTCAGAGGAGAAGAATTTTTAAGAATTTCTTCATTTCTGTATAGTGCAAGAAGCCCCCATTCACCAGAGCCATGTTTCGTGACGGATCAAAATTTCACAAACAATTTTTGAAAAGGGTCACCCAAGGAACATCTCTGTGAAATTATTTTAAAATCTGGCCAGCGGTTTCAGAGAAGAAGATTTTTAAAGAATTTCCTAAAAAATTCCATTTCGTTGCCATGGCAACCAGAGTTTTTGACGGAATCAAATTCTGTGAACACTTTTTAAAGAGGACCTCCCAAGGAACATTCCAGCCAAGTTTGGTCCAAATTGGCCACGCGGTTTAGGAGGAGTTGATGTTCAAATAATTGTTGACAACGCACGACTAATGACGCACACTGGGTGATCCTAAAAGCTCCCCTTGAGCATGTTGTGCTCAGGTGAGCTAATAAAAACACATCAAAGTGGTACCCCACTGCCTAAATTCAAAGCAAATCTATATTATACCACCAAGATCTCTTAGCTCCTTACACCAAAGCAACAAGAGTGCTACTGCAAATTTTCACATGGGATTACTTTTGACTACTATGAACTGGAAGCAGTTGCGCAGTGGTGCAACACCCATTTCAAAGACCATTATTGTCATTTAGCCATATATATTAAGTTGTCTGCATATACTTTTAATTATTTGTACAAGTCTTGAACTTTGTCAGGGGGTAAAAGTTAAACAAGAGGCCCAAGATGGCCCTGGATCGCTCACCTGAATTTTTGAGATGGCCATAGCCTATTTTATTTTTTTGAGGTATTGAAACATTGGAACCAGATTTATAGTTTTGCCATTTTGGAAGAGTCTAAAATTTATTTTTTGTCATTTGATGAGGAGTTAACTTGCCTGTGAATGGTTATGTAAATCTATCCAACATTCTACATCTTCTCAACTATCTGAAGTCTGTTGTCATTTCCTAAACAATCTGAAGTTTGTCACCTCATCCATCTGACAGGTGTCTGATGTATTTCAAACTATTTGAACTTGAAGTTTGTAATCTTCTAAACCAGCTAAAGCATGTCTATTGTTATAGAAATCATCTAACCATCTTTTGTTTGTAATCTTTTCAAACTTTTGAAGGTCTGTATACATCTCTCCGTCTGCAAACCTATTTTCTTCTTAACATATTAGTCTATTATCTTCTCGAATGCCTTAAGTCTATTGTATTCTCACTCAAAATGTGATATATTGTAACTAATCCTCTTGGAACCTGACATGGGAAAGAAAAAAGCAAAAACATGTATGTAACTATATTTTCCTGATAACACAAGGTTGCCTTTTTGTCAAGGCAATAAAGTACAGTCCTATCGCAACTGACAGAATTCTTGGTCACAATTCAGGATAGGTAGCAGACAGTGTGGAGTAGGGCTGACTATCGGCCTGAAAAATGACTATCACGATACTTTTACTTTCGCAGCATTGATATCATGATACTTTCACTATCGAGAGAACAATATCGTGATGCATCCCGATACTATTGGGTTATATAAAATCTTCCTTAATACCCAGTTTCCGGCAGTTGCTGGCGGGGCTTGAGAGCAAATGTCGGCTATTTGCTCTGCAAATTTGTCATGTTCCCATTGAGCTTCAGTATCATGTAACGAACAAGAAGGCCATTGGCCCTAGAACGCTCACCTTAGACTATAGCTCATATGTGAAATTCAATTCTTTGAGCAACTTTGGTCAAGCTTCACCCAAGGAACATCGCTGCCAAGTTTCATCAAGATTGGCCCAGTCACTTTGGAGAAGATGTTTAAAGAAATTGTTGACGGGCAAGACGCCGGACATAGGGCAATCAAATATCAAAGCTCCACACCATCCAGTTTCAAAGAAGAATTTTAAATTTTCCTTCTTTGTCCTACTCCTATGTTCGAACTTGTGGTCCCCAGGGCTGAACATTTGTTACATTATTGTGTCATATTCGATAGAAAAATAGAAAAGGGAAGAATACAACCTGGGCAAGATACCTTAAAACGCTCAACCATAAATCGCAAAAACCCATGAAAATCAAAATTATGTGTCAAAAATTTGCAACTGGTTTATGGATTCATTTCGTACATATCAAATACAATATTTTTCAAAGGAATGAAGCTGAAAATTTCATTAAATTTCTTCTTTTAATTACAAAAACAATGCCACATGTAAGCATTGACTGTATAGCAGAGGGGCGTTCTACTGTATTATCCCAGAATCTGGGTGGAACACAACATCAGGAGCGGTTATTCCTTCAGCTTCAGTGCATGAACGGAGAAATGAGAATGAACGGAGAAAAGGCCATATCCCCCTTGATTTAATCAACGAAAATGGTCAAATCCCGACATAAAATATGACAGTATAACGCCTACTAAACGCATAAAGAAAAGTAATCGGTACATGTGTAATCATGTTTTACTTTTATGCAATAGCTTCACAAATACTGTTAAAATTGTAACGGGAGGCCGCCACACGCCGCCATTTCTTAAAAGAAAACACATCCGACCTTAACTGGTTTCCTGCAATTCATCATCGAAAAATCAAAACCCCGAAAAAACAAGTACCAGTAAACAATAAATCGCAATGTCTCAGAAAACGAAATATTGGCTGAAAATCTCAGCCATGGAAAACGGACGTCCGTTTTGCGAATTCAATACATGTATATCTTCTTACCTTTGGCTTTAGAATCAACTGACCCATTTCAGTTGGATTACACACCATTTGCAAGCCTAAAAAAGAAAACTGTATTCTTACTTAATCATCGGGCAATGTCATTTAAGGGAGAGTGGGCAATACGAATAAAGTATTATATAATAAATGATAACTCGATTGGCGGATGACAAAAGAAAAACTACTTCCAAAGCACATGGTTTTGATAAGCACATGGTTAGCACAGAGGATTATTGTTGATTGCATTTTTTGTCAGCAAATCACAGCCTCCAGAAGCCGTCACGCGACATTGTAAACCCGCCAAATCGAGACTTTTAATGAGGAACAATTCTAGGCAAAAATAGCATCATGTTTGATTTCCTTTACCTACTTTGAATCATGTTTCTAGTCTTTCATCACAAATTGTCTTTCTAAGTTGTCAGTGTTTATGATGAGAATTATTTTCATTGGTTTGTGATTAATCCGCAGAGATATTGGCGTGGTAACTAGTTTAGTAGAAAACAATTTTGCTTATCTGCCCTATCTTCATTGTTGGATAACATATCGCTGCTGTAGCTACTGTTGTACCATTCTATACCCTTCAGGTTATTTAAACTAAAATCTAATTAATTAGGGTGTTTTTCTAAATCATAATTGTCTAGCAGCATTTTTTTTTCTCCCCAAAAATTCTGTCGAACATAGATATGTAAATTACCAAACAATCACTGGATTTTACGACTTTGAGATATAAGCCATTTGAAAACATTGTGGGAAGAGAAAATGCTGGTTACCAGCATTTTCTCCTTTTCCTATAATGTTTTCTACCATGATGGACACAAATTTCAATTTTTGAGTTATGTTAAATTTGTCGTCTGCAAGTGCTTTTACCTTTATCTGTTCATTTTTTTTTTTCATTATCAATAAACTTTTTTATCTCTATCCCGTTAAATCAAGGATAGATGTGATTTTTGGTCATATCAATGTCCGCATGTATATGGCATGATTGAGTCCAAGTCTACCATCATTTCAACATTTATTCTTTCACATCTCAACTTCAACATTTTTTTTACTACTACTACCTCTACAACAAGTACTAAACAGATTTAAAATGACAGCTTCGGTCATATTTAAGTCTGCATGTATGTAGCATGCTTGAGTCCCAGTCTATGCCTCTTTTAATACTACCACTACTTCAATTACAGGGATTTCAAATGATAACTTCTGTCATATCCAAGTCTGCATGTCTGTTGCACCATTGAGCCACAGTTCACTTCACTTTCAATATAACTTACACATTGTATATTTTTGGTGAGATAGTCAGGATGTATGTAGCTTGATTGAGGGCCAGATTACCCTCCTTTCAACATTTATTCAATCCACACTACATCTTTCACCACGTGAGATAAAATAATTATGTAAAATCTCGTTCATATAGATACATGGAATTCACTCGTGTTAAACACTCGTAAAAGAGAGACAACAGTTTTATGAAAACTAGTTAACAACCTCGTGGTAACTAGGTCCTGTTTAATCAATAGCATATTAAAAAAAGATAGTGTCATTGTCGCAGTTTAGAGTGTATGTCGCAGCGCCAGTTGATCATACCGTTAATGTATAAGTGACAAGTTTTGCTATGTGGTGATTTCTGCGATGTAGTAAATTTAAAAAAATTCGCAAAATTTTCTGTTCGCTTATGTAACCACAAGTTATAGCAACAAATAACCTGTGTCTTGAATTAGCAAATATTTCCACACACAGAATGCACGTAATCAGTAATTTGCAAATTTTTAACACGTGTATATTTCCACGTATATAGTAGTAAACATCAGGATCAGACAATTCTGTGCAGTCTGATCTTTGATGTACACTGTCTGCAAAAGGTCAGCAAGTCGCGCTTAGCAGCCACAGGGTTAATTCTCCTTCCTGGTGACAACATGAGCAATCACGCCAAATGAGCGGTTTCTAGGGAACAGAATACGATTGGACTTATTTTGGGTAAACTGAAACACAATGAAAGCGGCGAAAAACAACATTACTCTTCATCACACAATCCCGGCTTTTAACGACCCTAAAAAATCAACCCTCTGAAAATATAGAGGGAAAAAGAGAAAATGTTGGTAACTTTTCCCACCATGTTTTCATTCCTTCCCAAAACAAATTTCAGAGGACTGGGTGTGTGTGTGTGTGTGTGTGTGAGAGAGAGAGAGGGAGAGAGACAGAGAGAGAGAGAGGATTTTATGACAACTGCCCCCCCGGACAATATTGCCCCCGGACTATTTGCCCCCGGACTACTGCCCCCTGAGCACAATTCCCGCCGGACCATTCCCTCCCCAGGACAATCCCCCCAAACCTTTCCCCCCGTGGACAATCCCCCCCCCATGACTATTGCCCCCGAGGACAATCTCCTCCCGGACCAATGCCCCCCGAGGATTGTGCAATTGCCCCCGAAGCGGGACTTTTGCCCCTGGAAACAACAGGAAAGCAAATGTTTTTGTTGTTCCTATTCGCTGGACTGGATCTTCCATACAACACACATAATTTGAAATGATAAAATGGAAAAACTGCGACCGGCGTTGACTCACGGACAACAATCAATGTCTGCATTGAGCAGTACTAGTATTCTATATTACTGTAGTTTCACTTGCCATAGATAATGCTCGAAATTAAATTAACCACGTTGCCTCTCACGTTGCCTTTTCCACGTGTCCTGGGGGGGGGGGGAATTGTAATCGGGTGGCAATAGTCCGGGGGAAATTGTCCTAGGTGGGCAATAGTCCGGAGGGCGGGGGGCGGAGGCAAAAGTCCAGGGGAGGGGGAATTGTCCTCGGGGAGGGGGAAATGGTCCCGGGGGGGGTTGTCTTCAGGGAGCAATTGTCGGGGGAAATTTTTCGGGGGCAATTGTCCTGACACGACAGAGAGATGATAGAGGTTTGCTTGTCAAAATTAGTTTTTGATGATTGAAATCTGCAATAAGGGACAAAATGTTTCACAATTCGATCTTTTTTTATATAAAATATGTCCTATCAACTGTCCTCTTTTTCTTCCAATGTTTTTCCTGATCTTCGATATACTGTCGGTAGGAAAACTATCATGAGCGCACCAACCAGCAACAAACTTCCAATAAACGTGTAAGTGAACACATATCTACCCGTGTGGTCCCGGATCAAACCTGTGTAATAAATATCAAATTTTATGATGTAATAATTCAATATCATTTGTTCTAATGAATATTAGCAGGTTCTGATTGGCTGATTTTTTTCATAGCTCCATGAAAAAAAAACACCTTGTGCCGGTGCAATGCAGAGAAATGACCCTGCCTACAAAATGACCCATGAGTCATTTCAGTACGAAGAGGAATGACCAAGATCATTTTGTGGGGGAGGGTCATTTCTCTGCATTACACCGCAACCACTTAACTGAAGGTTACTTTTGCGGGTTCTACACACCGTTTTGCTCATTTGCTTTCAATCTATTGGTTAATTTTCAGTATTGGGGATCTGAAAACTGCTTCCTTATTGTATTCGTGTGTCATACAAATATAAGTGGAAGGGACTTTAGAAACTCCAGCATTAGGTTTAAAACTAAAGAAAATGAATGCAGCCTGAACTATTTCCGTGGCTCTATGTTGTCTGTAATATTAAATATCAGGAATGAAGAGAATTCTATGTTTTCAATGGTGGTATGAAAAAAAAAATGAATCGCAATATTGTATGAAACCACATGGCGATAAGTTTTTTTTTTTTCATATCTCCATGGAAAAAAATTAATTTCTCTTAATTCCTTAAATAACTTTTATGGTGATTGTATCTGAATCGGTTCTTGTGAGAAAGTTTGGTATTTTGCGAAATCGAAGGTCGAGCGAGACTCAATATTTTTTATAGATAGCGAAAAGCAGAAACGAGCACACGGTAAGATAATACTACATAACAATCCCCGTACCTACATTTTCTTACGACAACATATTTGCAACAATTGAAAACATTACATGATTCAGATCACATGAAATACATGTAATTAAACAGGACATTGTGTAATAAATATTATAACATTACTGCTGGTAACTTACTTTAATCCCAAGACAACAAAATCTTAGCCCTGTCCAAATTGAAAGCATTTGAAGACGATAATTTCAATGTGGCTCAAATGGTGCAACTATTTACTGATAGGCGAGAAAATATTGTGGGAAAAGGGGAAAATGCTGGTTAGCAGTATTTTCTCCTTTTTCCACAATGTTTTCAATAGGCTTCTTTCCAAGGATCGTCAAGGTCGTCATTGTGTGGGAAAGGGTTAACAGATTTGAATCTAGGGCAACGCTAGTTCCAATCCTAAGCTCGAGTAATTTTTTTCCGAGAGTTGATGATGATAATCATTGCGACAGTGCTCATTCCTCTCTCACCGTTAACCATTTTTGTGACAATGATAATGTAGAAATGCAGCCAGTGGCTTGCCTAGGGCATTGTGCGAAGAACTGGTAAAAGAAACTCGAAAGCATGAATATGTGCACTGGTCGTTGCGATATAACTGAAATAATGTTGAAAAAGTAAAAGTATCTCTGTTGATTTTGCTAATTTTCCCGGCGAAAAATTTTGAAACGTTCAACGTGGCAAAAGTGCAAATTCCTTTTTTGTGGTATTTGTCGAAAACATTACCACTATGAGTTCAATGTTAAATTTTGAAGACAATCTATCGTATTTGTGCAAAGCCGAAGGAAATAAACCCAATTAAACTTAATTCTTCTCAGACAAATGAGTTTTCGGTAGCAATCAGATGTGTAAATGGAAATGGCATATTAAAATACACTGGGTGAGGCCATAGATTTTTTTTATTGAAAATAGCTTCACTTCTTCACAGCCTTCTATTGGCGCAATGATACATACAAAATTTGTCTACTGATCGCTTGGTCCTGGGCTTTTTCGTTCCAAAACCACTTCGCCCCATGATTGCGTGCTACTTCATTTGATATTGCATGACTATTCATAGATCGAAATAACCGATTGTAATTTTGGAAATTAAATGATAACGGCCAAAGAAATTTCAGAACCATAGTTTCCTGGTACATCCTTAATTTTATTCGTTATATTCACATGGATTGTCTCTCTGACCAGCATTCATCATACTGTCAATGGACTTTATTTCTGACTTAGCCTATTGATCGAAGGGAGGCCACCAATACACACAGAATCCTAACGTTGTCATGAGTACTCTCCCTTCGAGCAAAAAGGTATTCATTTATTTAGTATGAAAAGCCAATATGTGAATAAAGATTTATCTTTTTCTTTCAAATTACTAATTCCGCATGTACAATCAGCTAACTGACAATTTTTTTACGTTTTAATTTTAATGTCAAAATCTAACTGTAGGCAGTCATCGACAGATTGGGTTCGCGCGCGAGAGAGAGAGAGAGACAGAGAGAGAGAGAGAGAGGCAGGCAAGCAGACAGGCAGAAGTAAAGTGTTCTTACCAGCAAAAAGTAAGGTAATAGCATTTGACAGTCCTTGTATTAAACATGTGAAACCGAGAGCACCCTGGAAGATAAATAAAGGAATAGGTTAAATTCTACAAAAACGTGCATCTGAAGTGCATCTGAAAAAGGTATCCATGCCAACAGGCACAGTCCGCAAATGTCGACAAAGACTGACACTTTTAGCAATGTTTCCCTGCATGTCGAAGGACTAATCTACCAAACGATTTAGTCAGTTGATTGACAAAATCTATTTTTATACTTTTATATTATGCTTTGAACCTCCATGTCATGAAAAATAAGATATTTGCGGATAAGAATAAAACAGTAAAGCTGTAGAGGCGACATCACTCTTGTTTATTCTTATTAGTTCATAATACTGGTAAAATCTGCCGCCAGTTAACAGTTATTGTGTTTCTAACTTAAACCTTCACCACAGAAATAGGAGTTTAGTGAGACAGAGAAAACAGTCTTTGAAAACCCTGTTGAAAAGTTGTGAAAATGCTGGTGTTCAGCATTATCTTCTTTTTCCTGCATTTTTGTCTTACTTTCCAGAAGTGAATTTTATTTTTTGAAGTCATTATCATTTTGTCGTCTGCTATTGTTTTAAATTTGGACAGGTTTAAAACTTTAGAAATTGTCTGCACATAAGTCGTTTTTTTTAATTGCGAAAACAAGAGTTCAGAGCCTTATATATGTGGATGTTCGTTACACAAAGCAAAGATATTGTCGGTTTACTTCAAAAACCTCGTAACTACAGCTTGAAGCAAGCTGTGGTTACGAGGATTTTGAAGTAAACCGACGATATGCATAACGTAATTTACAGCCACCATGCCCCTGAAATTTGCTGGGATATTGTCTCGTGAATAAACATTAATGAAAGGTGCAGTTGGTGAACTAATTAAAATTTGTGTTTCGACCTTAACCCTTTACCAAACGACAGACATTAGACTTGCAGACAACAAAATAAACATAACTCAAAAATTGAAATCTGTTTCCAGCAGGGTAGAAACTGTGGGAAAAGAAGAAAATGCTGGTTACCAGAATTTTCTCATTTTCCCAAAATGTTTTCATAAGGCTTTCATCACAGGATCGTAAAAAAAACCACGGATTCCAATATTTATTTTTTTGGGTAATCAATAATAAAGTTTTACTTACCTTTAGATATTTGATATCAATAATCTCCAGTAAAACGACTACAAATAAACTGTAGTAGACACCTTGACCCATCCCAATGAAGAGAGCAAAAGGTAAAATTGTCTCAAATGTTGACATGACAAACAGGAACTGTGATGCTAATCCGATAATCCCTGAAGCAACGGCTATCATGGTGGTTCGCCGGACCCAACCCGTGTCTGACAAGTACCCTAAAATTGGTCTGGATATAAGATCAATGATGGCAGCCCCACTGATCATCCACGAGATCCTGTCAGCTGACACGCCCATGTCGAAGGCATGTGGAGGGAGGTAACCCGGTACAAGAGAGTTACCCGCACATAAAAATACATTGGCCACCAGATAGTAAATAAAACTGACATCCTTTAGCGTATCTATGTTTACCATTTTCAAAAAACAGTTTCGCACCGTCTTCTTTTTGTGGTTTGTTTCACCATCTAATACTGGTTCATTTATATTGTTCAACTCAACATCTCGAGATGACATTGGGAAACCCGAATGCACGTCTTCTTGGTCCTTCGTATCAACATACTTTTTCAAAAAGTCGTTAGTTTGATCCGTTGCTTTTATTGATGAGATGTAAAACTCGATAGGTCTGTATAACATTCCTGTTATGGCCAAGTTAAAATGTATACCAGCTACAAATAGATATGTCCCTGTATAACCGTAGTGTTCCATGATTTGTGTATAGAACGGTGCGAGAACAAGACCACCCATGCTAAGTCCGCCGTTACATATGCTGTTCGCAAGTCCCCTGTGTTTGTCGAAATAGGTACTAACCATGGCGTAAGCAGCCGGATAAAGGAAACCGTTTGAGATACCTGAAAAAACAACAACAACAAGCAAATTCATGAGAGACCAAAGTTGCACAAATGTTCACATTAATTAAGCAAAAAAGATGTTATAAATATGATTAGAATGTTCTTTCTGCCTTAGAAGAAGCATCTTTCAGGACCATAAGAATCGTTTGATTTATAATTACTTAAATTATTGAAAAAAATCAGTATGTTGAACAAAGGGACTCTGAGAAAACAATCAGATTTGCCTAATTTATGACATAAACCTATAGACTGGTGTTCACGGAGACAAATAGTAACGTTACCTATGCCAACTGCTGAAACAAATGCCAAATGTACGGTTTCGGCAAACCCCAATACTATATACATGGCTGTTGACAGAAGGGCTCCGGTGAGAGTGGCCAGTCTATAGCTCAGTTTTCTACCAAATGTCATTACTATAAAGGCTGAAACGTAAAGATTTAATGCATTAATCAAACCATATCCGGTGATTTTTCTTGTTTATGTGAACACATGAATGTCATCAGAATTTCCATAAACCTGGCCTGAACTATTGTTAGGGTAATCGCAAGCTTTTATAGCGGCTTAAAAGACTCAGTCTCCAAGTTCAAAGGATAGAGTTTAAGAAAACTACCTGATGAACACGAACCATCCAAATAACTTTCTAAGTCTAAATAAGAAGATGTATGTAAATTTCAAAGTAACAAAATTCCTGGAAAAAAAATGGATGGATCTGTGTGACTTTCATACTGTGTAACTTTCTATTTTTTGCCCTTGTGGTTATTTTCAAAAACAAACAAGCTGAATACTAATCCATGATGTCATCTTTACAGAAAAGTCGGATTTAGAATTTTCCAAACTGATATAAATGACGGTGACTTACTAAGGATTTTTGGATTTTTATATTGAAAGCAAACCCCTGTACATACGACATAGCTATCCTGTTAGGAAATACCCTGTACATTAGGTAAAACCAACATGTTACACTGAAGGCAATCACCCTGTACATAGGGCATAGATAACCTGTTAGAAAACATCCTGTATATAACGTATAGATAATCTGTTAGAAAATACCCTGTTTATAGCATATAGGTAGCCTGTTATAAAAGGCACTGTACTTTACATGTACAATGTCTGCTTTACTTAAGGCAAACACCTTGTACATAAGACATTAATGACCTGTTAGAAAACACCCTGCATATAACGTACAGGTAACCTGTTATGAAAGGCACTGTACTTTACATGTACATAGCTTGTTGTACTTAAGGCAAACACCCTGTACATAAGGCATAGATAACCTGTTAGAAAATACCCTGTATAGTAAAGATAACCTGTTATGAAAGGCACTGTACTTTACATGTACAATGCCTGTTTTACTTAAGGCAAACACCCTGTACATAAGGCATCGATAAATCTGTAATGATAGAGCTTACCTGTTATACTAAATGCAAACTCCTGAACGAGGAACACCGTGGACGTGACGGAGGACGATGTTTGAAATTTCCGTTGTATCAGAACAAAAAATATTCCATAACACTTCATCTGTCCCATAATGATAAACATCTGCATAAACGATGCTGAAATAATACAGTAAAACATTAACCCTTAGTGCTCTGAGAAAATCCAGCAATCGTCTGTTTACTAAAAAACCTCGTAACTATAGCTTGCAACAAGCTGTACTTACGAGGTTTTCGAAGTAAACCGACGAAATATTTTTGGTCTTGTCTGTAGTGATAAAGCTAAGTGGACAGTGTCGATCAAGGATCAGACTGTTGTCAGATCTTGATCTAACCAGGAAGCATAATCAAACATAGTTGTAAAGTCTATAAAACGTGCAGCGAGGGTCCGTATTCACCAACTATTCTCAAGAACATTCTTAGTCTTATTCTGCAGATTTTTTTCAACTTGAAAGTAACAGAATTTTTGTTATTTTCACAGTCAGGAAATCTTGAAGAATAAGACCGAGAACGTTTGTAAGAATGGTTGATGAATACAGACCCTGATTTCGGACATACCATGCCTTTTTCTGTCCATAACGACCTTGACCCTGTCGGACATACCACGCCTTTTTCTGTCCATAACGACCTTGACCCTTTCGGACATACCACGCCTTTTTCTGTCCATAACGACCTTGACCCTTTCGGACATACCACGCCTTTTTCTGTCCATTACGACCTTGACCCTTTCGGGCATACCACGCCTTTTTCTGTCCATAACGACCTTGACCCTTTCGGACATACCACGCCTCTTTCTGTCCATAACGACCTTGACCCTTTCGGACATACCATGACTTTTTCTGTCCATAACGACCTTGACCCTTTCGGACATACCATGCCTTTTTCTATCTATAACGACCTTGACCCTTACTGCAGCAAATCTACGAGCTTTGCTCGGGTAAATGAGGGTTGTATATAGAACCACATCATGATAACTATAGGTCAATAAAATTAAATCTGTCGAACAATGGGCTAAATCATAAGGTAAAATAGATTTTTCAACATGCGGAAAATTTTCCGTAAGCAAAACTCTACAACCAATTTCAGCCTGCGCGAAATGTGCATGCTGACATGAGTCAGTACATTTGGAAAATGCTTTAATTACATTTACAAAAAAAAAACCCAAGAAGTATAGATTACACGCTCTTTGTATTCTGACCATTATCAACTCTTTACTAAACAACATTAGTTTGGACTTGTCAAAATTCGAAGCAATTGCAGAGGACAAAATTAATTTTGACTCAAGAGTTGAAATTTTGGTTGGAAAGAGAGAAAACATTGTGTGAGAAGGAGAAAATGCTGGTTCCTCTGCAAATGCTACATGAATTTTGATTAGGCAAAAAACTGGTTGTCTAGGAAAGGTATACTTACACAAGAAAAGGAAATTCATTATCTCCCGCTAGTGGCATACTGCAAATACACATTTATCTTATTTGGACATGCTGGGTACAGAAGCGGAGTAATTTTTCGAAACAAAAACCGTTAGTTTGCATTTCAAATAAAATAAACGTTTACTCATTAAAACGCTACCTGGTGCCATTCATTCAGCTATGATCGGCTATGAATGCACTGACCATTTATTAAAACAGACACTACATGCTTGGGTAGTAGGCTAAAAGCTTCGATATAGGCACTCCTTTTCCCAGGTATAGGGCGACTCGTCATAGCAGACGGGTCGAATCTTCGCAGAATATGACATGCGCAGACAACAATAGGAAATTAACAAACAACTTACCAAGTAATATAATCCAGGCCCAGCCTCGATCTATCGGCAATTTTGTGTAGGAACGCTTCATTTTTTCTTACCCTGTATTTTTTCTCGTTGGTCGTCTACAATTTCGTATCACGTGATCTTATCAGTCAAAGGCTGTGATTTTACCTTGATGCACTGTCTGCAATAAAATAGCCTAATACGTTTATATATAGATTAGCACGCAGGCTATGTAAATACGTACATAAAGGTTACGATATTTTTAGATTTGCTGTTATCTCAAGTATAATGACAATGATAGTCTTAAGTCTTCTACACTGCACTAATGTACTAGCTTTTTTACCATGGAAGTTATGCCTCGGACAAAAATTTTAAGTTAACTCTTTACCAAATGACAAAATTTTGGACTGAAACCATTTGCACACAACAAAATAAATGTGAATGAAAAATTAAAATTTGATTTGGAAAGGTAGAAAATATTGTGGGAAAGGAGAAAATGCTGGTTACCAGCTTTTTCTCCTTTTCCCACAATGTTTTCTAAGGCTTTCTTTCTCAGGGTCGTTAAAAGTCGGAATTTTGTGGTAAAGGAAACTTACAAAGGTTAATAACCCTAAAAGTTACGCCCTGGACAAAAAAAGTTAAAGCATACAAAAGAAGGGCGATAACTCTAAATAAAGTGGGAATATAGTTATATTGTATTTCATGTGTCTATTTTTAGAAAGTTATGGGTAAAGAAATATCGTAATTTAAGCTGGTGGGAATTATTTCCCCGTCACAGTGAATATTTTAATTCCTCCTGCCGAAAATTCTGGAAGTACTTTTCGGTTATCCGGTTAATTGTCTTGAGATCATTAGTTTTAAAAGTGGCATTCGCTGACAAAATAATCACAGGAAATATGTATTTTATTTCATCAGCTTGTTGTTAATATGGGGAAATATTTGCCGAAAATGGGAAAGGTCCGCGAAAATAACGAGTGTCGTAAGGTACGAGTTATTTTCGCGGACCTTTCCCTTTTTCGGCAAATATTTCCCCATATTAACCAAAAGCTGATGAAATAAACTCTATATGGTTCTTCTACACTGCATTAGTCCCGAATGTGGCCTATCTGTATATGAAGTTTGAAATTACTAGCTCTTTTTTACTTTGGGAGTTGTGCTCTACACAAAAGTTTTAAGTCATAATTTTCAAAGGGCAATAACCCAAAAAATAGTTGGGATAGGGTTGTGGAGAAATGGCTTCGGACGGAAGGACGGACGGACGGACCAGACGGACGGAAGGACGGACGGACGCACGGACGAAGCGGCGACTATATGCTCCAGGGAATTTGTTTCCAGCAAGGTAGAAACATTGTGGGAAAAGGAGAAAATGCTGGTAACCAGCATATTCTCCTTTTCCCACGATGTTTTCAAAAAGCTTCTATCTCAGGGTCGTAAAAAGCAGGGACTGTTTGGTTAAAGGTTAACTGCCAAAAAAAAAAGAATCAAGATTTCCAGCCAGCAGTACATAACGAAAGAATGCGATTACAAAGTACTTGTTGTTTGGGGAAAAACTCATCGGAAAGTAAAGATCCAAGATCAGACTGCACTTTCTGTACAGTCTGATCTTGATCTACACTATCCGCAAAAAGTCTATCGAGTCGTGTTTAGCATGTGAAGAGTGAACAGTCAGCTCTGATCCGAAAACATCTGTTTTAAATCTCACTGCGACTTTCTCATCTAACGACGAATGAATGCCATGCAAATAAACCACAACTGCGCTCCGAAAAAAGGGGTTTACGAATTTTTGTAAATGCACTCTGAAATAATAGTCGTTACACGATATAGACTCATCTTGTCCGAAATCATCAGATTCATCTGGTAAACTGGTCTTTTAACATTGATAAAATATATAAAGAGCAAAAAGTTTCTACTCATGTCAGTCTGCATAAACTGTACAGACTGACGTGGCGTGGATCGACATTTTTTTTGCAAATGTATTAATCTCCGTTTCACTCCGTCTGATACATCTGTATGTTAACGTGTGTCAACCCCTTCTTACAAATGCTGAGGGGTTTTCAAAACATTTGAATATAGGAGAAAATGCTGGATACCAACATTTCTCATTTCCCCAAAATAATTTTAGCCTTCGAGCGAACTTAGGCTCATTTGTTACAATTTTGAATTTTTTAATTGCAGATTTCCGAAACTGAAAGAGCAGTGATACATCCAACAACTTCAAAATGTGAGGCACATACCGCCCGCCCTCCCTCCCAAATTTTTCGAAAAGGGGGCACTCTGATTCGAAAAGGGGGCAGTTGATTTTGGGGGAAAATGAAAAAAACAACTGGTTAGATAGAGGAGTGCAACAAAAAATGTCAGATGTGTTATCTTGTCTGATGCATCATACAATACTTCAACTCGAACAAACAGCAGTGTTCCCACCAGCAGTGTTCCCACCATCATACAATACTTCAACTCGAACAAACAGCAGTGTTCCCACCAGCTTTTATTTCAAGGGTACACTTAAACCCTGAGCTGTAAATCTGGGAGAACATTTTATATTGGCCCCTTACCACACAACCTCGATTTTTGACGACCTTGAGAAAAAGGGCTTTTAAAAACATTGTGGCAGAAGGAGAAAATGCTGGTAACCAGCATTTTCTCCTTTTCCAACAATGTTTTCTTCCCTTCCCAAATTAAATTTCAATTTTTGAGTCACATTTATTATGCCGTCTGTAACTCCTTTCAATTTGGACAAATCCAAAATTTTGTCGTTTGGTAAAGAGTTATATAGTGGGTATGTCAATATGCTTCCCAACTAGACATAAAGCAATCCATTGTGATGGCTTGATGCTAAAATAAAGTCTGAGAAATTAAGATATTTGTGTAAAGTTTCTGCTTAAAGTCATTTAAAAGCTGAAAAAAAAAACCAGTCTGAAGTGACTCTGATCGGAAAATGTCAAAGAGTCAGTAAGTTGTGTCATGGGTTTCCGTGTTTTTTCATCAGATCAATTTTTCATCTCTTTTAATTTCTAGGTAAGAATTTGCGTATGATTTGACACAAATTTGTCACTAGGGTAACAAGTAACTTCAAAAACTGCCATTTCACACAAGAAAAACGTATGAAGGCATTTTTCTGTCCATGTATTCTCTTACCTAGGGTCTCGCGTATAATTCGAGCCAAATCAAGACCGTCTTTTTCCAGCTTGGAATGAGATCATAATTCTTTTACAAAGCAGACTTGGTCTGATCATTTTCAATCATATTTTCTATAACTATTCCACCTTTTCACGAAAAAATCGAACAATGTTCTGTCTGTCGCCATTTCCGTCCATGACTTGCAGAAATTGATGACAAAGCTTTTCTCCAGTCGACTTCATGAGATTTTTAGCACCTGTCCATTTTTGATGTCATCGAATAACGGCATTGAGACTTGGAAAATCCAGTGACCTCATCACAGATTTAATTCCCTTACACTACCAAATTCGTAGTTATTCGACGAAACAGTTTTCGAGACCGTGTTAGAATTTTCGGCAACGCGCATTTATGCTTTTAATAATGCGTGCATTACAGTAAAACTGTGGAATTTTTTGCACATAGTTTTCAGATTGGGGGGGGGGGCATTCTCGGAAATAAAGGGGCAATGCTGCATGCTGGGTGCGTCACTGGAAGAGTCTAAAAATTGCCTTTTAAGAATGGGACAGAAGATAAGGTCATTCTGCAAACATTTTCGTATTCTTAAATCGTATGGCTCCATATAATTTATATCCTTAATCGTGGTCAGAGGGTAAAAGAATTATTTATGCGACTCGATCTAAAATATGTGTTAACCCTTTATCACACAAACAGAACAGATAATAATACGCAGTGCAATAGCTAAATCTCTGCCACGGAAAAAGTAGCGAGCGAAAAATGGCTATAAAGAATACAAATGTACATTTTTCTGTCAGCAGTATCTAAATAAAGACATAAGAAAAAAATAGAAATCGTGACGGGTTTTCACAGACTTCGACAACAACAACAACAAAATCCCACCATGCTCTGGTGCCGGCTGTTACCTTGTCCGAAATATAGACTGGTTCTGCTGTACTCATCCAATAGAATTCAGTACTGTTGTACCCAAACATGTTGAATAACCTCATAATGATATTTAGCCAGAACTCCTGATAGAGCGAGTGACTTTGATATCAAAATTGGATATATCAATTATTCTCCTCTAAACCTGTTATTGTGGATACTCTTTTGAATAGTCTCATGCAGACAATTGTAATAAGTACCCACAATATAGAGTTTCGAAGAGATAAAATGACTTCAGAAAACCATCATTCCCTCCTATCTACAACTCTGTTCAGAGATGGAGGAATTTAAGGCTGACAACGGCCTTTATAAATTTAGATGCAAGGTCACAGGCTGATATGAATGTGAATTACATTGGACATTTCTATAACATAATTAATTCCGCTCAACATACGTCTATATTTAGATTGACAGATGAACAAACTAAAGACAAGTAACCAGACTGAGAAACTGAAGAAGAGACAAACAGTTCATATTATTAACTAAAGAAGGGACAAAAAGACGGACAAAAAGCAAGCTCAACCAGAGCTATCACTAAACGTGATTATACCCCCCCCACCAGCTCCTTGTCACAAAGACAGGTCTTTGTTACATAGTATAGAATGGTTAAGTACAAAGAGTAAGAAAAAAGTTCAAGGAGAGATAATTCCGTGACAAATCGCAGCAGGGCCATGAAAACTGCATATGCACAACTCCATACATGTAGAAACCCTGTGTGTAAATTCGAGTTCAGTACGTGAAAAACTGTTGGAGTATTGCTCCGGACAAATTGTGTCAAAGACAGTAGGACAGACAGACAGACATGGTGATTCCAGTAGTATACACCTCCCACTACTTTGTGGGGGGGGGGGGGGGGGGGGGGGGGAGGGGGTAATGATAAAACGACAAACCATTTAGAGCTACACCAGTGATGGAAAAACCATTTTTTATTTCCATTTACATTATTTCTAGACAGAACACAGCTGAGCGTAAACAGACAATGCATATTTATAGCATTGTATTTTGCACTCTTTCGTACGGAATACCGTTAGGTCCATTGCCTATGACTTTTTTATTCTAAAAACAATACTCGATTGTACAATGGCGATATTGCGACAGTACGATGACGATAACGCGATGATAGCCTGGTGAAAACGTGATAGTACGATGATGATAACGTGATAATACGATGACAATAACGTAATAGAGCGATGATGATAACGCGATAGTGCGATAACAATAACGCGATTGTACGATGCTGATAACGCGGTAGTACGATGCTGATTACGCGATAGTGGGATGATGATAACGCGATAGTACGATGCTGATAACGCGATAGTGGGATGATGATAACGCGGTAGTACGATGCTGATAACGCGATAGTGCGAGGATGATACGCGATAGTGCGATGGCGAAGAAGCGATAGTATGGTGATTAAAACACATGTTTTATCCTTTGTCTGCGTATGTCATATTCTTCAAGGATTCGACATGTCTTCTGCATCACTTCCCCAAAGTTTGGAGGGTGGGGGGGTTTAGTAATACGCACTACAAAGTAGCAATGGAAAAAATGGCTTTTATCAATAAATTTGAGGAGAAAACAGGCCTGTTTAGCTCCAGGTTTCTCTAAACTTCTGATCAAAGCTGAATAAATCGCACCAGGTAGCAATTTTTTCAGTATGGCGTTTATTTCAGTTTGAAATTTAAAGTAACAGTTGTCACGTAGAAAAGAAGCCCGGTTCTGTAACCAAAATTCCCAAATTTGATAGATGTGTATAAATTTGTAGAATGCCATCTAGCGGGAGATAATGATGTTATATCGCACTAACATCATCATACTATCGCGTAATAACATCATAGTATCGTGATTTCGCGTTATCATCATTCTACTATCGAGTATCGCATTTAAAATTAACAATTCATTGACGATTGCCCTGACGGTATTCCATACTTTCGTTATCAGTTGACTTCTTCTTTTGGATGTCTCGTAATCAATTTCTATTGTAGTTAAAAACTAGAGGCGCTTGAGCGCCTGTATCGCTCCACAGGCCTGATTTTTCTGTAACGGTAAAGAGAAGTTTTTAACGATTACCATTCATTCCTGCATTTTAGGTTACTAATAGAAAGATAGCTGTGAAACATATTGTGAGAAATGAAGAAAAATGATAGTAACCTGCATTTTCTTAGTTTTACACAATAATATCTACCCTTTTTGATACAAATTTTACTAATTTGAAGATTTATTAAGTTGTCTGCAGGATCTTTCAATTATGACCAGTTATAAAAAATTTGTCTTCTGGTTATAGTTAAAGAGGATCTTGTTACAAACTATTTTGGGTGGGAAAACATCAAAATATAGAAAATATGTATTGTAGCAATTGTTTTATTGAAGTTGCAGGATCAGTTTGATTGGATAACAAAATGCCTTATCACAACAGTAAAGCCATGTCCCTCTTTGTACTAGGTCACCAGTAGGTCAACAAACCTTTACCAGAACTAATAAAAGCGCAGAGGTTCTCTTGTTTTATATGAAAAGTTTTATAGATTATGTAAAGCAACCATCTTTAACTCTTAACTAAACAACAAAATTTCGGATGTGACCAAATTGAAAGTATTTGCAGACAACAAATTAAACATTGATGAGATGATGATTTCTCTCTTTGATAGCGTAGAAAACACTAAGGGAAAAGGATAAAAATGCTGATTACCAGCATTTTCTCCTTGTCCAAGAGTGTTTTCTTTAGGGTCGTTAAAAGTCAGGATTGTATGGTAAAGACTTACCACCATTGGAACTAACCTGAAATACAACAATGAAATCCAATGAATAGTTTGAGAGAAGAAATTTTTCAAAGATTTTACTTTTTACCATAAAAGGAAAATCAGTCTCCCGTAAAAGCCATGTTTTTTGACGGATCTTTTTTCTTCTAGGGAATTATGTAGACCTCTATCTAAGGAACATTCCTGCAAAATAATAATGCTATCCACTTGACGGTTTGGGAGGAGAAGATTTTTAAAGGTTTTTTACTTTGGTTGCCATGGCAACCAGAAATTATTCATGGAACACCATTATTTGAAGGAATTTGAAAGAGGACTACCTAAGGAACATTCCTGTGAAATTTGGTAAAAATCCAGTCAATAGTTTCTGAGGAGATTTTTTTTAAAGAAAAAGTTTACGAACGCACGCAAGGACGGAAGTACGGACGAACGGACGGACGGACGACGGACACAACGCCATGACAATAGCTCGCTGGCCTTCGGCCAGTGGGGCTAATGATTTTATCCAAAGCTTAAAACCAGGTACCAGCCAGTCTCGATCCAAAATCAGACTGCACGTTTTATACAGGCTAATCTTGATATCCATCGACCGCAAAATACACTTGTGGCCAAGTCAGCACAAAATAGCGGTTCAAATGTCAACCTCGTCTGATTTTTTTCCGCTTGTATGTTTGACAGTAGTTCTTAAAAGTAATTGTCAAAACAATTTAAATCATACAATGACAACTGCATACTTACATGTGTTTAAAACTTTAACAAACGACACAATGTTGCAATAAATTCAAAGCATTTGCAGGCGACAAATCTAACGTAGCCGGTGCGACGAATCACCGAAATTGCCTTTTCCCATTTTTTAACCAATTACCACACAACCCCTACTTTTGACGAACCTGAGAAAGAAGCCTTTAGAAAACATTGTGGGGAAAAAGGAAAAAAATGCTGGTTACCACCATTTTCTCCTTTTTCCCACATTGTTTTATTTTCTTAACAAAATTAATTTTAAATTTTCAGTCACTTTCATTTTGTCGTCTGCAAATGCTTTCGATTTCGACAAACCTAAAATATTGTCGTTTGGTAAAGAGTCAAGTTTGCAAAGCTTTCTCTGTCCGGCTCGTTAAAACAAGGAATTGTTTTTGTACTTTTAAAGGGGTAAACTTTTCACAGGATTTCATGTCGAGTCGTACTGGCCTTGAAAGTAGACAGTGGCTTGTTCGAACCTGGCTAAGCCGACGATTTCTGATAGTCATTGCGACAGGACTCACTGTGTCTCAGCGCAAATCGATGTTTATGTGGGAAAGCAGCCTGTGTCTTAGAAAGAATATTGTGGGGAGTGCTGGTATAAGATATTCCAGGAAATCAGATTGCAGCACTGGCCGTCGCTATATAACTAAAATAATGTTAAAAACTGATTTCTATACCATAAAATCAATAGATCCGTGAATGAATCTTTAACCCTCTACCAAACAATCCTTGGTCTTTACGACCCTGAGATAGAATCTTTTCAAAAGGCTTCAGTCTCAGGGTCGTACAAACCAGGAATTGTTTGATAAAGGCTTAAAAAAAGCTTTAGGGCTTAACCCTTTACTCCATAGATACTCATTTCTACACATTGCCTTAGGAGCCTTTGGAAAACATTGAGACAAAAGGTGAAAGTGCTCGTGACGAGCAATTTCACCTTTTGTCACAATGTTTTCTATGCTATCAAAAGGTATCGTTTACACATAAGAAACGGCTTCATCTTTGCTATTATATAGGGTCAATTAGAGATGCCATAGAAATGCCTTATGGGGTAAAGGGTTAAAGAGAGACCTCAGAAACCTTTGTTAAACCTTCTAACTTGCAGACAAATTAACATTTCTTGCAAATATTACAAGGTACATAACGTTCTGACTAACCTTTCATCGTGCATGCTCCAGCCTCAGTTTCCTAGCACGCAAGTGATGCAAACGTCAGCCAATCAGAGTAGATGTTTTGATAACATACAATTAAGCAATTCTGCAAACAGTTTAGATGGTGCAGCAGATAGTCAAATCAGGATCAGATTTCGGAGATCGTGTTTCTCTGCTCCAGATTACGTTGTGAGATCCTGCGGTAGAATACATGTTTACATGTTTATCCGACAACTCTGCACTCGCGAAACATAACAATAGCCGGGAATCAAATAACAAGGAACCACGTGACTTTGATATCCAAACATATCAGCCTAGTTCTTTTTTCTTCAATTGTCTCTGCCAGACGACACTATTTTAGACCATTTTGAAGCAGTTGTAGGCGAAAGATTAAAAGTGACTCAATGATGAAAATCCTATCTGAAATAGTAGAAAACAAAATAGTAAAAGGAGAAAATGCTGGTAAACAGCATTTTCTCCTTTTCTCGCAATGTTTCTACTCTTTCAGACAGGATTTCCATAATTGACTCGACTAAGAACTTTCCATAACTGAAGATAAAATCCACTGAAATATCTTCATGTAGGTTTGACTATAGAAATAGACAGAATATACCCACGACCCACGATCAGACAGCACTGTGTAATCTGATCTTGGTCTATACTGTCCACAAAAAAACCGACGTAAGCACTTATGACGCAGAAAAAGTTAAATTGACTCACCGACAGATACTTAATTATACATCGATCTTTCAGACATATACATAAAAACTTTATGCTTTATGGTTAGTGATAAAAAAGTTCCATAAACAATTCCGTACAATAAGTGAGGTGTTAACCGTTTACTTACTGAATAGGTGAAACAGAGCTGCAGACACAGAGAAAGATTTAGATTTCAAAACTGAAAATATTAGTTATTATCCTCTTTAGAAGACAATATCTCCCTCTATATGAGGCTCTGATGAAATAAAACCTATATAGTGAAAACCCAAATTTTCTTGTCCCAAATGTGTGTGTGTGTGTGTGTGTGTGTGGGGGGGGGGGGTTCTTCTTGTGTTTGTGTGTGGGGTGGGGGTGGTCTTTGTGTGTGTGTGGGGGGGGGTGTCTTCGCGTGTGTGTGTGTGTGGGGGGGGGGGTCGTCATGTGTGTGGGGGGTCTTTGTGGAGGGGAGGGTATATCGTCTGATCGGACACAGTAGATCTATGATCAGTTTGCACACTGATCTCGATCTTCATTGACCGCTAAAGTTACTCTAGTCGCACCTGTCAGTCTAATGGCTTACATACATGTGGTACGTTATTCTATCTAGACAGCTGCACCTGAATAAAAGAGGGGAAGCTGTACATTCTTTGCATAACTCTATATGCATAACTCTATATCAGCAAAGCTCTGATATTGTTAGTATTTAGACAGACAGACAAACAGACAGACAGACAGACGAGGGAGGAGAGAGACTGAGAGAGACGGACGGACGTAATGACAGACAGACGGAAGGAAGAGAGTGACACAGACAGAAACAGACAGAAGAGAGAGAGAGAGAGAGAGAGGGGGGGGGGAAATAGACGAAGAAGACAAACATCTTTCTATTTTAAAGTGGAAGGGGCCCTAATTTCATGTTCATCTAAAAAATAGTGCAAGTCTCAAATTTTTTTTCTACTACAGTCGAAAAAAAATCTAGAGGGTAGGCCTAACATTTGCAGACGACAATTAAGTCTCTCAAATAAACGGATTTTCTTATTTAACGAGAAGAAGTAAAAAAACTGTTGGTTATTCGCTAAAATAACAATAATGACACAGAAAAAATATATATATAGAAGAATAATGCAGAAAAAAAATTATCCCCTTCGTTAGCTTTGTTGAAACAAACCGATGACGGTAAACTTATACTGTAACAGACTGAGAAAATACTCGTACAGAGCAATCTCTCTTTCTACCACGATGTTTTTAAAAAGCTATTTGTGGTAGTGATAAAGTAGTAAATATAAACGTTTACATGAATGTAAAAGAGTTTAAAATACTTACACTTTCATGTAGTTAAAAAAGTCCCTTGTGTTCACAGCTATTTATCTCTTTACCCAACAATACATTCTCGTACTCTGGTCCGGCATCGATCTTGTGTAACGTAAAGAACGGTACAAATCGTATCCCTTAACACCTTGGTTGTTGGGAGTGACTCACAGACCTACAGCGGACAGTGTAGATTCGAGATCAAACTGCAAAGTACGGTCTGATCTTCCTTCTACACTTTTCGTTAAGGAGGTACCCTTTTTGTTCCCCCCAAAATTATCCTCGAAAGCTTGAGAGTGTCTCTTGTCTTAATTGATAGATTAAGGGTGAACACTTCATCAAGCGACCCTTAACCCTGACCCTTGACCGCTCTGATTAACGAGTTTAAGTACGACAAATTCCATGTGACTCAAAAAAATGGGAGTTCTTACGGATAGGAAATGAATAGAGCAATATTGGAGAAAATGGAGAAAATAGCGGTTAACCTGTTTTAAGTTTTTCTCCTTTTCTTCCCACAATGTTTTCTAAAGCTTTCATAATAGGTTGTAAAGTCTTGGAACTGATTGGTGAAGGGTTAAATAGCTAAATAACTAATCACGTGTTTCGAGCTAGAAGTTTAACCGTAAGGGGATCTGTTCACAACTCACTTACTGTTAGCGGACAGTGAAGACTAAGATCAGACCTTACATAAAGCACTGTCTGATCTTGGATCAACACAGATCTATAGGGAGATATTTTTTCTCCAAAATATTTGAAATAATAAAAATCGAGTTTTTTACTATCAGCTTTAAAGTTTATTTAACTCTTTACAAAACAATCCCTGGCTTTTAAGACCCTGAGATAGAAGCCTTTTGGAAACATTGTGAGAAAAGGAGAAAATGATGGTGTCCAGCATTTTCTCCTATTCCCACAAGGTTTTCTTACCTACTAAAACTTTTTTTTAGTTTTTGAGTTACCTTTATTTTGTCGTTTGCAAGTGCTTTCAGTTTGTACCAGTCTAAAACTTTGTCGTCTGGTAAAGGGTTAACCTATTTAATAGAAAAAGGTTTTATGTTCTTTTTTAATATTTCAAAGTTCTTTTGGCTGGTCAAGAAAAAAACAATTTCATTGCAACGGACAGATGGGATCCAAGACTGGACTGTTTATGCATTATGGTCGTGATCGATTCTGTCCGCTCAAGCTGTGTAGCATTTTACGGGCTAAGGGAGAATCTAACAGCTGTTGAAATAGAGTGAGTTAGGGGGCAGTCACATTAACCCTTAACACTTTTTCACACATTTCCCAGTTTTAACGACCCCGAGAGAGAAAACTTTTAAAAACGCTCATGGTACAGGACAAATATTGCCGGTAACCAGCACTTTGTCCTTCTCTCACGATGTTGTCTTACCTTTTATAAAATCAATGCAAGTATTGTCAAGTTGCCGTCTGCACTTTGTTTTCAATTTACTTAACCCTTTCGCTGCTTATCGCGACTCATTGACCTTTTGCGGACAGCGCAGATCAAGATCAGACTACACAAAACGTGCAGTCTGATCTTGGATCTAGGCTGTCCGATCTGGAGATATCTTTCCCTGAAGCATACCTTTGAAATAACAATTTTGGGTTTTTTACTATCGAATTGAAAACTTCATTTTAGTTACTTGGCAGGATAAGAGTTAAGTCTAATATTTTAGTTGACTGGTAAAATGTTAACTCTTTAGAAGTGTATCTCTTTGGGTTAGGGTGAGGAACAACGATCAGCGCTGTCTGATCTGTTACTTTAAAACACTTTAAACCCTTTACAAAACAATGCTGAGTTTTTTTTATGAGAAATAAGGGCGTCTGAAACCATTGTGGGAGAAGGAGAAAATGATGGTAACCAACATTTTTTTCCTTTTTCCTCAATGTTTTCTACTCATCTACGGTCAAGTTTCAATGTTTGAGTCACGTTTATTTTATCGCCCGCAATGCTTTGAATTTGGACAAGTCTAATATTTTGTCGTTTTGTTAATCTGCTTCATAAATCCTTCATTGACTCAGGACAAGTTTACATTTCAAGACTAGAGTTGACTCGACGAAGTAGAGCTGCAGTGAGACGTTTAGAAGTCTTGCTTTGTTTAAGTCATTTCGCAACTAAACTCTTCCAAGGTCGAACCCTATTGTAATGGTGTCACATTACTGTGCGAGACTGCTTCTAGGTCGTAACCCCATTGTAATTGTGTCACACCACTGCGAGACTGCTTTCGGGGGTCGTTGTAGTCATAATAAAGGCACTTTTTAAAAAGAAGTTCAAGAGTCTAAACGGACATACATGGGAAGAAAACCGTGAGAAAAACATAAGAATATTGCTAATAAATAAAAACACAGATATCTGTGAATCCAAAAAGAGACAATACATATTATGTGTCCATCAAATGCCGTTCGTTGTTTTTTAACCCTTGACCACAAATCCTGAGTTCTAAGGAGCCTGAATAATCATCTTGCTATCTACAGATGCTTTCGATTTGATTCGGTCAAAAATTCTGTCCTTTGGTAAAGATTTTAAGCCAGGTGTGTCACATAAAGACAAATTAGTAAAAGGCTCTATCACGACAGCATAATACCTTCAAATATCAACACTGTTCATGCAAGAATTTATTCAGAAGATATCAGGGATGTTTCAATAAAACTCTTTAAGAACTATTTAAAAAGATCGAGACGACGATAAGTTGGACATGTGTTTTCAAGGGGATCCATTTTCCTCAGACCTGAAAATAAACAAAAGTTCATGTTCATATACATGTACATGTAGTTCATTTACGATTGCTTCAGATTCGCATTTATAAAAGTTGACTTCAAAGGGAAATAACTTTCTACAATATGTCTCGTGAACACGAATTTACCAGTATGGTGGGATCTGTACTTTTACGGAACAACAACTTTTACAGTAAAGGAGTTACATGTATTTCAAAGAACAATTTTTCTTGGCTTGTTTACAGGCTTTAAATAGACAAGCGCTTTGTATAGTGCCTTGCCTTTGAATAGTCACACGAGATGAACGCTTCAAGCAGTGATCACAAACAAAAATTCTAGGTTGTAAATTCAGTATCTCGACAAGTCAACCAAGGTGTACACATCTAAAATCTCATTTTTCTATGTGCTAAAGTCATAACTTACACTAGGCACAAGACTTCTGATCTGACTGGAGAGCTAGACCATCTTCACACAAGCATTTGATATTCGAATTTTGATCTGGAATGCAGATATTATCGCAGCCTCCTTGATTTATTGTGCACCTGTTCTCACCTGCAAATATATTTTGTCAATTTCGACCTATCGTATCCGTGTATAATCTTAAGAAAAAGAGGATAAGATGTTTCTCATAGTGTGAAAATCTTTCAATGTCCTATACAGCAGAAATAGATCTAGAGTAAATTGCAAAGGGTAATCAAAATTTCCCCTGATTAGTTTTGCTTATAACGATAAATAACTTTTCATGACACAGAGAACAAAATAGGTACAAAATATGATATGATATGAATAAACGATCAACCAAAAAATCATTTCTAGTTTTTATACGATTTTCATACCTTCATCAAGAAAGCTTCGGTGTGGAGCATTATGTACTGGAATCTAGCTGTTCACCTTATCCAACCTTTCTACTTTGAGGGGCGCGAAAACATGGAATTGTTTTGGTAAAAAAAATGAAAATACGAAAGCCACTCTAATGTTACAGATATTGCAAATAAAAACAAAGAAACAGACAGTATGTACCTGACGGGCTTTGGTCAGCTTTGTAGACATGAATATCGTTAATGCGGCCAAATACGGACGGCCCAAAAGATGAAGAATTCTGACCACCGGATTTCTGTATAGATCGTATAGAGCTGTAACCAGAAATAGTAAGAAGTCTTGACAATGAAGGTTACAATGAAAACATTAGACAAGGACAAAACAACACTGCATTGATCTTTGATCTGTCAAGTGAAATATTTAGGAACATTTTTAAACTAAAGTAACCCTGACTGAATTTCCAACAAGGTTTCTGCTAAAGACTAGAATATTCTATGTATTTATGTACTATGCATTCCTCTGGGACAAGTGTCAAACATATGATAATGATCAGCCCATTACCACACAATCTCTACTTTTGACGACCCTGAGAAAAAAGCTCTAACCCTAACCCTAAACCCTAATCCTAATCCTAGGCTAGAAAACCTTGTGGGGAAATGAGAAAATGCTGGCTGCTAACCAGCTCTCCTTTTCCCACAATGTTTTCTAGCCTTCATAAAACAAATTTAAAATTTTCAATCACTTTTATTTTGCCATCTGCAAATGCTTCTTTACCGCCCCCCCCCCCCAAAAAAAAAAAAGAATCATGCAATGCGTGTTATTTTTTTTACCAGTGCAGAACAGTGTAAATCATATTCATACTGCAAGGAACGTGCTATCTGATCTTAGATCTACACTGTCCGATATGGGGATTTTGTTTCCCCCCCTCCCCCCGCCCCCCAAAAAAAAACGTTGAATAACAAAATTTTGAGTTTCATCAGTGGCTTGATGGTGCACAGGAGAAACATTAATTTTAACAAAGGTACTTGGTCTCCTTGAGATTTACAACTCATTATGTCAAATTTGGGATATTAGTTTTTGGAAATGTACCTTTGACTCCAGTCTGAAAAGTAGATCGTATTTTGAAGCAGTGCGATACCAAAGTAATGACTGTTAGTTTTAGTATAAAGCGTCTGGCGACCTGTACCATCCGTGTTACAAACCTCAATCTTGTTAACACCGCCATCTATCCAGAACAATTTCTGGGCTGAAACAAAGTTTGCTACCATTATAGCTATGTTTTTATATCAAAGAGAATTATGGACTGTTTGTACAACATCATGCTAATTCTGATAATTATCATTTAACTCTTGACTGGACGACAAAACTTTAGACTGGTCAAAATTGAAAGCACTCCCAGACGACAAGAAAAAGGTAACTCAAAAATTGAAATTTGTTCTGGGAGGGTAGAAAAGCATTGTGGGAAAATGAGAAAATGATGGTTACCAGCATTTTCTTCTTTTCCCTCAATGTTTTCAAAAGGATTTTTTTTTCAGTGTCGTTAAAAGTCGGGATTGTGTGGTAAAGAGTTAAGCATTTATACAGGGATACATTGGTGCAGTAGTAGAGCACCGGCTTTCTACACTAGAAGTTTCGGGTTTGAATCCTGGGATAAGCCGGGTCTACCTTTATATACATAGCCACGTCACAACGTGGGTCAAAGTCAATATGATATATATTGTAGAACTTGTTTCACAGGGATAAAGGCTAAAACTTAACTAAAAGTTAACATTTTACACTACGAATGTGAAAAACCAATTAAATATACGTGTGTACATGTACTGGCGATGTAATGCTGCGATAAGAAATGGTCAATTCCGTTAGCAATTAGAAGATATAGTGTACCCAATAATTTTGTTACCATAGAAATGTCATCTTTTTGTTTTCAATCATTTCAGGTGTACATGGTTTTATGTTAAAAATGTATGGTACATTAAGTACTATCATAAAATGTAGAACAAGAGGGCCATGATGGCCCTGAAATCGCTCACCTGAGTTTATTGACCAAACATGCACCATCTAGTTTCCCAGTGACCTAGTTTTTTATCAGACATTACCCATCATCAAACACTTTTGAGATATCAATAAGACAAACATTCTGGCCAAGTTTCATGAGTATTGGACTGAAAATGTGGCCTCTACAGTGTACAAAAGGTTTTTCTAAGATTTCATCAAGTGACCTAGTTTTGGACCCGACAATTACCCATTAACAAACTCTTTTGAGACATCACCAAAACAAACATTCTGACCAAGTCTGAAGAATATCAGGCAGAAAATGTAGCCTCTAGAGTGTACACAAGGTTTTTCTAATATTTGACCCATTGACCTAGTTTTTGACTCCACATGACCCATTTTCAATCTCATTCAAGGTATCACCAGGACAAATATTATGAACAAGTTTTAGGAGTATCAGACTGAAAATGTGTCCTCCAGAGCATACAAAAGGTGTTTATAACATTTGACCTATTGACCCAGTTTTTGACCCAACATGACCCATTTTCAAACTTATCCAAGATATTATAAAGGCAAACATTCTGACTAATTTTCAAGAGTGTTGGACTGAAAATGTGGCATCCAGAGCATATACAAGGTTTTTCTAAGATTTGACCTGGTGACCTAGTTTTTAACCCCCAATGACCCATTTTCAAACCTGTCTGAGATATCATCAAGACAAACATTCTGACCAACTTACAAGAGTTTCGGACTGAAAATGTGGCCTTTAGAGCCTACAAAAGGTTTTTCTAACATTTGACCTATTGACCTAGTTTTTGACCCCACATGACCCATTTTCGATCTTGTCCGAGATATCATCCAGACAAATATCCTGACCAACTTTCATGAGTATCCAACTGAAAATGTGGCCTCTAGAGCGTACAAAAGGTTTTTCTAAGATTTGACCTAGTGACCTAGTTTTTGACCCCACGTGACCCATTTTCGAACTCGTCCGAGATATCATCCAGACAAACATCCTGACCAACTTTCATGAGTATCCTACTGAAAATGTGGCCTCTAGAGCGTACAAAAGGTTTTTCTAAGATTTGACCTGGTGACCTAGTTTTTGACCCCACGTGACCCATTTTCGAACTCGTCCGAGATATCATCCAGACAAACATCCTGACCAACTTTCATGAGTATCCTACTGAAAATGTGGCCTCTAGAGCGTACAAAAGGTTTTTCTAAGATTTGACCTGGTGACCTAGTTTTTGACCCCACGTGACCCATTTTCGAACTCGTCCGAGATATCATCCAGACAAACATCCTGACCAACTTTCATGAGTATCCGACTGAAAATGTGGCCTCTAGAGCGTACAAAAGGTTTTTCTAAGATTTGACCTGGTGACCTAGTTTTTGACCCCACGTGACCCATTTTCGAACTCGTCCGAGATATCATCCAGACAAACATCCTGACCAACTTTCATGAGTATCCGACTGAAAATGTGGCCTCTAGAGCGTACAAAAGGTTTTTCTAAGATTTGACCTGGTGACCTAGTTTTTGACCCCACGTGACCCATTTTCGAACTCGTCCAAGATATCATCCAGACAAACATCCTGACCAACTTTCATGAGTATCCGACTGAAAATGTGGCCTCTAGAGCGTACACAAGGTTTTTCTAAGATTTGACCTGGTGACCTAGTTTTTGACCCCACGTGACCCATTTTCAAACTCGTCCGAGATATCATCAAGACAAACATCCTGACCAACTTTCATGAGTATCCGACTCAAAATGTGGCCTCTAGAGCGTACACAAGGTTTTTCTAAGATTTGACCTAGTGACCTAGTTTTTGACCCCACATGACCCATTTTCGAACTCGTCCGAGATTTCATCGAGACAAACATCCTGACCAATTTTCATGAGTATCCGACTAAAACTGTGGCCTCTAGAGCGTACACAAGGTAAAAAGTTGACGACGGACGACGGACGACGCACGACGCACGACGGACGACGGACGCCGGACACAGCACGATCACAATAGCTCACCATGAGCACTTCGTGCTCAGGTGAGCTAACAACATCTGTATCGAAAAATAAACCGTTGCTTTTTTGAAACGGATTATTATCTTTTTTGTGAGAAGGAGGTGTTGAATCAAAACGAATATTAGAGTAGGCATAAACATTCTTGAAAATTACCAGTTGTGTCGATAGCAATTCC
Organism: Tridacna crocea; assembly: GCA_943736015.1. Lineage (NCBI taxonomy): Eukaryota > Metazoa > Mollusca > Bivalvia > Cardiida > Cardiidae > Tridacna > Tridacna crocea. The sequence continues at coordinate 48,875,360 of OX031068.1, read as the reverse complement.
ATTTGGCCATTTCAGTCCAGTTGTAACAACTTTCTGTCTGTTACTTCCATCATAATTGGCACTTTCTATCGCTGGTGTCTGACCCCAGTCTGTCCAATACATTATACTGAAGAGAAGAGTATTTCAATCATTCGAACATGCCATTGTTCGATATGTAGAACGGTTCGAGTATCGACCGGATTAGAGTGTTTATGTATATGCTAGTAGAGCTTCTGGTAGCTTATGTGAGCAGCCAGGAGTGTAACTGCCTTTTCTTTTATTTCATAAACTTTTTATGTATTCAAAGTTTGTATTTACCCTTAAGTTGCTAGGCACGACTCACTGACCTGTTGCGGACAGTGCAGATAAAGATCAGATTGCTCAGAACGTGCAGTCTGATCTTTGCTCAACACTCTCCGATAAGGAGATATCTAAAGGAATCTCCAATACGTAACTTTTAAACAGCAAAATTTGGGTTATTAATATCGAACTGAAAATTTAGTTTTTGTTCTGTAGCAGGATAAGGGTTAACCAGTTCTGTTCGACATTCTTTGAGACTTGTATCAGACACCAAGTCACAGTACGTCCCTGAGTTTGAATAGTTTTTTGAATATGCAGAAAATTTACCAAAAGCAAAAAAGGTTTAGTCTAGATCAGCCTGTGTAGAAGGCACTGGCTGATCTAAATCAAACCTCTTTGCTTTAGAGATACAAGTCGATGCTTTTTTTAACCCTTTACTCCATAGATACTCATTTCTACGCATTGCTTGTAGGAGCCTTTGGAAAACATTGTGGCAAAAGGTGAAATTGCTCGTGACGCGCAATTTCACCTTTTGTCACAATGTTTTCTATGCTTTCAAAAGGTATCATATACACATAAGAAACGGCTTCATCCTTGCTGTTATTTAGGGTCAATTAGAGATACCATAGAAATACCTTATGTGGTAAAGGGTTGACAAAGGCATTAAACCACCTTTACTTTATGACGTACTGATAAGTGAACGATCGAATTATTTTATTTGTGAAGATCCAAATGAAAAATCTTATGTGCTATGCACTTTGGAAAATATCAGTAAAGATAGTGTGATATTTATATCTTGAAGAAACAAAAATAATCGTCGCCTGCTTGTTTAGCATGTACCATTATCATTCACAGAGGGCTCTTTACCAAAAACTTCTGTCTCTCGCTTCCTACTAAATGACACTGATTTTCCTCCATTACTTATAGTACGTTTTAATGCATTTCTTGCCTATTTTGTCATGGGAAGGCACCAAATAGTAGACCGAATAGATCAAATATAAGATTGCACAGTCTGCTTTTGAGATACCCCTGCCGCAAAACCAATTTAAGTTGCCATTGGCAGTGTAAAGAGTTGCTAGTAATTCCAACATCAGCCAAAAATTCTAAAAAGAAAAATGTCTAGCCATTAGATAAGCTGACACAAAAGGAGTTCGATCTTCGGATGGCTGGTTTAGGGATTTAGAGTTAGGACTGAAACTTAACGTAGCACTGAACCGTTGGTGAAGAGGGCTGCACAAATGAAAGGACCATTGTGTTCGCCTCCTTAACTCGCCATGCATGGAACTTCTTAAAAAGCACATCAAGAGGTGTATGTGTTACACGACATAAACACTCTATGTACAAACCCCTTATCTGTATCCAAAACAATTGCCCTTGGTTCATCCAACCCAGAGTCTATAATGGTCTTCTTGTGCCTTCCATTCAAAGTCATCAAAGCGATGACGTCATATCCGGTATCAGTATAAAACAACAATCGGGATACAGGATCCACTGCAATCCCGTCCGCTACAGAATCTGAAATTTTTATCACATAGCCTATTATTATTGAGACATGTTCTAGCAAAAGAGTGTTTAATTCATCTTTCATGCCTGATAAACTTAGGAAACTGAAAAAAAGACAAGTCAACCAAAAAAAGTGACAAAAACCACTCGGTATTTTTAATCTGACTGATTAATGTGGGGAGTAATACAAATAGAATTACAGTTACTGACGTATTAGTTCTGTGTCGTCACAGGATGTCACTCTGTCTCTTAGCTTGTGTCATTATTTTTGAGTTTTAGCCTGCTGTAAATACTTACAGAACGGACAGGAGTTTTAATCTACTATGATAGCTTGCTTTCTTATCCACTTACTGTATTTAAAAAGGATTCAGGGCATTCTTACAAGTTAAATTGTCTCCCTTACCAGATAAAGACCATGGAAAATAACAGATTGGTCCCTTTACCTGAATTCCTTTGTTTTAATCCTTGGTTTCTTTGGAGATGTTGCGATATATGTCTAACATGATTTACGATAATTATACGTGTAAGGTTCTCATGTAATTCAAATAAAATTATGTTCTTGATTATCATGAACTACGTATATATTGAACTTTAAAACAATCTCACTAGATTCACTTGAAACGTTATCTCAAGAACAGTGCAGTGCAAGAAGACCAAGGATAAAAACCAAGTGATCCCCTTATCAGGACCAATATGGCACTTGAGAGGAATCAAGGGAAATAACTGAAGAATGACCGTCATTAGGTCTAGTACCTTGTAAAGTTTTGAAATAAAGACAATACGTATGTATACCATAGGTAGACTTACGTATTTTCCTCTCTTTTCGTCTTTAATCCTTAAAATACTAGTATGCTTGTACGAAGAGAGCGATCCAGACCAGACCGTACTGAACATTCAGTCTGATCTGGCACCGACTCATTCCATACTGATGAGATATTTTTCTTCGCCTAACGAATGTATGAGCCACGTTCTCTGAAAAAGGAGGGTTTAACCCTTTACCATACTATGACGACTTATAATGCCCCTGAAAGAAAAAAAAGCACTTGAAAACATCGTGGGAAAAGGAGAAAATGCTTGTCATCAACATTTTCTCCTTACCCACAATAGTTTCTAAAAGCTTCTTTCTCAGGGTCGTCTAAAGTAGGGATTGTGTGGTAATGGATTAAAACCCCTTCTTTGCCAATGCATGGCTCAGCGGTGTTTCAATTCATGAATACTCATAGCACAAAAGAGAAAACTTCACCCACTTGGACCAGGATGATAGAAGTCTATTTCATTCGATCCATCAAGAGCTGCGGTCTTTATCAGTTTACGGTCGACATCTGTCCAGTAGATATTACCAACAACAGGGTCATAATCCACTGCTATCGGATTGCTTGTGGTGACTGGAATCTTCCTGTATGCTTGCGTGGCAACATCCATGACGTAGATAGCAGACTTTCCAGTGTCAGTGAATAGTAGGAAGTTGTTTGCTGAAAAATTGAAAAAAAAAAGAATTCTGTTTATAACGTCAAATGTAATTGTCAGAGCACTAGGTAGCCTATAGTTTATACATTACCATACGATACCTACTTTTGACGACCCTGAGAAAGAAGCCGATCTTCCTAAAAAAAAATAATAAAAAACACTCACGGGGGTACGCCACGGGGAATAACTGAAAAGAACTTTACTGAATTTGTTAAAGCTTCTCCTAGAAAGGGTTAAAAGCATGAAATTAATAGAATATTTGGGTTTTTTTTTTTTCGGTTAAAGATCGAAATCTATTTCACCTCGTGAAGACCATCGGAAATATTTTCACTCGTGGCTGCGTCACTCGTAAAAATATTACCATGATGTTCACTCGATGAAATCAATTTCGATTTTTCACCGAAAAAAAACCGAATATCCTCTATATTACTTCCTATTTATCGTACCTGGTTGACATAATTTCGTGTTACATTTGTCTGTGTCACAACATTGGTTACATCCCAGGCGAGGAGCTACCCTTCGTCGTCCTACAATGGCCACAGATGGCGCCAGTGTACATTGCTGAAAGACATCAAAGCGTGGAGAACTCTGAAGTGGTATTTGTCAAGTAAACTATTACATGTGAAATTTATAATTTGAGGGAAAAGAGAAAATAACATTCCCAATTAGCTTGAAAGTCAACCTACAAAGAAAATGAATACGTTTTGATTTTAGTCAAAGGGAGTGTACTTATGATAAAGTAAGGATTATTTGTGTTTTGGTGGTCTCCCTTTGATTATTAGAATGAGTCAGAAGTAACGTGCTTTGACAATAGGTTGCACGATAGATAGAAAGAGAAACCATGTGAATATATCAAATAACATTAAGTTTGTACCTGAAAACTATAATTTTGAAATATCTTTGCCCTTTAACATTTAACTCTTAACATTACAATGAATTATTTTGATGTATTAGTACTCATGTCCAGTCATATGGAGTAGCGTGCAATCTTGGGATGAACAAGGCATGGGACGAATTGGTTTTGGAACGAAAAAATCAGGACCAAGCTACCGGTAGATACATTTCGTATCATTGGGCCAATAGAAGGCCACGAGCGAGTGAAGTCATTTTCAATAGAAAATAAGTATATCTACGATCGATGGCCTCACCCCTTGTATTTTAACATGCCATTTCCAATTACATATCTGACTGCTACCGAAAAACTAATTTGCCTGCGAAAAATTGAGTATAATTGGGTTTATTTCCTACCGCCTTACACAAAATACGACACATGGTCTTCAAAATTCAATATTGAACTTATTGTGGTATTGTCTTCGACAAATACCACAAAAACGTAGATCTTTCGGGCGCTATGGGCTAAAACATGGGCTTTTGCGGACGACAGTCAATTATAGAATATTTCAAGCCGCAGGTACACAGAACATGCAGTTTAACTCTTTATCACAAGGTCTCGACTTTTAACGACCCTGAGAAAGAAAGCCTTTGAAAACATTGTGGAAAAAGGAGAAAATGCTGGCAACCAATTCAAAATTCAATTTTTGATTCATATTTAAATTCTTTAAATTTGGGCCAGTCCAAATGTTGTCGTTTGGTAAATTTACACCGTTCGCCTCTTTATTAGTTTTCACCTTCTCCTTACAGTCGATACATGATGGAAATTATTCTCACAGAATTACGTTTTAATCATTATCAATTTTTACTCATGTACAATTGTTATTGAAAGAAAAAATTACTCACGGATTTTGCTCGACAACCAAGAGAGAATGTTTGCACGGTATTTTGTACGTGGATATCTGTAAAACAAACCTGAAAATTAAAGTTAAATCTTTAATTGAATTATACACACACTCCATCTAAATCAAGCACCCATCACTTACTGAGATGTAATTGTCTTTTTCAAGATTTGTTTCCTTCTTTGCTGAAATGTGCTAAAATGTGCGTTTCTTTTATTTTAACTAATGATGTATTGTCAAGTTGGTGTCAAAAGCTCAGTAGAGCTAGTAATTCTTGTCATATGTATCCGACTTCTGTAAAAAAAAATTACTTCACCCCACTCAATCTCCGAGCAGAGTTGTCGTTCGTTACTCTCACCATACATCTATGCAATAGGCTATATGACAAAAAACTTGTCAAACCGAGGAAAACATATTTTGTTACTGATTAGTGTAACATTATAAAGTAGACAAAAAAAATATTATTCCAAATACACTAAAGCTGCATTCAAACTGATGAATTTACTTGTATACAATGGAACTATTTTTTCAAGCTTCTTTACAGATCAGAATCTAACGCCATTTGTAAAAAAAGAAATGGCTGCGCCCATGAATGTTGACAACAGTTTGGACAAACCGATGGATCTAAGTTTTTAAGATTAAAAAACAAGTTATCAGCCTTTAAAAGACATTTAAGCTTTTCAGAAAATCCTCCTTTTTCACATTTCCTACCACTAAGTCTGATTGGCCGTATGCTCATTGAACAGCACACAAAACAATCGATATTGGTCTTTCTTTCACCGGCGTTTGTGTCGTCATTTTGAGTTATGGTCATGTGAGGAAAATATCACTTGTAGACGGACTCAGTCTTTCAGAGACAGCTACAGAGGTGAATGGGAATATTCCGTAGTGCAAGAAAGTGGACCCGACTCTAATGACAATGATTAAAAATCAAACAACACGTACCCTATCCGTTCCTTGACACTGAACTGTTGTCTGACATTGTGATACATCGTATACTGAACCACATTGATAGCACGTCAGGCAATCTGAAAGTGAATAATTCGATACAGCACCAACAATAATAATAAGTTGACAAGATGACAATGTATGTGGCAATAATAATAATAATAATAATAAAGAAAAATAACCACAACTGCGCCAAAGGAAGGCGGAGGAAACATATGCATATAACAATCAATGATTTTAAGACAAAATGAAAGAACTGTTAAAATCCAAATTCGGCAGGTTAATTTCCCGAAATACAAAGCTTTTAAAAGCATATAACTTTCGTTTAGGAATAATATCTTGTTACAAGCGTTGGCCTCTTTTCCCAGAGTTTTCCTTGCCGCTGAAAACAAGAGCTTCCCTTTCTTTAACAGTTTGCACCTAGCATGATTCACACCAACAATTTAACGTCCAATGAAATTGCTTTGATACTACCACGTGAGTACAGAATATCTTAGCCATATTAGACGCTGCACAGAGTCCAATACGGATTTTCAGAACGAGGCAAGAGTCCATTACGGATTTTTCAGAACGAGGCAAGAGTCCAATGGTGTCGCACCACTGCGAGACTGCTTCTGGTTCGTAGTAGTCAAAAGTGAAAATTTGTAGTATCACTTTTGTTGTACTGTTGTATGGAGCTAAGAGGGCTTGGTGGTATATAATTTAGATTTGCTTCAAATTTAGACAATGGGGGATTACTAGAGCTGTAACGATACACTCGAATATTCGGTGCACCGAATATTTTTTTCCCGGCGAATACGTATCGTATTCGTCTGTCCAAGAACCGAATATTGGCGAATACAGTAAACATAAATAATCCGGAATGCTTACAACTCCGTAAAATTCAACAAAGTTTTGCCAGAAGAACAAATCTCGGGCATTTTATCTGGATGTAGACAATGATTGAAAGGGAAGCAAGTTTGAGAGGTTTGTACGACGCTTTATGGCACAGTATGTCGTAAACTACTCGAAAAGGAATTAAAAACAATTGAAAATCGGTTTTTGTTCTAAATATTAATTATAAGAATTTAAGAAATAAAAGTTTTTATTTATTTATCGTCATTGTGTACAGATTTAACATTTAACATAGCGACATGCTGTAAAGAAGTCGCTCGTATTTCCCGCAAAAATGTCAGACGAGATTCTTAGTCCACCGGCAAAATTTAAGTTCTCCTTGTGGAAATATTTCCGGTTTCCACGAGCAAAGGAGGCGGACAAGGTCATAACAAAGGAAACCTCGACAGTGTACAGACTATACGCTGTCATGAAATAAAGTATGTCAAGAACTCAAGATAAATATCAATCTATTTTAATAAGTCAAACTGACCAAATATGAAGTCGGCCCCTAGTCAAAACGGTCTAGGTCTGTCAAACGTACGTGACAAGAAGTCAAATCGGTACCATCTTTAACTGAAAAATATAACCGGTCAAGCCCAGAAATTGGCAATTTGGCCCAGTTATAGTATAATTTTTCAAATATATGTATTTATAAAGATAATTCTTTGATATTTATTTATATTTTTTCTGAGACTAATTTGGAGGCCAGTTTGTATGAAGATGACAAATGATTGGTGTAGCAATGTTGAGTTTACAGATTTAAATGATTAAGGGTGTGCATAAAGTATGTGTGAGATGTTTCCTACAAATTAGAAAAAAAAAAAATCATAGTATCAAGCAGTTACCAAATGACAAAATTTTAGACTTGTCCAAATTGAAAGCATTTGCAGAAGACAAAATGAATGTTGTTAAATTGATGATTTATGTCTTTGATAGATTAGAAAATATTGTGGGTATAGAAGAAAATGCTGGTTACAAGCAATTTCTCCTTTTTCCCACAGTGTTTTCTACCCATTTGATGAACTTTCCACCATTTATATCAAATTTAAAATTGTCTTCTGCAAATCTTTCAGTTTGGAAGAGTCTAAAATCTGTCATTTGGGAAAGGGTTAAATTAATATTTAAGCCAGGTAAGCTTTTTTCATTACTTTATAAATATTGATATGACTTTTTTTTTTTAATCCAAAGTATTGAAAAAGTAATTCATTTTGTGCCTAGAAAAAATTCATATTCATGAATAAATATTCGTATTCGTGCCCCTGTATCGTGATGTGTATTCGTATTCGTGACCTCCTGTATCGTTACAGCCCTAGGGATTACTAAGATGTGTTTTTATTGTATATTGAGTGGACTATTTTGTGTCACTAGAGGAACAAAAAATTGTGGTCATGGCGGTGAACAGGTGTTTTTGAGAGGGAAAATTCTAAGGTGCCCGTTGTTTTTGAGATTTAGCGAAAAACGCAATCGGTTGACATTTTGTTTTTGATGCATTTTTTGAAGCACTATGGACGTAATTTAGACAGGAAGATACGGGAAAGCAAAAGTTTTGCCATTAAGCGATCTGTGAGGCGTCAAAAATGGCCAATTTTACTCTATTTTCAATATGGCCCAAAACCAGTGGTGTGACACCATATTTTTCAGAACGAGGCGAGAATCCAATGCGGATTTTTCAAAAGGAGGCTAGAGTCCCGAATATCGATATTGGACCGGAAGAAAGTCTCCCTTGTAGGGAAGTTATCGTCTGCAATTTTATTCGAAATCCGAAAAAACACTCCAAAAAGTACCATTAAGAAGACAGAGAGCGACGTAAAAATATTCAGTGCCTGGATGCGAGACGAATTACCAAACGATACGCGTAGAATGGAAGAAATTCCGCCTGCAGAGGTTAACAACTTGTTGAGGGCCTACACTCTTCATCAAAGTTTGTAGTCACGATAATCATCCGTACGAACCGGACAGTATTAAAGCTATGCAAAACAGCTTTGATCGTTATCTTTCTGGGAAGGGAAACGATGCTAGCCTACTGTGAGATCTCGTCTTCAAAGGAAGTCGATCGACTGGTTATGGATGCAAAGCGTAAAAATCTCAAACACGACAGTCTCGGAAGAAAGCAAAACATAGAGCGCAGTTTTAACCGAGGATTAAGAAGTTAGTAAAATCAGGGTTTAAAAGAAAACCTACCTTCATAAATCACTTCACACATTTCCTTTTTATATTGGTACGTGTCATGTAAATTTCATGTTTGTTTCGTGTTGAAAGCCTTTCAACATGCTGTCACATATGTTCGGCCACAGTGTGAAATAAACATGGATGTAGATATTTGTGTACCAATAAAAATGACAGTATATAACTGAGAAATTGAGCTATTTGCAATACTGGTGAAAATCTAATTTTGTTCCAACTTAGGTTTTCATCCAGACGGGCTTGAGGTTTCGGTGCTGCAAAGCACGAATTGCCGCGTGACCTTTTGCGGACAGTGTTGATCAAGATCAGACTGCAAAGAACGTGCAGTCTGATCTTTGATCTACACTGTCCGATAGGGGGACATTATTCCCCAAAACATAACTTTGAAACAGCAATATTTGGATTATAGATATCGAATTGAAAAACTGTCAGATTATGTAAATAATGATAAAACTACAAAAAACACAAATGATAGATAGTTTTTAATACTCTGGTGATATCACACCCTTTATCAGCAATATTTTAGTCATCACAAAGTTGATGGTTCATTATATTCAAAGTATAATCTTCTTTCTATCGGGGTTCATCGTTCAATAAACCACAGTTGTGAGTTATGGGGCACAATAAAAAAAATCCACGAGGGCGAAAGTCCGAGTGGTTATTCATTGCGCCTCATAACTCACAACGTAGTTCACTGAACATTGAACCACGATAGAAAGAAGATCATTACGATTCTAGGATGACACAAATAAAATATCATTCTTATCAATAACCATTCGCCTGGAAATGCTTTTAATTCGGTCGACAGTAAGGTTTTTCATCTTATAAAGACTTAAACGGTCAACTGTATAACTTTGCCGTTGCTTGAACTGTCTACCACATGCTCTCTCCATCCTGTGTTCTAGCCGTACGGCGACCAAGATGGCTGATGTGTGACATAGACGATACTTACGGCACGAGAAAATCTGCCCCAGGATGTACAACAAATAAATAATCTGCATTTTATCTACAAAGATATAGAGTTTGTTTCATCAGCTTGTGGTTAATATTGGGAAATATTTGCCGAAAAGGGGAAAGGTATGCGAAAATAACGAGTGCCGTGTTCGCGGACCTTTTCCTTTTAAGGCAAAAAAATTAGAAAAATTGAATTTACAATGTAATGCATGTATTCACAAATACACATATTATATTCACACAGAAATGCAAACGAGAGATTTAGTTTCTTCCTCCAAAAATAATTGCAAGTGATATCCGTGGCAAGACTGCTTCTGCTTTTCAATCAAGTATTGTTAAACCCTTTACCACACAACAAAATTTTAGACCAGTCCGAGTTGAAAGCATTTGCAGGGGACAGCTTCAGTATGGGTCACATCATCATTTTTTAGTAGAGTAGAAAACATTGTGGTGAAAGGATAAAATGCTGGTTACCAGCATTTTCTCTTTTTCCAACAATGTTTTCAAAAGGCTTCTATGACAGGATCGTCAAAAGTCGTCACTGTGTGGTAAAGGGTTAATTAATCTTTTTTTCTTGGGTGGGAGCGGCAAATCAATGACTATTTTTTCTCAAAAAAATATACTTCTCTTCAGTTTGCTTTGCCTTATGTCTTGGAGACTGCTCGTGCAAACAAAAAAATCTCTTTTTGCCACGTGTTTTAACATGCAGACATGGGTGCATTGGACGTCAATGAAAAAGCACATCGTTGGTTTACTTCCAAAACTTTAACCCAGAGGTTTTGGAAGTAAATCGACGACATGTTTCTCACATATATCCAATCATAAAACGTCAGTAATAATCACGTATTTTCACGGGCATTGAAGAATTAGACAACAACAGAAAGCACTTTTTTTCACATGTATCCATCATTTCGACCTCAACAAAAAGCACGTTTTCTCAAATTATCCTTTATAACCCGTCCCTAACAAAGTTTGTTTGTACATGTATTTAGGTATTTAGGTATTTTCTGATAATATTAAATTTTTATATACTTTTTTTCTTTTGCCTATGTCAAATAAAAAAAAAAAACCACAGTTCCACAATATATACCATAGAATGGTTTTATGTGACAAAGTTCCTAAGTGGTACACATTGAATGTTGATAAAGCACGATTTTGGGTGGGGTTTTTTTTTCAGTCTTAAAATCAGCACTGCATTGACACAGTTACGCTATCAAAACAGCATTGTAGAGCAAGTGGCAGTTACGTGTGCTTAACTAATCCTTGCTTAATCCTTTACCTCACAATTACGACTTTTAACAGTCCTGAAAGAGATAGCTTTTGAAAACATTGTGGGAAAAGGAGAAAATGCTGGTTACCAGCATTTTCTCCTTTTCACACAATGTTTTCTACCCTATCAAGGAAAATTTGCATCATTTGAGCCGCCATGAATTTTTCCTCTGCAAATGCTTTGAAATTGGATAGGTCTATAATCATGCGGTATGGGAAAAGGTTAATCAGTGGGAACTAGGACTCAATGTGATTTTATAATGGTTATGGCTCCTGACGAAAAATAGCGTAGAGGCAACTTTTCGTGTGTGTGTGTGTGGGGGGGGGTGTGGGTGTGAGTTTGTAAAACCTACCAAACGGGGAACTTTGTAAGAATACACACCAACCAACCGGGGACCACCTACCAAACGGGGACGTCCCCGTTTGGTTTTTAGTTCAAATTCGCATTCCAGACCCTCTCATTATCAACCTGTCAAATTTAATTAGTAATCTGACGCGGTCCCCGATTGGACTGTTAGCTGCACACACACGTTATACACATATTCTGATATGATGCGAGTTTGTGTGTATCAGTTGGAATGCAGGTCCCCGTTTGTGCTGTAAAAAATTCATACACTTTGTCAGTGCAGGTCCCCGTTTGTGCTGTAAAAAACTCATACACTTTACCGCCATTTCCAGTGGGTTAATGAACAAAAGGTATTACAGATAAGCAATATGAAGAGACCCTAGGTCTTTCTTAGTTTTGAATGAAACAGTTTTGTAATTTTATAGTGAAACAACGTCATGTTAAAAATCGAATGATTTCTATTTAACGACTTTGATCAAAGTTATGCGAAAAGCAGCGATCACCTAATTTAGCTAAACAAAGAAATTAAAGAAATATGACTACAAGATAATTCATAGCTATGTAGCCCATAAGCCCTTTCTGAAAATAAATTCATAACAGATTTTTTCTTGAAAATAGTGCATCGGCTGTTTCTTCACATACAAATCGAAGAACAATGATACATCAGATTAATTTCGAGATACATCATTTCAATATTTCCTGCTAAGTCTGACTCAAAACCCTTTAGCAGATAGTGTAGATCAAGATCAGATTGCACTGTAGGTGTAGATCATGTATCCACAATGTCCGATAAGGCGATAATTTTCCCCAGATAATAACTTTGAAACGGCATCATCTTGGTTTTTACCATCAGGTTGAGGATTTCTTTTGATTTATTTAACAAGTTAAGAAATACCAGTTATTTGGATATATATATATATATAGAAACAGGAGGGCCAAGATGGACCTGGTTCGCTCACCTGAATTTTTGAGAGGATAATAACCATTTTTTTCAAAATCTAAACAGCAATTTCAGAGTAAAATTTTTAAGAAATTCTTCATGTCTGTATAGTGTAAATAGCCCACAGCCATCAGAGCCATGTTTCTTGATGGATCAAAATATTTCGAGCAATTTTTGAAAAGGGTCAACTAAGATACATTTCTGTGGAATTATTTCAGAATCTGATCAGCCGTTTCAGAGAAGATTTTAAAAAAATCCTTCATGGCCATATAGTGCAAGTAGCCCCTATTCATCAGAGCCATGTTTATTGACGAATCAAACTTCAGAGCCACATTTTTGACGGGTCAAAATTTGGCGAACAAATTTTGAAAAGGGTCATCCAAGGAACATCTCTGTTAAATTATTTCAAATTCTGACCAGCCGTTTCAGAGAAGAAGAATTTTAAAGAATTTCTTCATTTCTGTATAGTGCAAGTAGCCCCCATTCACCAGAAACATGATTCTTGACGGATCAAAATTTCGCGAACAATTTTTGAAAAGGGTCATCCAAGGAACACCTCTGTGAAATTATTTCAAAATCTGACCAACCGTTTCAGGGAAGAAGAATTTTTAAGAATTCCTTTATTTCTGTATAGTGCAAGAAGCCCCCATTCACCAGAGCCATGTTTCTTGAAGGATCAAAATTTCCCGAACAAATTTTGAAAAGGGTCACCCAAGAAACATCTCTGTGATATTGTTTTAAAATCTGACCAGGGGTTTCAGAGAAGAAGCTTTTTAAAGAATTTCCTAGAAAATTCCATTTGGTTGCCATGGCAACCAGAGTTTTTGGCGGAATCAAATTCTGTGAACAATTTTGTAAAGAGAACCTCCCAAGGAACATTCCAACCAAGTTTGGTCCAAATTGGCCCAGCGGTTTAGGAGGAGTTGATGTTTAAAGAATTCTTGACGACGCACGACGGACGACGCACGGCGGACGACAGACACCCAGTGATCCTAAAAGCTCCCCTTGAGCACGTTGTGCTCAGTTAAGCTAAAACAAGAGGGGCCAAGATGGCCCTGGATCGCTCACCTGAATTTTGGAGAGGACCATAGCCTTTTTTTTTTTGAAGGAATCGAAATATTGGAAACAAAATTATTATTTTTCCAAGCAATTTTTGAAAGGTCATCTATAAAAGTCCTGTCAAAATCTGACCAGCAGTTTCAGAAAAGAAGAATTTTTAGGAGTTTCTTAATTTCTGTACAGTGCAAGTAGCCCCATTCACCAGAGCCATGTTTCTTGACCTATCAAAATTTCGCGAACAAATTTTGAAAAAGGTCATTCAAGGAATATTTCCATGAAATAATTTTCAAATCTGACCAGCCGTTTCAGAGAAGAAGAATTTTCAAGAAATTCTTCATTTCCATATAGTGCAAGTAGCCCCCATTCTCCAGAGCAATGTTTCTGAACAAATCAAACTTTCACGAACAATTTTTGAAAAGGATCACCCAAAGAATATCTCCGTGAAAATTTTCCAAAATCTGAACAGCCGTTTCAGAGAAGAAGAATTTTTAAGAATTTCTTCATTGCCCTATAGTGCAAGTATCCCCCATTCACCAGAGCCATGTTTCTTGACAAATCAAAATTTCACGAACAATTTTTGATGAGGGTCACCCAAGAAACATCTCTGTGAAATTATTTCAAAATCTGACCAGCGATTTCAGAGAAAAAGAATTTTTAAGAATTTCTAAATTTCTGTATAGTGCAAGAAGCCCCCATTCACCAGAGCCATGTCTCTTGACGGATCAAAATTTCACGAACAATTTTTGAAAAGAACGTCTCTGTGAAATTATTTCAAAATCTGACCAGCTGTTTCAGAGAAGAAGAATTTTTAAGAATTTCTTAATTTCTGTATAGTGCAAGAAGCCCCCATTCACCAGAGCCATGTTTCTTGCGGGATCAAATTTCGCGAACAAATTTTGAAAAGGATCACCCAAGGAGCATCTCTGTGAATTTATTTTAAAATCTGACCAGCAGTTTCAGAGAAGAAGAATTTTTAAAAATTCCTTCATTTCTGTATAGTGCAAGAAGCCCCCATTCACCAGAGCCATGTTTCTTGATGGATCAAAATTTCACGAACACTTTTTGAAAAGGGTCAACCAAGGAATATCTCTGTGAAATTATATCAAAATCTGACCAGCCATTTCAGAGAAGAAGAATTTTTAAGAATTCCTGTATATCTGTATAGTGCAAGAAGCCCCCATTCACCAGAGCCATGTTTTTTGACGGATCAAAATTTCACGAACATTTTTTGAAAAGGGTCACCCAAGGAACATCTCTGTGAAATTATTTTAAAATCTGGCCAGCGGTTTCAGAGAAGAAGATTTTTGAAGAAATTCCTAAAAAAATCCATTTGGTTGCCATTGCAACCAGAGTTTTTGACGGAATCAAATTCTGTGAACAATTTTAAAAGAGGACCTCCCAAGGAACATTCCAGCCAAGTACAATGGACGACGCACGACGGACGACGCACGACGGACGACGGACACCGGGTGACCCTAAAAGCTCCCCTTGAGCACGTTGTGCTCAGGTGAGCTTAAAAGGAACATTGCCGAAGAAATCTGCATCTGATTTTTGCTATCTTACAGGAAAATAGGGACATTATCATTGAAAAAACATTTATTTATTCATTTAGAAAAAGACCAAACAGAAGACAGAGGTTATCAATCATGAAAAAAATAGTATGTTACCATATTAGTCCAGCTGTGATTGGAAAGAAGCTGTGATTGCGAGGTATGATGTGTCTGGTAATATCCGTAGGCTGAACATTATGATTAATAAGTAAAATTATAACGCACAAAAGAAATAAATTGTTTTGGGGGAGAAAATCGGTTATCACCTTTCCTACTTCTTAGCTTAGGTATGAATAAGCAGCCGCGGGGTATCGATAAACAGTAGCAACCATGGTAAATTGGTGTAATAAATGGGTGCGCAAAGAATATCCACAAAACATACATCAGAATATTTTTACGAATCACAATTACTTTTTATACATTGGCAACAAATATTAAGGTGCTAGTCAATGGCCAGCTTATACAGCTATGCCTAAGAAGTTAGTCTCATTAATGAGACGCTACGGTGATTTTTTTTTCATATCTAGACATTTATTAGGCACCGTACCGTCTCAAGTCTATTGCAGATTTTCCAGCAGCAAAGATAAAGCGCTATAATGCTTTTCTGAGTAGACAGTTTAATCTATATTGCAGCGAAATGCAATTATGACCAAAGAGAAATTATTGAATCTTTCATTACCTAAAAAGCTTGTAGAAGTCGTTTATAACATGTAAATCTCGGAAAAAACACTGACAAAATTTATCGCGTGTGACGGCCATTTTGAATGTTTTTGGGAATGTATATAACTCAGTAACAGATGAAATGCACGGTTTTCTCTTATGTTAAGCATTTAAATTGAAATCTGTCTGGAACTTTCAACTGGTTTTGTCTTCATCGTCTCTGTACCCAGAGACGACCATTCAAAAAGTAACATCGCCTTTTGGGGACAGTTATCTGTTCTACCCAAGAATTATGCAATCTTCAACTTATGCTGCTTCAACCCCAACCCCGTCCTCACAAACCATAACCCACACACAAATAAATATTTTATATACGAGCAATAAATATTGCTAGCAATCAATAGCCAGCCTATACCGCTACGTCTAAGAAGTATTATAAGCAATCTCCTGTCGGCTGTTTCAGCCCACCCCCACCCCACAAACCGTTACACCCGCACACACACACACAAAAATAAAGCTTATACAGCTACGCCCAAGAAGTATGCAATCTCCTGTCGGCTGCTGCCAGCCATCCCCACCCCACAAAGCGTTACACCCGTACACAAAAAAATTAAATGGGAAGCACGAAGCTCCATGGTCGCGGTAAGATGGATTGGAAAATGTGATTCGACCACATAGGCATATCGTAAAGAAACTTTATTCGTGACAGGGTCACAACGTAGAAAACGTACCTATATCATGCAAAAACAAACAATGTGCTTGAAATATAGAATTTACTTCAAGAGGTTAGAGCATCTGATGGACTCGTAACACGTTATGAAGAGTCTTTTGACTTATCAATAGAAATTTCAATTTATAACAATGCTGTTTAGATCCTAGCACCACTAATACATATTAGACGCTAACTCTAGCACTGGAGGTATGAATGGCGTAACAAAAATCTGTCCAAATATATACGTATAATCAAGGATAAAGAGAATTACAATAAAGATCACAAATCTAGAGCAGAAGCTCTTTCCACATCATTTTGACTTCAACTGGTCAGGTGAAATTCTATCTACTGCATTGCGCACAATTAAAAAAATGTATGTACATTCAAGGCCAGATCTACTTCGATGCATTAAACATGAGAGATCGATGCCTGATTATTTTCCGAAAGAAGCACATTTATGCAGCTTGTCGGCTAGAACAAAACAGAACAAAACAATCCTTTTATTCACCCAGGCACAAACGAGGTACAACATGAGGTAATGATATACCCTGTTTGAAACATCATTAAAGCACACTATTCGTTGCATATGTCTATTTTTTGTACAGACCATAATTTTTTCAACAGACGTGGGGCTGGAGGGATTTCAAAGATGAAAATTGATGATTATAAAAGAAGAAGAAAAAACACTGAGGCGAAACTTAAAAGGTTATCTGAAAATCTTTGTAAAGAATAGAAATACTTTCGAAGGATAGCGAATAGCCCGTCATATCTATACACCGAACCATATATTGACAATGAAATGCAGCTTACGAAAAGATAAACTCTCAACTCAAAGTAACTATAAATACATGTAGCTTTAGAAGAATATATTGTATTTAGTGTTCTTTCTTTTGTTTTCTTTGTTCATTATTTTCAACAATTAATGTGTGTAGGTGTGCTGAAAAGAGATAAGCTTTGCTAGTATAAGCGGTATCTTCTCTTTTCTTGTTAAATTTCTTTTCTTAACATATGTAAATCGTGAAATCAGTAACTTAAACAGATTGGGTTTAGTAAAGAATATCTTTATCAAATAGCTGTTGCTTGATCATGTACCTGTACATGATAAGTTTAATTTTGATTAGTGTACATATCAAAACATATAAACATATTTTTGTTCGGGAGTTTTGTTGATATCAAAAAGAAATCAAGTAAATAAACGATCCCTGATATGGCAATCAGGTTCGTTCTGATAAGTTTTATATCCGCTATTGACCTTAATGATACACTTAATGAAGTATGAAATATGCTTTTCAGTATAATTGATTTTTCTCGTGTTATCATACATAGGTTCATTAGTTATACTCACAGTCTAAAAATCAAACTATTTTTTACACGAGAGTTTTATATTTTTTTCCCTATGCAAACACATAATTTTTTGACGTTCGGAAATAACTTACCCTCCCTATATACGAGCGTACCTTGATTATGTATATCAAACAGATATTGATGTAAACAGAGTCTTTTTTTGCAAATCACTTTTACCGTTTTCTTACTCTAGGAAGCAATGTTGTTCAAACTGCTACTTTTGGATTTATTCTATACTTCACAAATATCTAAATACCAAAATCTTTCTTCGAATAGCATTAGATGTTTGGAAATGCAGGCAATAATGTATAAATACTGAAGAAGGTACTAAACAAATAAGATCCTGCACTAGTCATTATTCTGATATTCGGCAACTTGAACTTCTGATAGACATTTTTTGAGTAATATATTTTTATTCTGATGAACATTAACATGCATGTATGTAAAAATATAAATTTTTCAACATACACATATACTTCTTGTTTAGTTTCAAAAATTATAACATCAGAAACCACTTTAAGTGCCATGTGAACAGATTTCTCATTGAACATACTCATCATTTTCCTCTGTCAAGAAACTTTCGGCCCCAGCCTGGTTCCGGAGATATATATGAATATGAATTATTATGACCTGTCGCCGTAATAAGATGGAAGTAATATTCAGAGCGACATAAAAACCAATCAATCGATTAATCGTATTCCTCGTTCTGTATGTACACTAAGTTCTTTTAAAATACGCTACTTGAAAATCATGCGACAGATAATCTTTGCTAGTACTGACTATTAGTTAATGTGTTCGTGCCACCTGGAATGTGTTCGAAAATTTGTCAAGAAAAAAAAATAAATCGTCAAAACTAGAATGCTTTCTAGTTGGCTGAACTAGAATAAGACCAAGAAATTCTACTTAGAATGGTCGGTTGAAAAGGAACCTAGAAGCTCTCTCATGCAGATACGATTTATAATAACGTGTATGACCAACACATACACGCACATTTATTACTGCATATCATTTCTTCCTTCTTGAAAAAATTATGAAGCTATGAAATACTTAGCGTGCAAACCATCCCATTGACACTTTGCTAATCAAGAAAGTTTACGATCGGCGGACTTATCTTTGACATTGAAACGATTTAGTATGACTTAAATGGCGGACATGTAAATAACATGTCTAGTTCTTGAATGGAAATACAAGCACCGATGGTATAAATCATTAAGTAGTTAGTAGATCAAGTTTTAAACAGTATGATGTTGTGATTTTACTTGACAGTAGTATCTGTATAGATCTACGTCGTAATTTTACCGAACGTTCTGAAATCAATTAGGTTTGTATTACTGTTGGTCTGGTAAACATGTATAATTGCGTGCACATGTATGCCGTAAGGATCCTTTTTGCAAGTGATTCTAGTTCTAAAAGTTACTCCTAGGTTTGCTTTTGGAAGGTAGATCTAATTCTGGTAATTTCCCTGTAAAAATGAAATATCAGATAAACCTTTTAACTCAGTGCTATGCTTCCGGTTTAATATACTCGATTTCCCATTCTTTGTTCACTATGTGCCCGTTTGGTATACACAAAGTCCCCGTTTGGTTTACACAAAGTCCCCGTTTGGTACACACAAGGTCCCCGTTTGGTATACACAATGTCCCCGGTTGGTATACACAAAGTCCCCGTTTGGTATACACAAACGTCCCCGTTTTGCATGTAAAAATTCACATGAAGAAATCTTTGATTTAGGATGTTTTTCAGTACTTAAGACAAAATGGACTGTCCTGAAACTGTCAAATTCTTAATTTGAGATGCTTACGATGATTAGAAATACAGGTCCCCGATTGGTAGGTTTCTAGCTTAGGTCCCCGTTTGGGGGGTTTTACAAGTATGTGTGTGTGTGTGGGTGTGTGTGTGTGGGGTTTTTTTTTTTCATACGTAAGCGCTCAACAACAAGGGTTAACAGTAACACATTTTCAGACGTCTATGATTCTCTGGTCATTCACTTATCGAAGAGATAAAACCTGTCTATGTGTCATTTGAAAGATGTGAATGGAAAAACCAAATGATAAAATTCTAGATTTATCAAAACTAAAAGTATTCGCAGAAGACAAGATAAAATAAATGTGAACTAGATGTTGAAATTTGTTTTTTTGGAAGGGTAAAAACATTATGGTTACATGTTCACCTTCTCCCACATTCTTTCTCAGGGTCGTTAAAAGTCTGGAAAGTCTGTGGTAAAGGGTTAAAAGTGAGCTTTAATATAAATGAAATATTGTTAAAAGCAGAAATACACACCATTAAGTGCACAATTACACGAGCAGCCTCGAATAAACGGGGCTTGGTACAAGAAACTCATCGAAAATGTCGATAGGTGCACTGGTCGCGGCGATACAAGTGAAATAACGTTGAAGACGGCGTTTAAACACCATAAAACCATTAAATCCGAAAATAATTTTTTGTAAACGATAACCACAGCGGGACAAAATGACCATCATATCAGAGTTACCATTCTTTACATATATGTTCCGCATTGCATCTTAAACAACGTGCAATTCAATTAAGATTTGTAAGTGTTGCGCTTTTTCGGATCAATGCGGTATTCTTAGTCGAAGAATATTGAACAAATTTGAGGTTATCATTATGTACGTTTGCTTTTAGACTACACTTTTTACCTTAGATATTAATTTTAAAGGTTTTAGTGACGAAAATAATATTATCTGCCTTCCGCATAGGATTTCACACTGTCACACAAAGGTATATTCCCTCGATGTTACTATAAATAGCTCAACCATTGATTAGTACACATTTTTTCCACAGTAACTAATATGGCGGATATTACCTGCGTGTAGGTGCGTGGAATAAGGACAAGGATTTCAAAATAATTTAAACTTCCTGTAGAATACACAGGTAAGTCTAATTATGTATCTGGGTCAAACAAGGGGAAAGTCCACTCAAACACACCTGTACACATAATTATGTCACCGTGTGTATTGCAGTTTATAGCATCAAAAGCTTCACAAAGCGTCTTTATAATCTAGAAATATTTCATTTCCGTAACAGGACGACATAATTTTGCCCTCGCCCATTCTATATATAAACATTTGCAGATGACAAACTAAAATGTCGCTCTAAGCGCGCGGTCCGTCTCTGATAGGTCAAAAAAATCACCTGATAAAAGAAAAAAAATGCTTTAAAATCGTTATAATTTACCCCAATTTCTTTTAGTTCAAGGTCGTTAGACCTGCACAAAATACTCCCGAGTTTTAACGTTCCAAAAGAATACGACATTTGCAAACATTGTGGAAAAAGGAGAAAATACTGGTTACCAGCATTTTCTCCTTTTCCCACAATGTTTTCTACCCTTCATGAAACATATTTTAAACATTTTTATCAAAACCCTCAATGATTTCAGTGACGTTTATTTTGTCGTCTGTAAATACCTTCAGTTTGGACGAAGTCGAACTTTTCGTCTGGTAAAAAGTTGGTAGAGTTAATATTTGGCTAGTTTTGGGGTAAGGATTGAATCGTCTAGGCATACTACGTGTTTATTACCTTATTTGCGTTTTCTTTTTCCATGAACTCAGTGTATGAGTCATAATAATCCGCTATCTCTAATCTGTTTACCAAATGACAAGAATTTAGCCTTGATATCAATATTTTCTCCTTTCCCCATACTATTTTCGAAATCTTCCTTTCTCAGGGTCGTTATCAGTCGGCATTGTGTGATTAAGGGATCAGCGCTTTGCAAAACGTTGTTTAATCCTTTACCACACAATTACGAATTTTACCTTGAGGTAGAAGCCTTTTGAAAACATTGTGGGAAAAGGAGAAATGCTGGTAACAGCATTTCTCCTTTTCTCACAATGTTTTCTTTTTACCCAAATCAAATTTCGATTTTTCAGTCAGATTTATTTTGTCGTCTGCAAATGCTTTCAATTTGGACCAGTCTATAAATTTGTCGTTTGGTAAAGAGTTGCCTTTTATTGGGAATGTACGAACAAGTTACGACTACATACACTTTGCGGTCTGATCTTACACTCTCACTGTCCGCTACTCTTATATGACAAAAGACAAAAAAAATATAGAGGTGAAATATAATGGTCTTCATCCCTGGATTGGCAATGTCAGATTTCGCCATTTCAGTGCTAAATTCATACATTTATCCTCTCTCGGCAGCTCAAAGTACAGTCCACTCTAACCCAGGAAATATTTTTTATCGTATAAGCTGGACTAAACAAGCTGACGTGATTTAGAAGAGAGACCAGATTGCACGCTCGGCGTTGTCTGATATTAAAATTTACAGTCCGCAAAAAACTTCTCTTTGTTCTTGGCGCTACAAATGTTTACCCTTAACCACACTACAAAATTTAAACCCTTGTCCAAATTGACAGCATTTGCAGACGACAATTTCAGTGTAGCTCAAATGGTGCAATTTTTACTTGAAAGGGTTGAAAACATTGTGGGAAAAGAAGAAAATGCTGGAAACCAGCATTTTCTCCTTTTCCCACAACGTTTTCAATAGGCGTCTTTCCCAGGATCGTTAAAAAGTGTCATTATGCCGTAAAGGGTTAAGTGTGTGCTTCAAGGGCCAAGAAATCTTATCAGAGATCGGTTTCTAGTTTGTTTGTCATTGTGCAAGACTGCATTAAAAACAAGGTTTACCTGCAAACGACAAAAAATTAGAATGGTCCAAGTTGAAAGTACTTGAAGAAAACACAATGAACGTAACTCTAAAATTGAAATTTGTTTCCAGAGGGGTAGAAAACATTGTGGGAAAAAGGAGGAAATGCTGGTTACCAGGATTTTCTCCTTTTCCCATAATGTTTTCAAAAGGCTTCTGTCTCAGGGTCGTAAAGACCAGAGATTGTTTGGTAAAGGGTGAATACTTCTCAATGATGAATTTTATACCGAGCAAGTTATTAGGCCTATATATATGGCTCCATTAAAATCTATTTTGTTTAACATTCTACGGGATCTGCAGGTAAAATGACTCTTTGACACGCAGAAAATTGACCACTAACAAAAAAAATATCAACTCATGTCAGTCTGCGCGGACTGTGCTGGCCGACATGGGTCGATACTCTTTTTGCAGCTGCATTAAGCTCCCTTTTTTCACAGATCTCTGATTAATTATCGATTTTAACGGCTAACAGGTTAGAAATGTTCCACGTAAAACAAACGTCTTGCTGATTGAAAAGGTTGTTTAACATATAGTCCAGACTGTAACCCATTACCACACAATTCCTACTTTCGACGACCCTGAGAAAGAATCCTTTAGAAAACATTGTGGAAAAGGGAGACTGAACATTTTCTCCTCCTAATTTCATGTTCTTCGAAGATTCGATCTGTCTTACATGGCGCATCACTCCCCCCATATTTGGAGGGGGGTGGGGGGCGGGTTTGAAGGATTGCAGTAATACGCGCTAGGAAGTACCAATTGAGAAAATGGTTCTTATCAATACGTTTGAGGAAAAATCAGGCCTGTTTTAGCTCCAAATTTCGCTAGACTGCTGATCATAACTGAATGAATCGCACCAGGTAGAGTTTTATGAAGTAAACGTTTAATTTACTTTGAAATTCAGAGTAACGGTTGTCGCGTTGTTACGGAAAAATAGTGCGGTTCCGTATTTTCTGTCAGTGCATGCAAATATGACAAATCCTAAATAAGGCTTCTGTAAACATTGTGGAGAATGGAGAAATACGGGTAACCAGCATTTTCAACTGTTCCCAATATGTTTTCTGTGCTATTAAGGACAAACACCTTTATTTGGGTCACGTATAATCTATCGTTTGTAGATTTTGTAGTTTGGTAACAAGTACATGTAAGTGCCTCAACAAAAATTATCGAACCATGCTAACTAACCAAGTGCCATCTGCGCAGACTGAATTTGGTCGGAATTTTTCTATTTATGGAGAGAGAGAGAGAGAGAGAGAGAGAGAGAGGAGAAGGAGAGACAGAGATTGCACTGAGGCGCTGAGAGAGAGAGAGAGAGAGAGAGAGAGAGAGAGATAGGGAGAGGGGGAGAGAGGGGGAAGAGAGGAGAAGGAGAGACAGAGATTGCACTGAGGCGCTGAGAGAGAGAGAGAGAGGAGAAGGAGAGAGAGATTGTACTGAGGCGCTGAGAGAGAGAGAGAGAGAGAGAGAGAGGGGGGGAGAGGAGAAGGAGAGACAGAGATTGCACTGGGGCGCTGAGAGAGAGAGAGAGGGAGGGAGAGAGAGGGGGAGAGGAGAAGGAGAGACAGAGATTGCACAGAGGCGCTGAGAGAGAGAGAGAGAGGGAGAGAGAGAGGGGGGAGAGGAGAAGGAGAAACAGAGATTGCACAGAGGCGCTGAGAGAGAGAGAGAGAGAGGGGGGGAGAGGAGAAGGAGAGACAGAGATTGCACTGAGGCGCTGAGAGAGAGAGAGGGGGAGACAGAGATTGCACTGAGGCGCTGAGAGAGAGAGAGAGAGAGAAGGAGAGACAGAGATTGCACTGAGGCGCTGAGAGAGAGGGAGAGAGGAGAAGGAGAGACAGAGATTGCACTGAGGCGCTGAGAGAGAGAGAGAGAGAGAGAGGAGAAGGAAAGACAGAGATTGCACTGAGGCGCTGAGAGAGAGAGAGGGAGAGAGGAGAAGGAGAGACAGAGATTGCACTGAGGCGCTGAGAGAGAGAGAGAGAGAGAGAGAGAGAGAGAGGGTGGGGAGAGAGGGGGAGAGAGGAGAAGGAGAGACAGAGATTGCACTGAGGCGCTGAGAGAGAGAGGAAAGAGAGAGAGAGAGAGGAAAGAGAGAGAGGAGATAGGAGGAGACACAGAGATTGCACTGAGGCACTGAGAGAGAGAGAGAAAGAGAGAGAGACGGGAGAGCGAGAGAGATTGCACTGAAGCAAGGATAGGTGCACTGGCCGCCGCGATAAAATTGAAATAATGTTGAAAACATCAATCAAATATACAATCAATCAGTTTTAATTTCAAAGGCGAAAACATCTCATAGTCAATAAGTCTGTATTAAATTCGACAGGTACAAATTATTGATTTTCTGGCCCAGTTGACTGAACAAATGACAATAGGTGCAATACGAGTTCCACGTGCAGCACGTGAATATCCACGGATACCGTAATTTATACTTGCGGGTTTAGGAAGACTTGTCCGTCATTTTAGCGCATGTAGTGTACGGATTAACCGCGTGGAAGATGCCGAGGTTGACCATGGAAGCCAGGAAGCTCGGGGATGTGCAACTGGCCTGCTGCAGGCTAGCTAGTCTATGCGATGGTTCGTTGATCGTGCCCTTATTTGCGACTGTCAGAGTCTTCGATTGCCGAAATGGGGAGAAAATTTGATTAAACAGGTACGCAATAGTTCGTTATCTCTGTTTATTGATGAAAACCGGAACAAAATGTAATAAATTGTTCACTCGAACGTATTGTTTGATTACATTTTCAATATTTTAATATCAGGTAATTTTTTGCTTTTGCGTTGCAAGTTTGGTATATACAAGAGCTTTGTACAAGCTTGTGTGTTTTATTTAAGACTAAACGAACAATGAAGTATCTTATAGATCAACAGTGTCTAAATAGATCGACTTTTGCTAAAATTTTCTGAGAATTGCATACAGGATCAGAACTACAGATAAGGAGTTATGGTATTCCAAACCCTATGTTGTGGTAAAACATTGGGTTTAGTAGATAATTATTCATATTTTCAATTTTGAAATCGAAATCACTCCCTCTATCTGGAGCTCTGCTGGGTTACAGTTTTTGCACAGGTAGGCAGCATTTTCTCCTTCTCCCACAATGTTTTTTATTCTTCCAGACACAAGCTAAAATTTGAAGAAGAAAAATTTGAAAACTGAAAAAAAAAGGCAGGTAATCAGCATTTTCTCCTTCTGCCGCAATGTTTTCCATCATTCCAAGTACAAATTCAAATTATTGAGCCACATTATTTATCGTCTGCAAATGGCTTGACTACGGACAGGCCCAAATTCTGTCGTCTGCTTAACCCTTTACCACACAAGGCCGACTTTTGACACTCCTGGAATAGAAGCCTTTTGAAAAAATTGTAGGAAAAGAAGAAAATGCTGTTAACTAGCATTTTCTCCTTCCCCCCACAATGTTTTCTACCCCACCAAAGAAAATTTGCACCATTTGAGCCAAATTGAAATTGTCGTCTGCAAATGCTTTAAAGTTGGACAAGGCTAAACTTTTGTCGTCTGGTAAAGGGTTAAAACTTGTCACAAAAACATCACTCTGCCCTCGGATATTCCTGTAACTCTTTACAATGATATGTGGTATTTCAACAACCCTTGTTTTCCGAGAAAAAATAAGAAAAAAAAGATGAAAACATTATGACGGAAGGTGAAAATGCAAGTGACAAGCAATTCTTTTACTGTTACACAGTGCTATCTAAACTTCCAAAGACGAATTTCACCATTTTAGGCAATGTTTGATTGGAGACATTTGAAAGGATTAAAAAAAAAGAACAATAAAAAAGTCAACTTCAGGTCATATCACAGTTTTGATGAAACCTTTGTCTGTTGGAAGTAATTTGCGAAAACCCTAGTCAGTCTGCATTTGCACACAAAGTAGATCAAGATCAGATGGCTCAAGACGTGCATTCTGCTCTTACATTTTCACTGTTGACACTGCAGGAGTTTTTATTCAGCGATAAATAACAAAACTGAAAATTTAACATGTATAGTCATTGACTGAAATTCCAGATTTATCAAAATTGATAATATTTGCAGACGACATTATTTAAATGTGGCTCATATGATAGGCTTTGTTATTACTTTGCTATTAAAAGGATAGAAAACATTATGAGAAAAGGAGAAAAAGCGGTTACCGGTTTTTTTCTCCTTTTCCAAAGCCTTCGCCGAGCCCCGGTAGCTCAGTCGGTAGCGTGCAGGACTTGAGAACACGGGGTCTAGGGTTCGATCTCTCACTCCGACCCCTGGCTTAGCCAATTTCTTTCCGATGATTGATGATAGTCACTGCGACAGGATTTATTCCTCTCCCACCGCTGACCATTGTTTTGATGATGATCATGTGGGAAAGTAGCCAGTGGGAAAGCAGCATGTGGCTTGGAGAATTTATTTTGCGAAACACTGGTAGAAGAGGCTACAGGAACGCATGTACAGGTGCACTGGCTGCCGGGATATAACTGAAATAATGTTGAAAACGGCGTTAAACACCATACAATCAATCTATCAATTTCTAAAGCCTTCAATGTCAGGGTTTATAACACTGAGGGATATATGTGTAATGACTGAATGATACATGCGCGGATCCAGATATTTTTCTCAGGGGGGGTCCCACCAAAAACGCACTCATCTTATCATATGATACTTTGATTTCCAGATTTCAGTGGATGTTAGCCGTTTACAAGAAAAATCACATTTCCAGTTCTAACCACAAAGATGTCTCCACATTTAGAACCTTTTTTTTTTCTTATTATTTATTAATTTTCACGAATCCGACAACCACATTTTTGTCAAAATTCCAGGGGGGGTCCGGACCCCCGGTCCCCCCCTCTGGATCCGCGCATGTGATATATGATGTACTTGTCCTGTCTGGGTGAAAAGGGCACAGACAGTGTTTTCTTATTTAACTCTTTACTATACATGTCCTAATTTTAACGACCCAAGTTGAGAAAACTTTTGTAAACATTGTAGGAAAGGAGAAAATTGTTGTAACCAGTATTTTCTCCTCTTTCCGCAATGTTTTCAATTCCTCCAAAGACAAATTCTAATATTTGATGGACGACACTTTTTGAAAACAGTATGTGAAAAGAAGAAAAAAATGTTGTTAAACAGCATTTTCTCCATTTACAAAAATGTGTCTTATCCTTCCAAAAGTTTTTGATCGACATTTTACCGTCTGCACATGACTTCCAACACACGAAAAGGGAATATTATGACATCTGCGCAAAGGATCGTCTAGGATCAGCCTATGCAGTCTACGCAGGCTGATCCGAACAGACACTTTCCGTTTTTTATGCAATTTCCTGTTTTGCGCAAGTCTACTGCAGCACAAAATCTAATGTAGTCGTAAAGTGCCGTCTCGGATCAGCCTGCGCGGACTGCGCAGGCTGATCCGAGCCGACACTTTACGCAAATGTCCGAATGCCCCTTTTCGCGTGTTGCAGGCTAAATGCTTTCGATATGGACATGTCAAAACTTTTGTCGTCTGCTTACCGGATGCTAAAACACTGTAAAGACTTTCAAAATGAAAGCAAATGTAGACGATATTGTTTAATATGGCTCTAAAACTAGGGATTTGTGCTTGTATGGGCAATAATAATTGTGGGAAATGAAGGAAATGTTGATTGCCAGTATTTCTTCTTTTCCACAATATTTTGTATCGCGTTTTCAAAAAAAAGAAAGAAAGAAAACAGATGTATTAAACCCCTTTATCACACAGCATGATAGCATATTTATATTTAAAAAATCTTGGTCACATGTTTGTCTTAGTAGGAATCCGATAAGCAATATAGCAACGGCTACACAGGGCGACCAGGGTGCATTTCTGTTAATCTTTTTAACCCATTATTACACAATCTCGAGTCTTGACGACCGTAATGAAGTGTAGGTCTCGTAACTTGGACGCCTCGGGCTCGAGTCTCACTGGATCCACTGGGTTTTTCATTGGAGTGTTCTTAGACAAGTCAATTCAGAGCTCTAGCGTAGTACTTGTAACATGACTATGTCAGTTGTCGCCGTGATATGACCAAAATAATGTTGAAAGAGGCGAAAACATCATTCAATCGAACAATTGAGTGTTGACGACCTCGAAGAGAATTTTTTTTTTTCAGAAAAAAGGAGGGAATGCTGGTAACCAGCATTTTCTCCTGTGCTTAGAATGTTTCTCTACACTCTTTTCACTATTTTTGCCCTATTGTAGTTGGTTTAATCCTTTACTGCAAAGTCCCGAATCTTAACTTCATGGAAGAAAAGGACTTTTGAAAACATTTTGGACAAAAAACCTTTTTCCCACCATATTTTCTACACTTACAAAGACGCATCTAACATTTAACTCTTTACAAAACCACAAAATTTTAGACTGGTCAAAATTGAAAGCTTTTGCAGACGACAGAGTAAGAGTGACTGAAAATTTGAAATTTGTATTGGAGAGGAGATGAAACATTGTGACAAAAGGAGAAAATGCTGGTTACCAGCATCTTCTCCTTTTCCCACAATGTTATCAGCAGACTTTTAACCGAGGGTCGTTAAAACCAGGGATTTTTTGTTAAGGGGTTAAGACTAACATTTTGACATAGATATATCGGGTTTAATAAGTTTTATTTATCACTTCCGCAAGTCAGTAGTTTAAGGTCGACTACTCGTAACTCATAAATATCGTGTAACATCGACGTTTTTCGAAAGGCTATTCGGCAAATCTCGTCAGCTTCCGTATTTTAGTATGAGAGTTAGAGGCCATAGTCTCACTAACTCATCGGCAAATATCGTGTAACATCGACGCTATCGAAAAGGCTAGTCGGCTGATCTCGGCAGCTTCCGTCGTTTAATACTAGTATGATAGTTTGGTTAGACCTAAATCCAACAATTTTTATTGTTTTACGCACTACATTGATTTAGTTATTCAAAGGACTGAGCTTCACTGACTCAGTCTGTAGCGTTCAGGACCTGAGAATATAGGGTCGGAGGTCGCTTGTTCGATCCACGGCTCGGCCAACATCCTGCCGAGAATTGATGATAGTCATTGAGATAGGGTTCATTCTTCTCTTACAGCTGGTCTTTGTTTCGACAATGTTTATGTGGGAAAGCAGCCAGTGGCGTGGATAAAATATTGTGCGCAGTGCTGGTAATAGAAACCACAGGAAAGCATGGATAGGTGCACTGGCCGTTTCAATATAACTGAAATAATGTTTAATTCTTTCACTACTGAATAAATAAATAGCATTTTCTCACAGCCTACAAACACAGTTCCGATACAAGATCATGAGAAGTTCGGTCATTGTAAAGAATAAAACAGTGGACAGTATAGATCAGAGATCAGAGATCACGTTTTGTGCAGTCTGATCTTGAACTACATTGTCCACAATAGCGACTGGTGTGGTCTATAGTAATGAAAAAGTTAAATCGACGTTAAACATTATACAATAAGCACAATCAGTAATTCAATGGCAAAAATAAGCAAGTTGTGTTTGTCTAAATTAGATGTATACTGGTATATTCCAGTCTAAATGATCTCTGTCGTGATGCTGCATTAGAGATAAAGTGTAAATAAGACGGGATGTTCCTACTTGTTAGTATGAGTTTTGGGTCGTATCAAAGTATCAAACTCTTTAACAAACCATTCCACGTCTTAATGATCCCCCCGCCCCGGAAGAGACAAATAATGCGGGAAAAGGAGAAAATGCTGGTAACCACCATTTCATCCTTTTCCCACAATGTTTTTCTATTCTGTCTGAGACAGTTTACATTATTTGCGTCACATTTGAAAATTCTTATTGTCTGCCTATCTATTTATTTAATGATGTTTTACGCCGTTTTCAGTATTATTTTAATCTTATCACTGCGACAGCTCACATATTTATATCATTGGTTTTACCAGCACTAGGTTAGGGCTCTTAAGTTTCTTGCCCAAGGACATCCTCATTAAACTCCCAGTGGGTCTAGGGCAGCTCGAACCCGCGGCCTCCAGGTTATGCACTGAGCCAGAATATGGCCTGCGGCAGGCGAAAATTGACATTTGGACATTTGCGTAAAGTGTTGTTTCAGAGCAGCCTGCTCAGTCCACGCAGGCTGATCCGAGACGGCACTTTACGACTACATTAGATTTTGTGCTACAATAGGCTAGCGCAAAACAGAAAATATATAAAATACGGAAAGTGTCGGTTTGGATCAGCCTGCATAGCCTGCGCGGACTGCTCAGGCTGATCCGAGACGACACTTTACGTAAATGTCCGAATACCCCATTTCAGGTGTTGCAAGCCACTATTGGATTTCGTAGTTTTGTGTGGTGATAGTTTTGAGGAATGAAAGTAGGGCTGTAACGATACAGGAGGTCACGAATACGAATACACATCACGATACAGGGGCACGAATACGAATATTTATTCATGAATATGAATTTTTTCTAGGCACAAAATGAATTACTTTTTCAATACTTTGGATTAAAAAAAAAAAGTCATATCAATATTTATAAAGTAATGAAAAAAGCTTACCTGGCTTAAATATTAATTTAACCCTTTCCCAAATGACAGATTTTAGACTCTTCCAAACTGAAAGATTTGCAGAAGACAATTTTAAATTTGATATAAATGGTGGAAAGTTCATCAAATGGGTAGAAAACACTGTGGGAAAAAGGAGAAATTGCTTGTAACCAGCATTTTCTTCTATACCCACAATATTTTCTAATCTATCAAAGACATAAATCATCAATTTAACAACATTCATTTTGTCTTCTGCAAATGCTTTCAATTTGGACAAGTCTAAAATTTTGTCATTTGGTAACTGCTTGATACTATGATTTTTTTTTTTTCTAATTTGTAGGAAACATCTCACACATACTTTATGCACACCCTTAATCATTTAAATCTGTAAACTCAACATTGCTACACCAATCATTTGTCATCTTCATACAAACTGGCCTCCAAATTAGTCTCAGAAAAAATATAAATAAATATCAAAGAATTATCTTTATAAATACATATATTTGAAAAATTATACTATAACTGGGCCAAATTGCCAATTTCTGGGCTTGACCGGTTATATTTTTCAGTTAAAGATGGTACCGATTTGACTTCTTGTCACGTACGTTTGACAGACCTAGACCGTTTTGACTAGGGGCCGACTTCATATTTGGTCAGTTTGACTTATTAAAATAGATTGATATTTATCTTGAGTTCTTGACATACTTTATTTCATGACAGCGTATAGTCTGTACACTGTCGAGGTTTCCTTTGTTATGACCTTGTCCGCCTCCTTTGCTCGTGGAAACCGGAAATATTTCCACAAGGAGAACTTAAATTTTGCCGGTGGACTAAGAATCTCGTCTGACATTTTTGCGGGAAATACGAGCGACTTCTTTACAGCATGTCGCTATGTTAAATGTTAAATCTGTACACAATGACGATAAATAAATAAAAACTTTTATTTCTTAAATTCTTATAATTAATATTTAGAACAAAAACCGATTTTCAATTGTTTTTAATTCCTTTTCGAGTAGTTTACGACATACTGTGCCATAAAGCGTCGTACAAACCTCTCAAACTTGCTTCCCTTTCAATCATTGTCTACATCCAGATAAAATGCCCGAGATTTGTTCTTCTGGCAAAACTTTGTTGAATTTTACGGAGTTGTAAGCATTCCGGATTATTTATGTTTACTGTATTCGCCAATATTCGGTTCTTGGACAGACGAATACGATACGTATTCGCCGGGAAAAAAATATTCGGTGCACCGAATATTCGAGTGTATCGTTACAGCTCTAAATGAAAGGTGAACATTAAATAATTTTGAAACTGAAAGTTGGTTTCTTTACAATATGTACGTTCTCGGAAGTTAGATAAAAACATTTCTAGAGAAGTACATCGAGCCTAGAGAATGTGTATAAATCTTCTGAAAGGTAACAAATTTTTATTATACCCCAGCAAAACGAATGTTTTCGAGGGTATACTGGAATCAGCCTGTCTGTCCATGCGTTCGTCCGTGTTCCATCCGTCTGTCCGTCTGTGTACAAAATACTAGTAATTGTCTGTTTCTGTCAAAGCGCTGGCGGGAGAACTAAGTCACAATCAGTGACAGTTCTAGTTTGTCTCGCACAAGTAATGATACAATGTAATCGAACAAAAACTCAAAATAATCTTAACTCTTTCTAAACGATGAGCCGAGCCCCGGTAGCTCGTTGCCAGCGTGCAGGACTTGAGAATAGGTCTAGGGTTCGACTCCTGGCTTGGCTTAATTCTTTCCGAGATTTGATGAAACTGATTGCGACAAGATTCATTCCTCTGTGTGGGAAAGCAGCCAGTGGCTTGGAAAGAAAATTGTACAGAGTACTGGTTAAAAAGACTCCTGGATAGTATAGATAGGCGCACTGGCCGCTATAATGAAACACTATACAATCCCAGACGACAAAATTTAAGACTTGTTCAAATTGTCGGCACTTGCAGACGTTTGATTAAATGTGGCTCAAATGGCGGAATTTGTCTGAAAAAGTAGAAAACACTTTGGGAAAAGGAGAAAATGCTGATCACCAGCTCTCCTTTTCTACATTGTTTTCAAAAGGGTCAGGGGTTCTGCGTGGCTAAGTAGTAAACTATGGGACTCGTTACTTTGAAGTCTCGGGTTTGAGCTGTACTGGATGCACCGGATCCTTAGTGGGACTGTCCTTGGGCAAGACACTACAGAGCCCAAGCCTAGTACTGGTACACCCCGGAAATGATGTGAGTTTTTGCCATGATATGATTAATAATCAAACATTATTCAGCAGGGTCATTAGAAACTCGGGACCGTGTGATAAAAGGGTTAAATTTGAATTTGAACCTTCACTGTACGATTAACTGTCTTTCCATGTAGACAGAGCGTCTTGTATAGTCGTTTCTAGGAAGGTCATACCGCGCTCTTCATAGCATAATAGTTATGATACGAAGATAGTGCATTTGTTCACCTGTTCCATGACTTATGCCAGAAGAACCAAAGCATATTTAGGAGTCTTTGATAAGGACCCCGGCCCAAGAGCGCAGTCGGTAACGTACAGGATTTGATAACTTTAGGTAACTAGTTTGATCTCTGGTTCTGCAAATTTCTTTCCGATGATAAATGATAGTTATTACGACAGGATTCATTCCCCACCCACCGCTGTCCACTGTTCCGACGATAGTTATGTAGGAAAGCAGCCAGTGGCTTTGTAATAATATTGTGCATAGTACTAATAAAAGAAGTTGGAATGAAAACACGTGTAGGTGCCGCCTCGATATAACTGAAATAATACTGAAAAATTCGTTAAACACCATACAATCAATCAATCAATCTTTGATCAGGAAACTTTCAGGCGAGTTGCCCGCCCGGATGGCTCAGTGGTGAGCGTGTCGGACTCATGACCTGGTGGTTGTGAGTTCGATACCCGGTTGTGGCATACTTCCTTTCCGGCGTATTTTCGCCTCTCATCTCTGCTAAAGCAAGTGAGAAAAGTCGGTAGCTTTGGAAAGAAAGTTGTGTTAGTACTGGTGTGAGAAAGCCAAGAAACACATGTCCGTCACCGACCGCCATGATATGACCTTAGCTGTTAAAGTGGCGTTAAACCCCAATACAACCAACCAATCAGGCGAGTCACGCAGCTAGAGGTAACGGAACCCTAAGACTGTTTGAGTATAACGTCGGTTTACTTCGAAAACCTGGTAACTACAGCTTCTTACAGGGAACCCCTACATGAGTGCAAAGTGAATCACAAAATTTGTCAAATGATGACTGTAGGGTAATCACTGTCAGACCTATATTTGGACAGGTCACAAGTGTAGCAACTCTAGACTCATAGATTTATGTAGGGAAAACTGCCAATATCTTCTCCCTTCAGAGCAACTGAAGTAGGTCAGTGCTCCGATCTTTGTTGGCCGAGTCCTGGTAGCTCAGTCGGTAGCGTACGTGACTTGAGAACAGGGGGTCGTGAGTTCGATCCCTGGCTTGGCCACTTTCTTTCCGAGGATTGATGATAAGTCATTGCGACAGGATTCATTCCTCTCCCACCGCATGATGGTTATGTGGGAAAGCAGCCAGTGGCTTGAAAATTGTGCGGAGTATTGGTGAAAGAGACTCCAGGAAATAATGGATAGGTGCACTAGTCGCCGCGATATAACTAATATAACGTTGAAAACGGCGTTAAACATCATACAATCAGTCGGTCCAATAACGGCGATTACATGTTATGTTTCACGATTCACGACGCCTTGATTGTGTGGGTTAGATTTCCAAGGAAATGTTACATTATACTTTCTTTGAATTATGAATGCCCACGTTTACCTGTATCTGTGTCGATATTATTTCTGTAGAACATTAATTTATCATAACTACAACTCTCCATGGAGACTTTATTATCGATTTCATACAAGCTACACACTAGTTGAAGAGATGAATTGTAAATGAGATGTGTCACACAGGTACAACGACCAGGTGGGGACAGGGGTTTGTGAGAGGGTTGCAAATGATTAAAAGTAGTGGATCCGTAATAGAAAACAATTATTTCTACTACAAAATTATCCTTTAAAATTTGCTATGATTATAAATGAGCATCATTGAACTACTTTAACCGAGCCACGTTTTGCTTTTTTTTTTCCTTCTTAGAATTATTATTTATAAATCCAAATACACTATAATCTCATGACGAAGGGAGAATATAATTACCTCCCTTTTCTGGAAATTAACAAATGGCTCAACAAATAATTTCAAGATAGATATCAAAAGAATTTCTTTTCGTTAAAAATGTGCAAAAGTATTATATCTGAATAAATCTCAATAAATCCATATGTATCAACTATCAAGATTTTTTCCCATGCTGCTCTAGAAGTGTATATAGGGTCTACAACTTAAGGTCCTTCGAAAGTATAACTAAAGAAGCCATGCTCTGTGGAAAGGGAGTTTCTTGCATATACAAAAATTATCGACAAATGTCAAACTATGCAGTCTGATCTGTGTTGAAACTTTTTTGCGTTTTGTATCTTTTTTTGCATGTTCTAGGATCATTTTACCTAAAGATTCAGTTGATTGTTTACCCAAAATAAATTTTATGGAGAATATCCATAATTCATAATTATGTGATGTGTTGCTTAGCAACACATATCACATGGTTGCATTTAAACCCCTCTTTGCAAGAGGATGGCTTATATGTCATAGTTATTTTTGTACTGCACAATTTCTGCTGTGTCTAAAAACTGTAAGAACTTGGTTAGAAGATAATTCTCGAGCGAGTGGAGAGAGAGAGAGAGAGAGAGAGAGGCAGGCAGACAGGCAGACCGAGAGACAGACAGACAGACTGGTAGACTATTTATGCGTTTATGTTCCCAACCTGTAAAATATTGATGACGCATTGACGTGTTATTCAATGACGATTAAAGCTGTCGGAAGTACATTGATATTGATTGCAAGCTGTTTACTCATCAACCTTTACTCTGATTATTGACTTTGATCCATTACAACGTAAATGTCTCTTTTCATCGATGAATAAAAAAAGTTTTTTTTTTTTCATAGTGTGAGCACAGGCCCCCTCTAGACTGGTGTCAGTCCGTTAAATAGAGCCTTTTCAGTAAAACAAATCAAGTAAAATTGCAAAACGAAAACTCTGTGTTCTAAATGTTCTGAATGTCTGACGGCCTGTATTTCAGAAGAAGGGGAAATAACAACACATATTTCTGTGACTTTACTGTAGTTGTGTACCTTGTTTATTAGAATGACTTAAATGCAGGGCCTGAATGCCAGGCTAGGCCCCCCGATGGCAGGCCGAATGACGATATAATTCCGGTTCCTATTTTTCTTACCCTGGGTTCGTTTGTAAGAGGGGGTCCTGTGTTGCTCAGTGTAGGACTCCAGACCTGAAGGCCCCGGGTTCGAACCTCACTGGCTCCACAGAGGCTTTTACAGGAGTGTTTTTGGCAAGACACCTCGGATCTCTAGCTTAGTACTGGTGATACCCAGGAAATGATTATGTGGGCTTCCGCCGTGATGTGCCTGAAATAATGTTGAAAGCGGCGTAAAATATCAATCAATCAGTCAGTCAACTATTTGTATGACATGAAGTCTAGAGACTGTAACATGACTCGCCTCGACACTCTATAAAGTGGTTAAATTAATTCTTACATTCCATTGTTTAACATACACTTAACGAATGAAAAAGCTTTTATAAGTCTTTCTTAACCCTGATGCTGCTAAGGGCGACAGTGACGTTTTGCGGACAGTGTAGATTCAAAATCAGACATTCTCATCGAACAATGTAGATCCAAGATCAGACTGCACATTTTGCACATTTTGTGCAGTCTGATCTTGGATCTACATTGTTCGATGAGAATGTATTTGTGTCCAAAAAACTAATTTTGAAATAACAGTATTAGCGTTTTAACTATCGGCTGAACAGTTTCACTGAACAAATTTTGCAAGATCAGAGTAAGGAACGTTGTTTCTTGGTAAGAGTTTACGGAGGTGTCGGCTGATCTTGTTCTACATTTCTAACAAAGGTCATTGCAGATTTCGATCTGCAGGATTTAACCTTTTACCAAACAATCTCTGGTTTTTACGACAATGATATACAAGCCTTTTGAAAACACTGTGGAAAAAAGGAGAAAATGCTGGTAACCAGCATTTTCTCCTTTTTCCACAATATTTTTACCCTGCTGGAAACAATTTTCGATTCTTGAGTTACGTTTATTTTGTCATCTGCATGGGCTTTCAAATTAGACCAGTCTAACAATTCTGCAGTTTAGCAAAGGCTTATATTATTATATGACTCTTGCTTTGACAAAACCGGGCTTAATGCATGGCTATGATGCACGGTACACGTAATTATGGGTCCACAATTGTGATTTCTTTATTCAACTAATTTGATCATGATGTAGACTCGTCCTTTGACAAACAGAAAATTGAACAGTAGCGAAAAGTTTCGGCCCAGGTCGGTCTACGCGAATTGCACAGGCTGACCTGAGTTGAAACTTTTCGCAGATGCATTAAGCCCCTTTTTCACAGAGCATACGAATTCAACTCTGCCTCCGTAGAGGATAGATTTTCTGTTTTGTTCGATTTTCATTTTCGTAAACTTTATTATCAATTCTATCTTTCAAGCTATTGCTTCCTAGAATTTAAAAAAATAGCCTGAAAATTTGTGATTTATTTTTCTATTTTGTTCGTAAAATGAGATAAAATTAATTAAGTTGGGACAAAACGATACCTTTGTGAGTTCTGATACAGGGATAGGTTTTGTCACAGCTCGTCACAGCTCGGCAGATTCCGTAACTACTTTATACGAGGTTTGCCTAATGAGGGTGGGGCAACTTGAAATTTTATCAAAGGGACATAACTACAATATGTTTTCCGGAATAAATTGTAGTGATTATCTCCCCTACAACTTTCTATTTTTTTTCCGTTCAGTTGGAAGGCTTGAGTGGTTTTTACTGTTCTTAAAGGATCTTTTTATCCAAATATTTCAATATTCGCTTTGAACATAAGTACAATTTACGTTTAGTAATTGTCATTCTTGGATCTTCTTTGTATGCAAAACGAGTAACTAACTAACTCAAGATATTCGCATTTTTTTTCCAGCTGTAAGAGTAGATATTGGCTATTCTTTGTGTGAAGGGGTTGCACCCTTTACCACACAATGACGCTCCTGGAAAAGAAGCCTTTTGGAAACATTGTGGGAAAAGAAGAAAATGCTGGTTACCAGCATTTTCTCCTTTTCCCACAATGTTTTCTACACTACTGGAAACAAATTTCTATTTCTGATTTACGTTTTGTGTCGTCTGCAAGTGCTTCCAATTTGGACCAATCTAAAATTTTGTCGTTTGGTAAAGAGTTAAGGATTTATGGGTCATTCCAAAAGATTTGAATCAAGAAAAAAAAAAACACTACAAGTTGTTGAAGTCCTGTAAGGGTGTCTAGTTTGCGAAAACGCCTGGTGATAAAATGATGAAATCTGTATCGGCCAGTTCTGTCTATCAAGCAGTATTAACCTTTACAATGCTAAATAACTAAAACTGAATTTTCAGTTCGATATTGAGAACCCAATTATTAGTTTAAACCTCTGTATTCTACATCGATTGAGAAACAAGTTCTTACAACTTATGCTAATCTCTCTCGATTCTGCTCTGAACCCAATTATTGCTACATAAAAGTTATGTTTTGGGCAATGATAGCCCCTTATCGGACAGTGTAGATCAAAGATCAGACTGCACGTTCTATGCTGTCTGATCTCGATCTTCACAGTCCGCAATAGGTCAGTGGGTCGCGCTAAGCAGCCTGGGGGTTACAGTGACAGATACTTCAGTTTTTTTTTTCAAGGGACTTAATCATATGACATTCTTGAAATTAGTTCAATGGTTACCTCCCCTGACATAGATTTTGTCAAGGCTGTAGACTGCAGGAGCGAGACAATATTCCTTCACCTGCGTCTGTTTTAGGGTTCTGCGTGGTAAAGTTGATTGTAAGGTAATTAACGCCATTTTCAACATTATTTCAGTTATA
The DNA here is from genome assembly GCA_943736015.1 of Tridacna crocea. Lineage (NCBI taxonomy): Eukaryota > Metazoa > Mollusca > Bivalvia > Cardiida > Cardiidae > Tridacna > Tridacna crocea. The sequence goes on along the minus strand of OX031068.1, from coordinate 48,836,390 downwards.
TCACGGCGGCCAGTGCATCTATCTATGCTTTCCAGGAGTCTCTTTTACCCAGTACTCTGCACGAATTTCTTTCCAAGCCACTGGCTGCTTTCCCACATGATCATCATCGAAACAACGGTCAGCGGTGGTAAAGGAATGAATCTTGTCGCAATAACTATCATCAATCCTCAGAAAGAAATTGGCCGATCCGGGGACCGAACTCTCGTCCCCCTGTTCTCAAGTCCTGTACACTACCGACTGAGCTACCGGGGCTTAGCGCATGGTACAGTGTGTGGCTCCAGATCTTGAGATCCGGGTTCGCGGCACACTAGATCAGCTGGGTTTAATGAGACTCTTTTACGGTTTAGATAAGATCAGATTGCATAAAACGTGCAGACTGATCTTGGTTATTCAATCATCTAATAGTGTGGTAGGGTAGCATAGGATGCTCAGCAGATTTATCAATTATAGGTAGGGCTGATCCTCATCGAAACTTTTGATGTCTGTGTGTACAAGGACCAGCCTACCTGAGGATTAAGCCGGTTGTTTGACGTTATAGATTTTAAATGTCCGTAATTGTATGACGAATTTCTCGGTTTATTTCTTCAGGGAGATTATATCAAACCTCCTTTCTCCAGAGCGATTTTTATTTAACCCTTTACCAAACAATCCCTGGTTTTTACGACCCTGAGATAGAAGCCTTTTGAAAACATTGTGGAAAAAGGAGAAAATACCGATTAGTTAGGGGCCGCATACCTTAAAGCGGCATTAAACTCCAAAATAAACGAACATAAAGGATTCATTACAAAAACAATTCGCTAGATTTACTTTTTCTCGCGACAGTTGACCTATATCGTATTGTTGTGAAGTGCCCATCACTTCCGCTTGAATATATAAACAATAGAAGTCTGAACGAAAAACTGAACACAAAAAGTCAAGTGTACATACAGAAAGAAAACCAAAAATAACAAACCACATACTTAGTCTAAGAAATGAATGACAGCCACTTATGTCAAGTGTTTAAACTTTTTAACCCACAACAAAAGTTTGGCCATGTCTAAATTGAAAGCTTTTGCAGACGAACAAATCAAATGGACTTAAAAGATGAAAATTGTTTGGAAATGATAGAAAACATTGTGGGAAAAGGAGAAAATGCTGGTAACCAGTATTTTCTCCTTTTCCCACAATGTTTTTTAAAGCTTTCTCAGGGTCTTTAAAGCTCGATTTTGTGAGGTAGTAAATAACATTTAATTGGTGCAGTTAAGTGGGTGAACTCGGAATGAATGGGGGATTTCCAGTGTGGGTTTTTCCCAGTACGAAATTCAGAGAACCGAAAATACAATTATTAGTTGCTGCGTAAATAAGTCACAAGATAGATTTTAAACTACCTACTTAATTTTATGACTATTCCCTTGATTTGCTCTCGGATTTCGCGGTCATTGCATATCAAGATGTGACTTGACAAAACTTGCATGCTGATTTAAGATATAATGTTATACTGTTTGCAGCATATGTAGCCAACCACCCTTGCAAATATAATAATTATACCCCCTCCCTTTTACAACGAAGTAGTACGTCCGTCTGTCCGTGCGTCTGTCTGCATAGACACAAATATGTCCGGCGAAAAACTCCGACAGTTTTTCAGGTACTTAACTCAAATTTACACACAATGATCCTTTATATAAAGTTGTGCAAGTCCAATTTCCATGACTCTGTTGCGATTTGTTGCCGAATTATCTCCCCTTGAACTTTCTTCAACCCTTTGGTACTAAACCATTCTGCATTCTGTGACAAAGACCTGTTTAGTGATAAGGAGGTGGTGGGGTATGATCACATGTATTCATAGCTGTAGTTATTAGAATCTTTGATGACGTAGTTCATTTGTTCTTGGGTCTACGTGGTCCAGTATTGAAGTGTATACGACTCGTAACCAGTGGGTCCTCAGTTAGAACCTCACTTGGGACTCTGGATTTTCGTGGGAGTGTCTTTGGGCAAGAGAGCCCAAGTCTAGTACTGGTAAAATTCACGACAAAGATAAATACGTGAACTGCCTTCGTGACAAAAAATAGTTTAACACTACTAATCAATCAGAAACGAAAATATGCAGTGACTTAAAAACAAAGTTGGAAACTTAGAAAATGTTAGTCGACAACATGTCCGCCTTTTTCCACAATGTTTTATACTGTCAATGACTAATCCCATCATTTGATCCATTTTCTGTCTTGTCTTTCAAATTAGACAGATCTTTTAGAGTTGTCGAACTGCGCAGGCTGATCTGAGTCAGCACCTTTTGCGGGTACATGAACTTTACCAAACGACAAGATTTTAGACTGGCCCAAATTGAAGGCATTTGCAGACGACAAAATATTAAGTCTGTATCAAATGAAATGGAAATTCCATTTGGGAAGGGTAGAAAACGTTGTGGGAAAAGGAGAAAATGCTGATTACCAGCATTTTCTCCTTTTCCCATAATGTTTTCCAAAGCCTTCTTTCTCAGAGGTTTTAAAAGTCGGGATTGTGTGGTAAAGAGTTAAACTACCTGTTCACAGAACATAATTCAATTGTAATTGTCAGTAAAAGATACGTATAATGTTGTGGGTACTCACCATGGATCTGTGAAGAGTACCCACAACATACACGAAGCTGTTTTTGTAGATTTTTTTCAGTTTTATAATTTCTGCGTATTATCTGCACACATGGTATTGTATAAGTTCAGCTGAATATTTTGAGTATTTCAAAATAAAGAATCTCGGCGAACCGATTTTTATCAATTTTTATTTTATGTGTTTGCTTTCTTTAATTTCGGGGAAAACACAGTTGGGATGTTTTTTGTTACACAACAATTTTTCGGGGGTTTGCTTTCAGATCAAAGTTATTTGCAGATCCATTTGTTTTGTTACCATGGTAATCTTTCTAAGCGTAACTGGAGGGTCCTTTGCGGACAGTGCAGATCTAAGATCAGATTGCACGTCTGTGCAGGTTGATCTTAAATCTACATTGTCCGACAGGCAGATATTTTTTTCTAAAACAAGAACCCTTTAACTCTTTAGCACCCCACAAGGTTATGGACTGGTCTAAATTGAAATTACTTGCAGACAAAAAAAAATAACATATGTCAGAAAAGGAAATTTGTTTTCAGCAGGGTAGAAAACACTGCAGGTAAAGGAGAAAATGCTGGTTCCCACCGTTTTTTTTCTTTTCTCAAAATGTTTTCAAAAGGCCTCTGTCTCGGGATTGTAAAAAGCAGGGATTGTTTGGTAAAGGGTTAAATAGCAAAGCTTTGGTTTTTACTTTCAGCTTAAGTTTTAATTTCACTAGCCTGGCTTGTTAGGTCATTGGCTAACATATATGACACGTGACCTGGTGGTTGCAAGTTCGATACTCAGTTAAATCAAGTTTGGCAGCCTTTCTTGGATATTTTTCCCCTCTCATCTTTGATGCAAGTGAGAAAAGTAGTCAGTAACATAGAAAGAAAGTTGTGTCAGTACAGTTTTTTATAGAAAGCCAGAAACATATGCGTAGGTGCACTTTGCACCGTGATATGACTTAGGCTGTTAAAATGGTGTTAAACCGAAATACAATTAATTTATTTCAATTATTAAGCTCGTTAAGGGATTACGCCAGGAAGACCCACAAAACAAAGCCCAACAATGCAAAGCCAAGCCCCTCAGTCGGTAGCGTGCAGAACTTGATAACAAGGGGTCGGGGGTTCGATCCCTGGCTAGATCAATTTCCGTCCGAGGATTGATGATTGTCACTGTGACAGGATTCATTCCTCTCCCACCGCTGACCATTGTTTCGATGACGGTTACGTAGGAAAGCAGGCAATAGTCTGGAAAAAAGATTGTGCGTAATACTGGTAAAGAGATTCCAGGAAAACATTGGTAGGTGTACTGGCCGCCGTGATATAACTGAAATAATGTTGAAAAAGGCGTGAAACAGCGTAGAATCAATTAAACATTATTACAATATTGCATAACCTTAAGTTTATATAAGGTGCATGTCTGCACCCGTCGTCAATATACATCATATAGCTAGCAGCTTTTTAGATGGTTATTCGAGATTTTGATGAGCCCTGCTTTGTGAAAACGGAGCTTAATTCATCTGCAAAAAAAAGTATCGACTCAGGTCAGCCCGCACGGTCCGCAGGCTGACCTGAATCGAAACTTTCTGCTATTGGTAAATTTTGTGTATGTTTAAAGAACCAGTGTAGTCCATTGTTAAACAAAATTGATCTTAGAGACCCACACTTACATGATGACTTGGTTGTTATCATGTATCAGAGATGCATTAATCTTCGTTTTGTTAAAAGTTTTTTTCTTGAATATAAAATCAAAACAAAGTTTATACAGCACGTGATACACCTTGATACAACAAGTCTCTCTATATATCATTGCATCAAAATCCTTGTATAGCCTTGAAATACAAAAACTGTTCGAAAAGTATTCCCCCCCCCAAAAAAAAAAAAGAAGTTTCAAAACATTGTGAGTGTGTGTACCACTAATGATAGCAATAATTATGATGGTAGTAGTACAACAACATCATGTAATGATAATAGCTATGATGATGATGATGGTGGTGGTAATATTTTGATAGAGAGAGAGAGAAAGTGATTTTGCATATAAAATTATTGTAATAAAATACGTGTATCCTCTTTTTCTTTCCTGTTTGTCCGATTCTAATTGATGACAAACCTTAACCCTTATCCTGTTAAATAATCGAAGTGTATTTTTCTAGCCGATATTTAACTTCCCCCCCCCCAAAAAAAAAAAAAAATATCCTATTTAAAATGTAGTTTTTTAGAAAGACAATTCATCGGACATTGTAGATCCAAAATCACTTTCTCTGCAATCTGATCTTGATCTACACTGTCTGCAAAAGGTCAGTGGGTAGCACTAAGCCTAAAGATTAATTTTCACTTTCTGTTCTATTTTTTATTTTTCAAAGATCACGCGCTCTCAAGCACTTCAGTTCAACGGAAATGTTAACTGTACTTATTCTTATCCTGCGTAATAAGATGAAATGAAAATATTTAGTCTAGTATTAAAACTGAAATTTTGCTTTTTCAAAGGTAGAATTTTGGGGGGAAAATATGTCCTTGTTGGGAAGTACAAATCAAAGATTAGACTGCACGTTCTGTGCGGTCTGATCTTGACTTACATTGTTTGCAAAAAGGTCAGCGAGTCGCGTTTAGCAGCCGAAGCGTTAACCCTTTCCTAGCTTCTCCCGCGTTTTTACTCTTTAACCAAACAACAACAATTTTGGACTGGACCAAATTGAAAGTTTTGGTACAATTAAATGTGTTTCGCATGATTATTTTTGTTTTTCGTACGCTAGTAAACGGTGTTGGAAAAAGAGAAATTGCTGCTTACCATTTTTTAAAGTTTGTCCGCAGGGGCTCAATTGCATGTTACAAGCAGTTGTTAGCCCGGCCGGGTGCCTCAGTGGTTAGTGTACCTAACTGGTGACCTTGTTAGCCCGGCCGGGTACCTCAGTGGTTAGTGTACCTAACTGGTGACCTTGTTAGCCCGGCCGGGTGCCTCAGTGGTTAGTGTACCTAACTGGTGACCTTGTTAGCCCGGCCGGGTACCTCAGTGGTTAGTGTACCTTACTGGTGACCTGGGCCCGTATTCATCAATCATTTTTAGGAACATCCTTTGTCTTAATCTTCAAGATCTCCGGGCTGTGAAAGTAACAGAACTTCTGATGTTATGTTACTTTCACATTGACAAAATTCTGAAGAATAAGACTAAGAATGTTCTGAATAATGGTTGGTGAATTTACGGACCCCGGTGGTTGACACGATTCGAAACTTTTTTTTGCAGGTGCATAACATAAGTATTTTGACGCAGTCAACTTCACATAATGTACAGTAATAATGAAATTATAAGGTGTAAACAGTGCAAGTTGGGTCTGACGGTAGTTTGAAAACTCTGAAATAGCATGAACCATGCTCTGACAAAATGGAGGTTAATGCATTCCTATGATCCTTTGTACCGAGCAAGCTATCAAATAATTATGGATTAATAATAACCACTTTTTCTAACAACCAAGTCGATCATGGGATAAACTGGTCCTCCAACATACAGAAAATCGAGTAATCGCGAAAAGTTTCGGCCCAGGTCAGCCTGTGCGGACTGTGCAGGCCGATCTGGGTCGATACTTTACGCGACGCATTAAGTTCTCTTTTCTCAGTTCAGGGCATAAATGTTTATTATGTCTAAGTATTTCATGCACTACACTTCACCTAACGTGCACCTATTATAAAATCGTAAAGTAATAATAGTGCGTTCTGGTGTCTAATGGTCGTTTGAAAAACAGTAAAGTGAAGGTTTATTATACTTTTTGAAAGAAAACCGTGCTCTGACAGAAGGGAACTTAATGTATCTCAGTGCGTGAAACATGATATCAAGCAAATCATCACATACATGGGGATCCATAAGGTCCATATATGTCTAATAAATGACTTAATCTGAAGGAAGACTGGTCCTTTGAAACGCAGAAGATTAACCTGTAGCAAAAAGTTTCGACCCATGTCAGCCTGCGCAGTCCACGGAGGCTGAAATGGTCGAAACTTACAGCTGATGCATTACGTCCCCTTTTCACAGAGCACACGAGCAATTTGTGCATTTAACTTATCATAAAAATGAACTACAGTAATTATGAAATCAAAAGGTATTAGTTGTGCATGTGTTTAATTTGACGGTCGTTGGAAAACATTAAAATGAAATTTTATGCCTTTATAAGTATTGCATGCAATAAACTTGACGTAAAGCGTACTTATAATGAAAACTTGACAGTCCACCCTATAGATGTCATATTTTATAATCATATTTATTTTCGGTTTTGGTTGGTTGGTTTTACGTCGCTTTCAACATTATTTCAGTCATATTACGGTAACACCTCACATTATCACGTAATTTCTAGGTTTCAACAGTGCTAGGCTGAAGTTCTTGAGCTGTGACTGTGATATGATTGATATAATGTTTAAAGCGGCATAAACATCATTCAGTTTGGGCAAGGGATCTGAAGTTTCTTTCCAAAGGGCACTCCCACTGAATCTAATTGGATGGGGCTCGAGCCCGGGCGTCCATGTTACGGGTCACGCACTTTACCACTAAGTCACGCAGGACTCTCGTTTGTTTGGTGTTTATTGACACTGCATTATTTCAGTTGTATAACAGACTAGTGCATTTACCCGTGTTTTCTTAGACTTCCTTTATCATGTATTTGTCGCATACCTTTTAAGCCACTGGCTGCTACGCATACCTTTTAAGCCACTGGCTGCTGGAGCATTCGTTTTAAGCAACTGGCTGCTGCATTCGTTTTAAAACACTGGCTGCTACCGCGTTCGTTTTAAGCCACTGGCTGCTGGCGTTAGCGTGACCAAATTAAGAATGAATACAGGTTTTGGTTTCAATTGATTGGTAATATTGTGTTTTAACCCCGTTTTCAACCTTATTTTTGTGATATATTGGGACGGCTAGTGCACCAGTCCACGCTTTCCCATTGCTTCTGTATCGACTACTTCACGCATCATTTTTCCTGTGAAAAGGGGGCTTAAAGTGCGGTCTGCGAGACTAAACAATCCAGGTCTACCTGCACAGTCCATGCAGGCTGACCTGGGCCGAATCTTTTCGCTATTTGTCAAATTTCTGTACGTCCAAATATCAGTCTACCTCATGACTAAGTTTGTTGTTTAGAAAAATGGATTGATCCATAAGTAAATGATGTTTTACTTGGTACCATGGATCATGGAGATACATTAACTCATTACCCAACGACAAAATTTTAGGTTTGTCCAAATTGAAAGCATTTGCAGTCGACAAAATAAAAGTGACTGAAAATTTGAAATTTGTTTTGTGAAGGGTAGAAAACATTGTAGGAAAAGGAGATAATGCTGGTTACCAGCATTTTCTCCTTTTCCCACAATGTTTTCTACAGGCTTCTTTCTCAGGGTCGTCAAAAGTAGGGTAATGGGTTAAGCCCCCTTTTGTCAGAGCATGGCTCGAGTATAAGAATGACCCCTAGAACTGTTAGAGAATACGGACCCCAGATTTCTGTGGGAAAGATACAGATAACTTGTTGAAATATTACCTGATATCAAAATTTAACTTCCTGCAGGTAAAATAACATGTTACCTGTGTTTACTTTTAACACGTGACACAGAGCATTTTGCAAGGGACAATTTCAATTCAGCTGGAAAAAAATTCAGCTGGAAAAAAATAATATGGAGTTTTGTTGTCAAAGGGTAGAAAACGGTAGACATCTCTCTCCTGTCTGTCTTGTCGAATCCTACGTGACTCAGTAAAATGTAGTACTCGCGATCTGGAAGCCCCGGATTCGAGCTTTGCTGGATCCAATTGGTTTTTCGTGGAAATATCCTTGGGCAAGACGCTTCAGAGCCATAGAATTAACACTGAGAATGCGTTAAATACTATACTGTCTCTCTCCATCTATCCCTATTTTATTCCATTAGTATCTAGTAACAAAGACACCTCATGTGTTTACTTCTCCAATAAACTGTTGCTTCATTTCTGTACACCCAGTTTGTAAGTAGCCATATTATCGGACCTGACAGCTTTATTGACTGTCCAAACCTTTCAAAATTGACCTTTTACCCCGACTCTAATCGGCAGCTTTTGAAAACGTCGATGGAAAGCGAAAGTAACACCATTAAACACTCGAAGTATGAAACAAAACACGTTTGAAATTACTATTTTTCCATACAACATTTTCCAAATAATTCGGAAAACACAGACTTTTCAGTCATTTTTACTGGGCTTTGGCTGGTGTAATTGTATAAAGCATTTTTTTAATTCCTTAAAAATGTTTTAAATTTTAAAGTAACGCAATATCAGATATGCTAACTCTTTTTATAACCCCGCAAATCGAATGTTTTCGGGGCTATACTGCAATCAGCCTGTCTGTCCATGTGCCCGTCTGTGTACAAAATACTAGTAATTTTGTGTCGCAAACTCCTCCTACACTCCTTCAATTGTATTGAAACTTTGCACGTATAGACCTATTGATCATATTATATTGAAGATTTGCAAGAAGCAATTTTCAAGTGTCAACCTTCCTTGTTGAGGAATTATCTCTCCTTGAACTTGACACTTTTTTCTGTCAAAGCGCTGGTGGGGGTATTAAGTCATATTTAGTGACAGATGTAGTTTTTTAGCTCCACTGGCCGAAGGCCAGCGGGCTTATGTCATGGCCCGTCGTCCGTCCGTCCGTCCGTCCGTCCGTCCGTCCGTGCGTTAACTTTTTCTTTAAACATCTTCTTCTCTGAAACTACCCATCCAATTTTGATGAAACTTCACAGAAATGATCCTGCCATGGTCCTCTTCAGAATTTCTTGAAAGAATTTAATTCCTTCAAAAACTCTGGTTGCCATGGCAACAAAACTGAAAAATTTTGAAAATCTTTGAAAATCTTCTTGTCTGAAACCGTAAGGCCTAGAGCTACCAAATTTGTCATGTAGCTTTATCTAGTGGACCTCTACCAAGTTTCTTCAAATTATAGCCCTGGGGTCAAAATTGGCCCCGCCCCGGGGGTCACAATTTTTACATGGGCTTATTTAGGGAGAACTTTAAAACTCCTCTTCTACCTAGGCATAGGGCCTAGGGCTACCAAATTTGGGATGTTGTTTCATTTAGTGGACCTCTACCAAGAGTGTCTAAATTATAGCCCTGGGGTCAAAATTGGCCCCGCCCCGGGGGTAACAAGTTTTACATGGGGTTATATAGGGAGAACTTCAAAATTCTTCTTCCACCTAGCCATAGGGCCTAGGGCTACCAAATTTGGCATGTAGCTTTATCTAGTGGACCTCTACCAAGGTTTTCCAACTTATAGCCCAGGGGTCAAATTTGGCCCAGCCCCGGGGGGTAACAAATTTTACATGGGCTTATATAGGGAAAACTTTCAAAATCTTGTCGCACCTAGCTATAAGGACTAGGGCTATCAAATTTTGCATGTAGCTTTATCTAGGGGTTCTCTACCAAGGGTGCCCAAAAGTATAGCCCTGGGGTCAAATTTAGCCCCCATCACAGGAGATCACAAGTTTTGCATTGGCTTACATAGGGAAACTTTAATAATCTACTTGTACATAGCCATAAGGCCTAGGGCTACCAAAATTTGCATGTAGCTTTATCTAATGGGCTTCTACCAAGAGGGCCAAAATTTTTACTTTGGGGGGTCAAATTTGACCCCATCCCAGGGGTCACAAGTTTTACATTGGCTTTATAAACCTGTCTCATGGGTAACATATTTTGCAGGGCCTTTCATTGAGCAAACTTGTTATACAGGGCTTTTTATATGGCAAGATTCAAAAATCTTCGTGTTTATAACCACACATTCTAGTTTCATATTGTAGGTCTGGGGTCAAAATTGGCTCCATCCAGGGATCACAAGTTTAACATGGGCCTCAGTTTAATTTATACATTAATCAAGGGAAATAACTCTTTTTTATGAAAGATAAAGTTTGGTACTATTTACCTCCCTTGATTATCAAACTGCATTGATACATGATTGGTGCTAGACATTAAGTTTTTTGATAGAAAATATTCTGTTTTCAAGTGTTATTCATTTTTTTGATGCTAATAGTTATGCTCACATGAGGTGAATAATAAATTCAGAGTAAGGTTTCTATCATTCAGCTTATTTTTCCAAGGATTTTACCTTTCATGCTAATGAATTAACCTGCTTGTACTGCCTGACAGCTTTCATTGTTTTTGAAGGCCCTCTTTTTCATGGTCATGAATACTTCAATTTGTGTGGTAAAGGGTTAAAAAGCCAGTGGAGCGATACAGGGCCATCATGGCCCTCTTGTTTTTTTTATCCAAATTCGCCAATCAGAAATTGCCTTGCTTTCTCAATCCAAATTTGACAATACTTTCTTTGGATTTTCACAAAATGCCCAACTCTTGTTGTACTGGTTTCAAACTATTTAAAAAAAATGAACTACGCTCTTACAACAGGGGGCTTAATATTTCTCCATGGTGCCTGATATGAGTCAAGTCATGACAAAGATTAATCCGTAAAATCTATTTTGTCTAACAATTGTATAACCATGATGTAAAATGGTCCTTGGACATGCGCAAAATTGACCTATAGTAAAAAGTGTTGACTCATGTTACCCTGTACCAAACGGCACAGGCTGACTTGGGTCGATTTTTTTTTTTTGTAGTTGCATTAAGCCCCATTTTCCTGGAGCAATGTCCACCTGTATTTGACAAAGGGTTGCTGTTATGATAGGACTCTAGTTTGACACAATAAAATTGTCATGTTTTATTGCAATAAGTATTATACGTCATGGTTTGTTAAAAGGGGGCTAAATACATCTCCAGAAAGTATCGGCATCTCACCTCTGCTGAATCATGTGAGAAAAGTAGTCGGTGGCTTTGGAAAGAAAGCTGTGTTAGTACTGGTAGGAGAAAGCCAGGAAACACATGTGCGTCACCGACCGCCATGATTATGACCTTAGCTATTAAAGTGGCGTTAACCCTTTCCCAAACAATCCCTGGTTTTTACGGGTCTGGAATAGTAGCCTTTTGAAAACATTTAGGGGAAAGGAGAAAATACTGGTAACCAGCATTTTCTCCTTTTCCCACAATGTTTTCCACCCTATCATAGACAGAAGTCATCTTTTCAGCAAGAATTGAATTGTCGTCTGGAAATGCTTTCAATTTGTTCTAGTCCAAAAGTTTGTTGTTTGGGAAAGGGTTAAACCCCAATACAACCAACCAAAGCAAATGAAAGTATCGACTCATGGCAACACATGAGACAACACCTTTTGCTGTTGATCGATACTCTGCATGTCGAAGGAACATTCTACCACTTGATCAAGTCGATAGTTTAATTAAATGGATTTTATGTATCCCTAATCATATGATGATGACTTGCTTCCTACAATGTATCTAGCCCCCTTTTGTCAGGGCATGACTTGTATAGAAGCATAATAGAAATTTTATTCTTAACTCTGATACTGGTAAAGAACTAAACTAAAATCTTCAATTAGATAGTAAAAAACCCAACATTGCTATTTCAAACTTGTGCTTTAGGAAATAATATCTCCTTTTCGGACATTGTAGATACAAGATCAGATTGCACGTTTTGTGCAGGCTGATCTTGATCTACACTGTCCGCAAAAGGTCAGTGAGTCGTGTTTAGTAGTCGAAGTGTTAAAGATAAAACTATTAAGATGTAATGAAATTCCAAATTTGACTTAAACTTTATAAACCACTTGAACAAGAAGTGGTTTTGCAAACAATATGGTACAAGTACAAAATGCTTGTAACCAGCATTTTCTCATTTTCTCACAATATTTTCTTCTAGAGACGAGCCCCGTCATTTGAACTGCATTTAATCGGTCGTCTGCGAGTGCATTTTAGTAGGATAAATCTTTTTTTCCTTAGGATAAAGATTTGAGAATATTTATACGATTTTTTTGGGATAGTCTTCACCTTTTAAAACTTGCCGTTTTTATGACTTAGTTTATTCTCACACGACCCTTGGTATTCTTAAATTTCGTCGGTTTATTTCAAGAACCTCGTAACTACAGCTTGTTTCAAGCTGTAGTTACGAGGTTCTTAAGTAAACCGACGATATATTCATAAATGTGCAGTTTGACATTGCACGAGGCATATAAACATGCTCTGATAAAAGTTTATGAGATAAATCTCCATGACGCTTCAGACCAAGCAAAACCATCAAATAATTATGATTAAAGGTGCAAAAAATTACAAAAAGCAAAAACTATCGACACATCGAAATCATATTATCTCCCGCAAGATGGCATTCTACAAATACTCATCTAATTCAGACATCCTGGGTACAGAACCGGGCTACTTTCCTACGCGACAACCGTTACTTTGAATTTCAAACTGAAATAAACGCTACCTGGTGCAATTCATTCAGCTATGATCAGCAGTGTAGAGACATCTGGAGCTAAAACAGGCATGAATTTTCTCCTCAAGCGTATTGATAAAAGCGCGTATTACTACAATCTCCCCAATATCGGGGAGAGTGATGTGTCATATAAGTCGAATCTTTGAAGAATATGACATGCGCAGATAACGATCGAAACCATCGACACAACTCGATCAGGGTCGAGGCTTTTTGCCGATGCATCAAATAATATTTAAAGTGGCGTAATCCACCATTCAATCAGTCTATCAACATTTAGGTTTTGTTTGTAAAATAGGGCTAAAGTATTGTAATGTAAATTTGTGCTGCGTTGCGAAAAGAAAAAGCGATGAGTAAGGTGTGCACAAATAAGATTTGTTTTTACCGCACAATACAACTTTTGCTCGTTTTTCATTTCTTTTTATTTCAAATCGTGTATTTACCACAAATATTTCAACTTACTCGTTTATTTTCTCTTCTTCTCAGCGAAATTTAACCCTTAGGCTGCCAAGCGCAACTTTCTGACCTTTTTCGGACAGTGTAAATCCAAGATCAGACTACACAGAACGTGCAGTCTGATCTTGGATCTACACTGTCCGATTTGGAGATGTTATTTCCTGAACATAAATTTGAAAGAGCAATATTTGGCTTTTTCCTATCGAATTGAAAATTTTATTTTAGTTATCTCGCAGGATAAGTTAAGGTAAGACCTGTGTAATGCACTTCCGGTGAACATTGGCAAAAATTCTAATTGGTTGCTAAATAAGGATAAATAAGGATTTATGCAGAAATAATATTTTTGCACATTTCTAACGGATCAGAAATTCCGTTTATGTCTATCTTGAAACTATTTTTTGATACTTTTGTTTGTTTTCTGCAAAGGGAGGTAATTATTATCTCTTTTTCAATTGACAATATAGCGGTTTTAGATTTATAAATGATAATTCAAAGAAGGAAAAAAATGGAAAAAATGAAAAGGTGAAAGTAGTTCAATAATACTCATTTTTAATTATAGCTAATTTTGCATGATGATATTTTAGTGGAAATAGCTGTTTTCCATTACACAGGTCTTACCTTAATGCTGATAGCAGTTTCGTTGCTTACCGTGTGATGGATGTCGAAAAATATATTTTTGGTTGTTGCGCCTAAGCAAATCATGGCCGCTTGTATAAGCGGTGAAATTCTGATGTGGAAAATTGGCAATCTTTTATGCGGCCTCATCCATACTCGCTGAATCGTGTTGAGGCAGGATTATGGTGTTTTTTTTTCTGAGAATGGTTGAGAAATACGGGCTCGCATTAGCTTACCGATAGCGCACTTGCTCGAAATACATCAAGAGGTGAGTTCAACAACCTGTCTAAAATCTGTTATGCTCACTCTTAATTCAGTGTACAACCATTTGATTGGCGGTGACGTTCTGTCTTAGCCAATGAGATTGCTATATTTCATATTTGAAAAAAAAAAAGCTGTTTGGTAAATAAGACCCCAGGGTACATGGTTAATGAAGGTGTTGGTTAATACGACCGTAGAATGGATGGCGAAGTAGAAAATACAAGTAGAAAATATAAGTAAAAGTAGAAAGTAACTTGTTTCTCAATCGATGTAAAATAAATATGTTTAAACTTAAACTAGAAAATATAGAATCGCTAGGTAACATGCTTATGTAGAACATAATTATAGCTTACAACACGCAAAGAGGGGCATTCGGACATTTGCGCAGTCCGCGCAGGCTTATCCGAGAAGGCACTTTACGTGTACATCAGATTTTGTGCTACATTAGGCTTGCGCAAAACAGAAAATTACAAAAAACGGAAATTGTCGTTTCGGATTAGCCTGTGTGGACTGCGCTGGCTGATCCGAGATGACACTTTACGCAAATGTCCGATTACCTCTTTTTGCGTGTTGTAGGCCATATAGAAGTTTTAGTTAATACTACCGAGGGATGGCTAACCCTAACATATAGAAGTTTTGGTCAATACTACCGAGGGATGGCTAACCCTAACATATAGAAGTTTTAGTCAATACTACCGAGGGATGGCTAACCCTAACATATAGAAGTTTTGGTCAATACTACCGAGGGATGGCTAACCCTAACATATAGAAGTTTTGGTCAATACTACCGAGGGATGGCTAACCCTAACATATAGAAGTTTTGGTCAATACTACCGAGGGATGGCTAACCCTAACATATAGAAGTTTTGGTCAATACTACCGAGGGATGGCTAACCCTAACATATAGAAGTTTTGGTCAATACTACCGAGGGATGGCTAACCCTAACATATAGAAGTTTTGGTCAATACTACCGAGGGATGGCTAACCCTAACATATAGAAGTTTTGGTCAATACTACCGAGGGATGGCTAACCCTAACATATAGAAGTTTTGGTCAATACTACCGAGGGATGGCTAACCCTAACATATAGAAGTTTTAGTCAATACTACCGAGGGATGGCTAACCCTAACATATAGAAGTTTTAGTCAATACTACCGAGGGATGGCTATAGAAAATATACAGTTATATTTAACAAAAAATCTAATTTAATGCTGCTTTGATTGACGAGCAGTGTGTTAGATTAATAACATTCAAAGGTCATATAAGTTCTATATTACACGGGGGTCGACAATGAAACAAGCCTTTACAGATGACTTGCAAAACAGGGTCAACCAAGAATAATGCGTGTGCAAATGACTTGCAAGAACAGAGTGCACCGAGCTGCAGAACATGTTTATAATTATACTCTTTACTTAGCAGACTATAATTCTACCCCCGCAAAACGAATGTTTTCGGGGATATACTGGAATCAGCCTGTCTGTCCGTGTGTCCGTCTGTAGACAAGATACTAGTAGTTGCCTGTTTCTGTCAGAGCGCTGGCGGCGGTGTTAAGTCACATTCAGTGACAGCGCTAGTTCTTTTTACCTCCATTGAAATTATTTGCAGATGACGTGACTTGCTGCCTACAAGATCGAAACAGTTTTTTAAAGAACAGTAAACGAACACTGTGGAAAAAGGAGAAAATTCTGGTCCCCAGGGTTAGGGTTAGCCTTTTTCCTTAGGGTTGTTAAAACGTGGGGTGGTTTGTTTAAATATTAAACCGTCCAACTGCACTGATTAGCAAATATTTTATGCTTTTTTTTCAGTTTTGACATAAATTTATTTGTTGCATGGCTGAAAGTCGAAAGGGGAGAAAGAGCCTTAATTTTACAAATTGATGTTGAAAAATTGTGGCAACATGCTGAAATTAATCAAAAACAATAAAAAAAAAGAATTGAGACCACGTGGACAATGAAATTTACACAAAAATGTAATTCCTATCTGCCTAAAATGTTCTTTTCTTTTAAAAATACATTTCTACTCTTTTTCATGGAGTTTTAAACTAGTTTTACCCCAAAGAACTGGAATAACCACGGCTGTTTGTCCGTCTGTCCGTAGACACAAATTTGTTCGAAGCGTTACTCCAACAGTTTTTGCACGTGCTCAACTTGAATTCACACACATTGTTCCTATATATATGAAGTTGTGCATGTGCAATTTCAATTTGCTGCGATTTGTAACGGAATTATCTCCTCATGAACTTTTTTTTTCCAACTCTTACTTTAGTACTTAATCATTCTGCATTCTTTATATTTTCTTGCTAAATCTTGCCACCGATACCTGCAAAGTTGCATAAAATACGACGGATAAAAATGCATTTCATTTTTTGGAGGCCTTCCAATATATCACTATTGTTATTTCCGGTTTTAAATGAGGACAAATCACTTGAGCTTCTTTATCCCGTAAATCATACTGATCGATGTTTTACGCATCAATACACAGCTGACCAATATCTAAACAATTATACACACTATAAACTTTTCATTTTGTTATTTCTCCCTGGCTGTAGAAATGTATCTTTAACTCTTTATCAGACGACAAGATTTTAGCCCTCTCCAAATTGAAAGCATTTGCAGACGACAAAATAAATGTGACTAAAGAATTGAAATTTGTTTTAGGAATGGAAGAAAACATTGTGGGAAAAGGAGAAAATGCTGGTTACCAGCATTTTCTCCTTTTCCCCACAGTGTTTTCAAAAGGTGTCTTTCACAGAGGTTTTAAAAGTTGAGATAGTGTGGTAAAGGCATAAGTAATTTTAATTCATGAAGTAAATATATTGCACCAAAATGGTAACTTATCTTCTCGGAATGTATAGCCTATCTTTTGGACGCCATAACCTCTGGCATTCAGATTGCGA
Organism: Tridacna crocea; assembly: GCA_943736015.1. Taxonomy (NCBI): domain Eukaryota; kingdom Metazoa; phylum Mollusca; class Bivalvia; order Cardiida; family Cardiidae; genus Tridacna; species Tridacna crocea. The sequence continues at coordinate 48,819,276 of OX031068.1, read as the reverse complement.
GGCTTTAAACAAAATGTCAATTTTGTGTAATATTAGACCCAAAGCACATGGTGAACCTTTATCTACCGAGCGGATCTCTTGCTGTCCGCATAATACACACACAACATCTGTGGAGCGTCTAGCATTTGGTGCAATCAGGATAAGTCTAAAATATTGCCGTGTTTTGACTGAAACCTTCGATTCCACTGCTGAAATCCAGATCTTTCACTTTGCTAAACACTCGGCCTTTGTGCTCTGAAAACCATCAGCGTACATTCTTACCAGACAAAAAAGGCTCAATAGTTTTCATGTCTGTTTCATTCTAAATGCTGATAAGCCATGTAAGGAAGAAAATCAAGAAATTTGTTGTCCTTCGTTTGTTTTGCCTATATGTATTTTCCAGTCCTTTCATGTTCTTGTCAAATCTAACGAAAGAAGAAGAAGAGATGAAACTATAACATCACCAGTTCTCTAAAGAAGCCTGTGTGGCATATCAAAAAGACGGCCTTGACAGGAATAGCCCATACATCGTTCATGCAAACCAAATTGTTTTGTCTGTTCTGAGATTTTACATTGTTAAGACTGAATGAACTTATGAGCAGAAAATTATTTGTATTGTCTTATACTGAAAAAAATATCTTGCGATCATGTTTTGCGTAATAATATTCTCCTTAACGGACAGTGTAGATCAAAGATCAGACTGCAAGTTTTGTGCAGTCTTATCTTGATCTACACTGTCCGCAAAAGGTCAGCGAGCCGCGCTTACAGCCATGAAAGGGTTAATTTTTTTCCATTCTTGTCGTTTCAGGTTGTGTAATTTTCACAGATTTCTTGAGAGGTAAGATTTCTATATCTCGTGCCATCAGTCCGGCCAGTTAGCTCAGTGGTTAGTGTATCTGACTTGTGACCTGGCGGTTGCGGGTTCGATACTTCGTTGAGCAAAGTAAGTGAATCATCTCGTTTGCCGCTATGGTAAATATGCTACAAATTACAACCATGAATTTGACTTTAACAAAACCACAGCAAATGATCAAATTCGTCTTTAAATGAGGGACGGGGAATAAACGTGAGTAAAGGAGAAAGGGACGGTTACCATCATTTCTCCTTTTCCCACAGTGTTTCCAAAAGTCATCTATATTTTTTACACAGCTGACTAAATTCGGAACCAATCTAGTCTGTGAAATTTTCACACCGTTTTTTTCTGTCTGACTGTAAGTATGGGTATAGTGAGCAGTTGTCCTGATATAAGTTCAGCTTTTTTTAAAACTTAACCTTTTGGATACTAAGCGCGACTTTCTGACCTTTTGCGGACAGTGTAGATCCAAGATCAGACTGCACAGAACGTGCAGTCTGATCTTGATCTTCACTGTCCGATAAATTTGACCTTGCATCATTTAGGTTTTTGCTATCGGCTTGAAAGTTTCATTTAATGTAATTTAGAAGGGTAACGTTTCATGAAGCACCATGAATAAATCATGTCAAAGGAACTTTCTACACCGTGATTCGGCTGTTTGTCCTATAGTATACAACGCCTTTCTTTGTATCATGTTTTACGAAGATTCATTCAAACACGTTTTCCAAGGTGTTCCCGTATGGCTCGGTGGTAAAGTTTAGGAATCATAACCTGAGGATCCAGGTTTGAACCTGACTGGATCCGCTAGGCCTTCTGTTTGTGTGCTTGGGTAAGGCACTTCAGTGCCTTGGCTTGGTACTGGTGGAATCCAGCTATCGCCTTGAAGTGACTTAAATGTTAAAATCGGCATAAAGCACCGTTCGATCGATCGATCAATCAATCAATCGATAAACTAACCAACCAACCAACCGACTAACCAACCAACCAATCGACCGACCAACCGACCGACCGACCGACCGACCAATCGACCGACCAACCAACCAACTAACCGCACTTTTCACATATATATGTTGACGAATACAACCCAAAGTTCATTACTTAAACAGATGTTCGAACTTAACTTGATTTAGCACGAAATGTTCAAGCTATATAAATATAAAATATATTAACTTATACAATTTTGGGAGTATATTCTTTAAGAGCAGTTTCTTCCATCTTTTCGGCACAGGCTGACCTGGGTCAAAACTGTTTACTATTTGTCAGTTTTTTGCATGTCAAAGAATCAGCCTATATCATGATGCCTTCGTTTGTTTGACAAAACGGATTTTACGGTTCCACAATTACGGGATAACTTGCTTGGTATAATACATCAAGGAGATCGGTTTAACTCTTTACCAAACGACAAAAATTTAGACTAGTCCAAATTGAAAGCGTTTGCAGACGACAAAATGAATGTGACTTAGAATTAAAATTTATTTTAGGACGGGAAGGAAACGGTGTGGGAAAAGAAGAAAATGCTGGTTACTCGCAGACGACAAAATGAATGTGACTTAAGAGTTAAAAATTTTTTTCAGGAAGGGAAGTAACACGGTGTGGGAAAAGGAGAAAATGCTGGTTACCAGCATTTTCTCCTTTTCCAACAGTGTTTTCATAAGGCTTCTTTTTCATAGGGGTGTTATGAGTCGGGATTGTTTAGTAATGGGTTAAGCCTTTACCACACAATGACGACTTTCGACGACCCTTGGAAACAAGCCTTCTAAAAACATTTTTGGAAAAGGAGAAAATGTTAGTAACCCGCTGGTAACCAGCATTTTCTCCTTTTCCCACAATGCTTTTAATCATTCAGTAACTATTTGATTTGAACTACATTGAAATTGTCGTCTGCAAATGCTTTCAATTTGAAAAGGGCTGAAACTTTGTCGCTTGGTAAAGGGTTAACCCGTCTTTTGCCATAGCGCTGCCCATATGTAATCAATACCTGCGGATTTTACACAGTTTATACAATTTTTATATAAAAATGATTTATATTTATAGCATTTTTTATGACTTTATAAAATGTTTAGTTTAGAGCAAATGTGCTGACAAATTGGTTAGATAATAAATAAATGGCCTTTGGTTAAATCAAAGTGGTTAAAAATGTCTGTCTATGTTAAAATAATTGCAAAAGGTTTGGGGTATACTCTGTGAGAAGGGGGCTTAATGCATGTGCAAAAATTATCGACCCTTGTCAGTCGGAGCGGACAGCGCAGGCTGACGCAGGTCGAACCTTTTTGCTTTCTAAAATCATTATCTCCCCCTAGATTGCATTCTACAAAATACACATCTATGTAATTTTGGCATTCTGGGTACAGAACCGGACTACTTTTCGCGACAACTGTTACTTCGAATTTCAAGCTAAAAGAAAACGTTTACTCAATAAATCTCTACCTGATGCGATTAATTCAGCTATGATCAGCAGTTTAGGGAAAAATGGTGCTAAAACAGGTCTGGTTTTTCCTCAAATGTATTGATAAAAGCCAATTTCTCCATTGCTTCTTTATAGCGCGTATTCATACAATCCACCCATATTGGGGGGAGTGATGCGTCATATAAGACAGATCGAATCTTCGAAGAATATGACATGCGCAGACAACGTTCTAAAATTCATAAATTTACTGCATGTTAATGGACCATTCAACCTCATAACTCGGTCATTTTTTAAATTAGACAAAATTTAGTTGATCTACTTACAGAGCTCCAGATAAAGGGGGGGGGGGGGGGGGTAGGTGGTAGTCTAAATCCATTATTTGTCTTCCAAACCCTATGTTGTGGGTACTCATTAGAATCGTCTCATCGATGATTGATATTTTTCAGTTTTGAAGTCAAAATCACTCTCTCTATCTATAGCTCTGTACTTATATGATGTTTTGCATGTTATACGAATCTGCATTTAAGCCTCTTTTTTCAAAGCATGACTCAAAAATTTTAGGACGTTTAGATGATAAACAGACCATTTGACTTGCAGCACACGAAAAGGGGCATTCGGACATTTGCGCAAAGTGTCGTCTCGGATCAGCCAGCGCAGTCCGCGCAAGCTAATCCGAGACGACACTTTACGACTAATTAGATTTTGTGCAACAGTTAACTTACGAAAAACAGAAAATTAAATAAAAACGGAAAATTTTCCTCTCGGATCAGCCTGCGCGAGCTGCGCAGGATGATCCGAGACGACACTTTATGCAAATGTCCGAATGTCCCTTTTCACGTGTCGCAGACCATTTCCACGTTTTACCCTCTTCACCTCGGTGTTAAAAAACGTAAATCCAACTTTGAGGCCGATAGGTAAAACCCAACTGTTAGTATTTCAAAGTTATGGGATAAGGAAATATGACCGTATCTGACAGTGTAGATGCAAGATCAAACTGCTGCATAGTACTTGCAGTCTGATCTTAGGTCTGTCCGCAAGAGGTGGTGGAGTCGCGCTTAGCAACGTAACGATTGACTCTGTGTAACGATTCACTCTGTGTGACGATTGACTCTGTGTGACGATTGACTCTTGTGTGACGATTGCCTCTTGTGTGACGATTGACTCTGTGTGACGATTGACTCTGTGTGACGATTGACTCTGTGTGACGATTCACTCTTGTGTGACGATTCACTCTTGTGTGACGATTCACTCTGTGTGCGCCAAATGTATAAACACTTATCTTGCTAAATAAATAAAATGGAATTTTCAGTTCGATATTTATTACACAAATTTTACTGTTTCAAAGTTATCTTTTGGGGAATAATATCTCCTTATCGGACAGTGTAGATCAAAGATCAGACCGCATGTTCCGTACAGTCTGATCTTGATCTACACTGTCCGCAAAAGGTCAGCTAGTCACGCTTATCAGCCAGAGGGTTACCTCGAGCTTTTTAGATGGTTGTAAATACGGTTCACTTGAACTAACAAAGATATTTTTCTGATCGGCTTGCCTATACAAACAGACAGTGTAGATCCAAGATCAGACTGCACGTTCTGGGCTGTCTGATCTCTTGTCTTGTCAGTGTCGGCCGCAAAAAGGTATGTATACGCCTTTAATGCTGACAGGGAATCCTTATCCACATAATGCCGATTTCAACGACCCTTGGAAAGGAGACTTATGAAAACATTGTTGGAAAAACAGAAAATGCCTGTGACACAATTTTTTCTACAATAAGCCACGTTGAAATTATGACCTGTAAGTGCTCATGTTAGAGAAAACTAAAATTTTGTCGTCTGGTAAAGGGTTTATGCGTTTTAATGGGGATAGATAGAAATAAAAACAGAGACACAATTAACTGGCAATCACCTGCGAACAAAGATTATTCAAACACGCTATAAATCAAATTTATAACAAAAAAATGTATCCACAAGCAGTGCATATAAACATGTGACTTATTTTTTTGTTGATTAATCGATTAATCGATCGGTTGTTTAATCGATTGATCGATTGGTCGATCGTTTAATCGATTGATAGATTAATTGATTTACAAAACTGTATTTTCTCTTTTTCTCCACAATCTTTTCTAAAGTTTACTTTCTCCGGGTCGTAAAAACCAGGGATTGTTTGATAAAGGGTTAAACGACATATTTATGTGTTAAAGGATGTCTTGTCCATTTAGATCAAAAACATTTTTTATATAATTTGATCCTTGCTCTATGAAAAGGGGTGTTTTATACATCTACAAAAATTATCGACTTATATCAGTCTGTGGCCGACAAGGGCCGAAACGTTTTGCCTTAGCTAAACTCTGCATGACCAAGGACCGATCTACCTCACGACTCAATCGAGTTTTACGGCAGAATGAATTTTATTTATATGTGATCTAATAAAAGTGTCTTTGTAAAATGCTTTACAGAACCCTACTAAACCTCCATTGGGCGGAGCAAAGCCCAGTTTTTATAACCCCACCCGCAATAACTTGTGATAACTTTTCATGGCATGTTAATGGGAATTTAAACCTTATTTAAAAGGGATTTTTAAAGGTCTCCTGAGGTGAGCAAAGGAGTTTGTTTAATTGAAAAAAAAATTCAAAGACATGACTTTTTCATCTTTTAAGGAATTGTCTAGTGTTTAACCCCTTACCAAATAAATCACTTGTTTTTACGACCCAGAGGAAGAGGCCTTATAAAAAAATTGTGCGAAAAAAAGAAAATGCTGGATTCCCAGCATTTTCTCCTTTCCCCACAATGTATTCTACTCTTCTAAAGCCAAGTTTCAAATTTTGAGGCACACTTATTTTGTCGTCTGCAAATGCTGTCAATTTTGACCAACCCAAAAGCCTCAAGAGGCGAAAAAACTTTAACTGGTATGTCCCAAGTTTGGTCTCGGCTGGAGTCTGTTTGATGACCCGTAGAGGCATTACAAGTACCTCATTATATTAACTCTTTACCACACAGTCCCGACTTTTAACAACCCAGAGAAAGAAGCCTTTGGAAAACATTGTGGGAAAAGGAGAAAATGCTGGTAACCAGCATTTTCTCCTTTTCCCACAATGTTTTCTACCCTTCACAAAACTAATTTCAAATTTTCAGTCACTTTTATTTTGTCGTCTGCAAGTGCTTTCAATTTGGACCAGTCTAAAATATTGTCGTTTGGTAAAGAGTTAAACATTAGATATTTCGATTGTATATGTCACGTCTAAATCCGTATTCACTAACTGTTCTTAATTTCATTTCAAAGTCTTGCTCTAGATGTAGAAAATAACATTTAACCAAATGGTTTAGCCAATCAGAAATGGTGTTACTTTCAAATTTAGCATATCACATCAGTTGAAGCCGTGCGAAGCTATGAAGGGCATGTTTAGCTGTATTCAAATAAATCTCGGCTAATCTGTCAATCAAATTCCTCGAGTGTATAACATTTTGTGTGTAATATGCACGTAAACATCGCACCGGAAATTAATCGCCTAAGTGCTCGTGAAATAATACCAGCAAAAATAATACATTGGGCACAACAAAGCATCAGGCAGCTGTATTAAATCCCCTTTCGCCGGAGCAACGCTGATTACATCCGCACGTCTCTCTGTAATTTTTTAAAGAGAGAGAGACGGACGAGGTGAAAAAAGTCAAGAAACCAAAAGCCTGTTTGAGAGAACTATACATGTAATATTTGTTTGAAAATGAATTTTATGGCTTATGTCATAAAAATTTTATTTTCTTGAGGGCCGCTTTGAGCCTCTTCTAGCTAGATGAGAGACAAGATAAGTATCACAGATTTTAGTTCAACCATTATTTAACTCCGGGACTCTGGAGGGCTGGTTCGATCCTGGGTCTTTCCGAGGACTGATGATAGTCGTTACAACAGGATTCATGTTCAGTAACTGCTACAAGATTCATTTCTATCTCGCCGCTCACCATTGTTGCGACGATATTTATTTGAGAAAGCAGCCAGTGGGATGCAATAAATATTTTGCGAAGCGCTGGTGAAAGAAACCTAGGGAAAACATGGATAGGTGCACCGGCCGCTGCGATATATATGAAGTAATGTTGAAAACGGCGTTAAACACCATATATTTAATATTTGCAATCCAGTGACACCAGGGCCTCACCAACCATTCTTGAAAAATATTCTGACTTCGTCTTATTCTCCAAGGTTTTCTACATTTGTAAGTAACACAACCTCTGATTGGCTAAACAATTCGATTTTACTGAAAAATGTAGAAAATTCTGCAGAATAAGGCAAAGAGCTTTCTTAAGAATGGTTAGTGAATACGGGCCCTGAGCTTAGGTTCTTCGGTCACGAGGCCCACACTTTAGACCTTGGCAACGCGATATTCTAGCAATTTTGAAAACGGTGTTGTCAAATATTGATATTCAACCAGACATGCACCTAAATCCACGAATACTTAAAAAAAAAATGCCACAGAGGGAGAAATGACATATGATGACGATATTGGGCTTATGAAAGAAGTTGTTGCTACAGAAATTCATCATGTTATTATCATGTAGATTTATCAACAACATTTACGAGTGAGCTCGTTGATGAGTTTTTTAATGTGAAATAACAAATAATGAGAACACAATTGATCTCGTACCTCTACATGATTGTAATTTCAAACGTAACTAGAAAGTGGGCTCGTCCTATAACTTGTTCGTAAAGCGTTTGAACTTTGAATAGATCTACAGACAACTTTGTAAAATTTCGTCGTGTCAACTTTATTTCTCGGTTTGCTTAACCCTTTACCGCACAGTGCCGGCTTGTAAAGACCCTAGGAGAGAAGTCTTTCAAAATCACTGTGGGAAAAGAAGAAAATTTCGTCGTCTGGTAAAGGGTTAATACCATGTAAAAAGGAAACAAATCCTACAGGGACATCCCAATTAAAGAATATAACATTTGAACAAAACTCAGTATATTTAATGATATAAACGTTCTCGATGTACTACAATATTGCACAATTTAACAGCACTTATAGCTTATAGAGTCTTAGTCCCCATTACAAGATCAACTACAATCAAGAGCACCGCAGGCGGGTGCCTACGCTTGGCTACACGTGCTTGATTTTCAGTTAAAAAATCTTAACTCATTACCAAACGACAAGATTTTAGATTTGTCCAAATCGAAAGCATTTGCAGACGGCAAAATAAAAGTGACTGAAAATTTTAAATTTGTTTTGTGAGGGGTAGAAAACATCGTTAGAAAAAGGGAAAAATGCTGGTTACTAGCATCCTCTCCTTTTCCCACAATGTTTTCTACAGGCTTCTTTCTCAGGGTCGTCAAAAGTAGGGATTGTGTGGTAATGGGTTAAGTCGAAAAAGGGGACATAACTGAGTCGAAAATATTTCAAGGTTGTCTGCCCCTGTTCTATGAGTGCCCATTTTGGTAGTTAACACCTTGTACAAGTTTCCAAGTTTGAAAGAAAAAAAAATGTCTCCAAGATTAACACAGATATTACAAAATATCAATTTGCACGACGACACCGACGTCGGCGCCAGGCCTTGACAATATGTCGTTTTAGATTTCCTCGAAAAACAACCGAGCTATAAATTAGCCCTAAGCCTCCTGAGGAAAAATTACTGACCTTTTACGGACAGTGTAGATCAAGATCAGACTGCATAGAACGTGCATTCTGATCTTGAATCTACACTGTCCGAGTGGGACTATTTTTTCACAAATAATGATGATAACCATTGAAATACCCAAATTTCGGTTTTTACTTTTGGTTTGAAAGTGTATGTAAGTTATTTAGCAATACAAGGTTTAATAACACCGTGAGGGTAACTAACGACTTGAACTGGCTTTTATCGTCACAGTTGATGCAAGCAACTTTATTGATGTTGTCACAGCTTACGTTGATAATACGTCATTGTCCTTTGGCTACTTCCGGTATTGTTATATTGCAACTTCCGGTATTGTCATATTGCTACTTCCGATATTTTCATACTGCTACCTTAACAAAATATTTGATACGTGTAGCGTGCACACAATAGCTTTGTTAAAATATCTCACGCTAAAACTATTGCTCATCAACATTGAACAGACTATATTAGCATGGCACATACTGACTTTCTTAGATCGTCAACAAATATCGGAACAACCCTTCTCTTACAAAGTGAGACAGAAGTCGTTCAACTCCAAATTAAATTCGATTAAATACAAGAGTGAACAGTTCCTGGCTTCATCTCAATCAAACAAACTTTTCTTTGCGACATAAAGCGCACCTATTTTGATGGCCGTGCCTCCCAGACCGCCATTACTGCTTCCCCAAGGTTTCATTGCACGGTCACGTCTACAACCCGAACACCGCTCGTCATAGTAGTACGAGAATGGCCCTTGTCGGCCCCACGTGTTCTCGGCTATACAGGAACCGTTATGTTGGCCCTCGGGGTCTCGGCTGTCGTGTCCACCAAACCCACTCCGGCCCCAGCCTCCGCTATTACCACTACTTCCACTTCCCCAGCTGTTACCCCATCCGGTTCCCCATCCACTGTTACCCCAAGACATCTTTCTAGCACAGTAGTTAGTTTATGGTATAATTTATGATAGGATGTTTCTTCTGGATGCCCGTTTCGTTGACCTTGGCGCGTCAATCCTATAAGATAAGTTAAGACAAATATTTGAAATCAAAGTAACATGGAAATCATACAATACAGATAAAGCTCTTGGTTTCAAATGACTTTTCCGACAGGAAAAAGGGAAAGATTTGTGATTTTTGTGGGCCCTTTGTAAGTATTGAGGAAAGTGTATAGATCCTACTTGTTTTCTATAGTAATCTTGTTAGGAAAACGTCAGCTTGTCATCCGATGTATTTGTACATTCAGTGTGCATATCGTCGGTTTACTTCAAAAAGCTCGTAACTACAACTTGTTTCAAGCTATAGTTACGAGATTGTTTAAGTAAACGGAGAAATGGAACATTTTGCATGTGAAATGCTATTCGAAGGGTAGTTGGACTAAACGCAAATTATGATTGATATTAGCTTTTTTAGCACAAACGGTGTTTTGAAATAATGTCTTGTATACAATACAGATGATTAGGCGGGTAACAAAATTTTCTAACTTGAATTTAAGAGCAGACAACGAATTAAATGTAGTTCAAACTAGAGCTTTCACTAAATGTAATTTAATACCCCCGCCATCGCTTGGACAGAAAAAAGTGTCAAGTTCTAGGGAAGATAATTCCTCAACCAGGAAGAGTTGACATTTGAAAATTGCGCCGTGCAAATTTGCAATATATAATTAATATATGTGCAAAGTTTCAGTACAAATGAAGGAAAACTGTAGAAGGAGTTTGCGACACAAAATTACTAGTATTTTGTACAGGGACGGACACAGGCACGGACGGACGGACACACGGACAGATAGGCTGATTCCAGTATACCCCAAGATTATTCGTTTTGCTGGGGTATAAATATGCAGTTTGCTTTGGATGGCATAAAGACTGTTGTATGGAAAAGGAGCACATGATAGTAATCAGCATTTTTTCCAGCAGCAATTTTCAAAGGCCTTCTTCATCAGTGTTTTAAACACAGGTGCGTTTGATATAGATAAAGCCAGTGAGCACAGAAAATTCGTTTTGTTATTTCCTTAAAATTCAAATTTTTGGTAAATGTACATGTATACAAACTTTGTAATTAATCACAAAATCTCTTTAATTTTTTAACAGTGATCAATCCTCATCAGTTATGAAATTTTGTATAATAATCTCATTTTTTGTGAATTTTAATACGACTGTGTATATTTCACAGCTTGCTCTTCATATTTCTTGTGTTCTCTTTGACTTGTTACTGCAGTATCGCATATCTGATTTGGCTTAAGTAAAGCCATAAGATTTTGCAGAACAAATGAATTGCCCTTCAGATGGATATTAACCCATTAATACACAATCACTGCTTTTGACGACCCTGAGAAAGAAGCCTTCAGAAAACATTGTGGGGAAAGGAGAAAATGCTGGTAACTAATTGATGTACGGAATTCCCAGATAGCCTCTTTTCGCGCTATGGCTCAAAAATGCTTACAATTTAGACCATTCTAAAATGGTCTCGTTTTTGTAAACTTAAAGTGACCTTCAATGAAATGTAATTGTAAATTTCGAGAGTTTCCGTTATCTTTTGAAATTATCAAAAAGTGGATGTCATCTTTATTAGATTAAGTATCAATTTAAAGAAAAATTATTTAGACTTTGAAAGAGTCCGTTCTTTGTAACGAATATCAGAATCTAAATATCCTGGTGATTAAATGTTTTTGCACTGAAACGGTAATTTAAGTTACGAAAATTACTTCAACTTTGTACCTAAATCATCCCGTGCTTTAATGACCCTAAAGAAGCCTTTTGAAAGCATTGTGGGAAATGGAGAAATACTTGTAACCAGCATTTTCTCCACTTCTCACAATGTTTTCTACCGTGTCTTAGAACTTTAATTTATATGTGCCAATATCTAAACTTTATCATCCATACACGCTGTCAGTTTTAAATTTTGTTGTTTTTGTTTTTTCTTCCGAAAAGGTTCAAGGACAGATTTCTATAGGAATGGTAACGCCCAAAACTGCGCGCTTTTTGCAGTTCTTTTTTTTCCTTGAGAAAATATCTGATCGTTTAAGAGTAGATCAGCGCTTAAGACTGCATTGTTTGCGGTCTGATCTTGATCTATACGGTCTGCAAATAGCTTCTGTCTCAGGGTCGCAAAAACGAGGGATTGTTTGATAACGGGTTAAAGCGTTTTCCCACAGAGTTTATTTTCAAACGGCCTGAAAATCCATACGAACAAAATTAATATTATTTAATCAAAGTATTATTTTCTCTGAAGACAGATTTTAGTCCTGAAATAGCCACAATTTTTCAAACGATAGAAATCCGTGGATTAAATCTTTAAAAAAAAGGACATTAAAAGGAACTTAAAACAAAAACTTGAATCTCTGAATTTTCTAAGTATCAACCCATGTCTTGTCATACGTAACAGTGAGCAGAGTTTGCTTAACCCATTACCACACAATCTCTTTTTTTGACGCCCCTGAGAAAGAAGCCTTTTGAAAACATGGTGGGAAAAGCAGAAAATGCTGGTAACCAGCATTTTCTCCTTTTCCCACACTGTTTTCTACCCTTCACAAAACAAATTTAAACTTTTCAGCCACTTTTTTTTTGTCGTCTGCAAATGCTTTCAATTTGGACCAGTCTACAATTTTCTCCATTGGTAATGAGTAATGGTGTATGATTGATTCTTTACCAAACGACAAAAGTCTAGACTTGTGCAAATCGAAAGCACTTGCAGACGACAAAATAAATGGCGCTCAAAAATTGAAATTTGCTTTGGGAAGGGTAAAAACATTGTGGGAAAAGGAAAAAAAATGCTGGTAACCGCCATTTTCTCATTTTCCTATAATGTTTCTGCATGGCTTCTTCATCAGGGCCGTGAAAAGCCAAGATTGTTTGGGAAAGGGTTAAGATCAGTTCATATCTCAAATCTACCTCGCCCGTCAATTGGTATAAAATAACCTGGAAAAAGTCTTCACTAGTTTACGTACCATTCCTAAAAAATGTTAAATGACTCGAGCGCTACCAAAAATTGGGCTTAACCCATTACCACACAATTTCTACATCTGACGACCCTGAGATAGAAGCCTTTTGAAAACATTGTGGAAAAAGGAGAAAATGCTGGTAACCCACAACGTTTTCTACTCTTCACAAAACAAATTTCAGATTTTTAGTCACTTTTTTTTGTTGTCTGCAAATGCTTTCGCTTTGGACAAGCCTAAAATATTGTCGTTTTGGTAATGAGTTAACTTGGTGAAAGGCTTCATAAAATTCATCTTATATTGTTAGCTAAAACGGTCCTTTGAGACGCAGAAAATTTACCGCAGATAACAAAAAGTTTCAGCCTATATCAGCCTGCGGGAAGCATGCTGACATGAGTCGATACTTTTTATAAATGCATTAAACCTTTTTTTTTTTCACAGTATATGCCTAAATGTATTTATACTTTCTGACAGTGAGCAATGCAAATTTGTCACAGTTTCCTTCTTTGAGTTGAATTTTTTCTCGAGTGCATCACAAATGCTAATCTAATAAATATATAGTTTACCTCAAGTTGATCTTGCACAAAGCATGTAAAAAGAATTCCAGTAATTTTAAAATAAAAAGATTTGCAAGCTTAGCGGCCGAGTAACTATCCCGTGTTATAGAAGGCTTTAAAACAAACCTATCTGTATCACAGAGACCGGGCTTTTAGAGTGAGCGTTACCGGTTTATATCATTCAGTTATATACAAAGAGGGTACTGCAAAAATGAGTACTGCGGCAACAGCCATTGGCGGAGTAAAAATTGTGTATCTTTTCGATCATATTTCTGCGCTTGTTTTACATTAACCCTTTACTGCGAGATCCAAAGTTTCTACGATCTTCATGGATGGGGATCCCTTTGGGGGGAAAAAAAGTGCGCGAAAAGGAGAAATTTTTCGTTGTCGGAATTTTCTCCTTTTCTGACAATGTTTTCTTCCCTTTCATTAATAAATACCATTGCTTGAGCCACAATTAATTTATCGTCTGCTAATTCATTCGACTTGGATGATTCTAAAATTTTGTGTGGTAGAGGGTTAAGGTTTTTTTTCTCATCTTCCCACAATGTTTTCAACCCATAAAGAAGAAGAATTCCATTTTTGAGCTAAGTTTGAAAGCCTTCTAAATTGCTTCGGATCGGTCTACATTTTTATTTTTTTGTTCTGTAAAAAGTCGAAAATGATTTCAGCTAATAAAGGTTAACTCTTTACTAAAAGACAAAATTTTCAACTTAACCAAATTAAACGTATTTACCGACGAACAAATTGTTTTATTCACATGATGTGATTTGCCCGTGGAAAGGTAGAAAACATTGTTGGAAAAGGAAAAATTGCTGGTTACCAGCATTTTCTCCTTTTCCCACAACGCTTTAAAAAGGCTTCTTTTCCAAGGTCGTGAAAACCAGGGATCGTTTGGGAAAGGGTTAAGGGTCGAGTTTAAACTCGGGATTTTTGTTATTGAGATTTAACCCTTATCCTGGTAAATAAGTGAAAAAAAAATCAAGTTGAGAGTTTAAAAAAAACAACAACCGAATTCTGCTATTTCAAATGTATTTTTTAGGAAAGCTATCACCTCATCGGAAAGTGTAGATCCTAGATCAGACTGAATGTTCTGTGCAGTCTGATCTTAATCTACACTGTCCGCAAAAGGTACTTAAGTTGTGTTTAGCAGTCTAAAATTTAAAAAAAACAAACTTGCAAACAGATGTCGCCGCGGCAATTGAGTCAAAATAGTCAGGCGATCGCCATATTCTTTCGATAGTATATCGATACAACAATAGGTCACTATGAGATCGAAGATTGAATATCGATTTTAACACGGACTTATCTCGAAAATCTGTAGATAATTGTTTCAATTTTGACGAAAGAATTGCACAGCCTGAGTCATCGTACAATATTCTTTTTTGTTATTATTTGTAGTATATATGTCATCCTGCGGTGTAAAAACAAAAAAAACAACCCAAGAGAACCGCAAGCGAGTAGCATTTGTAAACTGCAGTTGTTTTTGGAAATGAACTGTGCTGTGTGATAAAAGGGGGCTTAATACATTTGCGAAGCGTATCGACACAGGTCAGCCTGTGCAGTCCGCGCAGGCTGACCTGTGCCGAAACTTTTCGCTATTGGTCAATTTTCTGTATGTCAAAGGATCAGACTACCTCATGTTAAACGAGAGTTAAACAGTTTCAGTGCATGTATGATGCATGCTCTATAAAAAAGAGGGCTTAATGCATTTTGCTAAAAGTATCGACCCACGTCAGCCTAGCAGTCCCTTTTTTACACCATTGCTTTCTAATTAATAGACTACTTGTGAAAAAAAATGTCAAAAATAAATTGTAAAAAAAAAGTAAAAAAAGGATTAATAGAAACCGATATAAAATATAAAACTATAATTTAAATACCTTTTGAAAGTTACAAATAAAATTAACTTTCGTCGGCTTTTGCTCGTATTGTGATATTTCTTATGTTTAAAACCTTCATTTACTTGAATTCTATTGATACTGTGTCTGCAATACGGACCCTCTTATATACTATAGGTATACACTAAGCCCGGGTTTTACCGGATTATAAATAGTAACATAAACTTGGTATTCATATTAGGGGTTTTTTAGTATTCCGTGACATTTTACTTAACAATGAAATATTAGCTGTCCAAAGACAAACCATTTTTCATATAAAATTTATTATCAAGTGGCTCGAACGATTGCATTGGTCATTCGAGGTATAAAAGAAACATTGTAATAAAAGGTGAAAATGCTTGTTTACCCACATTTTTTTATTTCAAAAAAGTGTTCTTTCACAAGATATCTGAAAACATAGAATAGCGAGGTACATGGTTCACTCATGATATACTACGTTTTACGGCTTCTGATGGTTCCTTTGCAAATAAAGCAGATCGGGATCAGTTTCTCTGTTCATGCAGTCTGATCTTGCTCTTTTCAGCACAAAACTAACACTTTTAACCCTTTATTACACGAGAAACTTTTACAATGGTCACAATAGAGAGAATTAATTTGCAGACAACTGATTAAGCGTGACTGATTTGATGGTAATCGCTTATAAAGATGCAGAAAACAGTGTGGGAAAAGGAGAAAATGCTGGTTACCAGCATTTTCTCCAATTTCCGCAATGTTTTCAAAATGCTTCTTTTTTTCTTTGGGTCGTTAAAACTTATGAATATGTGAAAAGGGACAAAAGCTGTATTCTGTTCTGTTATAACAAAAAGTGGTTCCATTGTCCCAGATAGCATAGGAAATATTGTGGAATATGGAGAAAATGCTGGTTAGCCGCTTTCATGCTCTTCCAAATCTCGATAAGGGACGTTATAAAAAGCGGATCGTCTGGTTGATGCTTTGTATTTGAATAAGGGAGAAGGGGTGGGTGAGGGGTTGAATAAGGAAACCAAATTAAAACCGGGTAACCGTCCGGTAAAAGCAAGTTTATTTTTATACCTTGTGTTTTTTTCCTCAATTTATATATTTTGAAATATTTTGATCGTACAGATATTAGCTCTGTTCCAAATATTTTTGCGGTTATTTATCATCAGTGACCAAAAACAGGCACTGTCATTTAACTTAAAACGAAATGACAATATTTAGACTTGCCAGAATTCAAAGCAATCGACAAATTAAAGACGTTTATGACAAATTCTTCCAACGGACAGATTTTTTTTAAAACTTTGCACATACAAAGTTCATCATGTCTCTTGTAGATTACAATGGAAAAAAAGGGGGGTCCCCGTGCTCGTTTCTGAGAAATTCGCTTTTGAAAAAAGTATATACAGTTCCAAAATTTAGCATAATACTGGATTTACCACACGTTCCTTTAATATTCAATTAAACAAGAAAATTGCCAGAAGAATATACAAATATATATCAGTTTAAAGAAAAATAATTCAGTTTTGCTAAAAAAAACAAGAAAAAGCCTGGTTCTGAGCATGGTAAATGTACCAATATGCATTTTATATATATACCATTGAGTGAAAAAAGGAGATAATTTGACCGGGTTAAGGGTTAATCTTGAATAAAAACATACTTTCTAACGGACAGATTTTTTAAAAAAAATTTCCACAATCATAGTACTTATAAATCTTGACAGTAAGAGAAAATAAAACTGGCACATACCCGTGCTTCTTTCCCCAGGAAACAGGGATGAAGGTCACGTTGGAAGTTAATTTTTCCCAAGGAAAACTATATAATAGAAGCTCAGCAGACAAAGAGGGAAAGAAGAAAGTTCTCATGCTCATTAAAAGCGATCTTTCCTTTTCCCACATTAATTTTGGATCCTATACTCCTGCAAAAAATGAACATAGCCTATATACCTCAAATTCATATCAAACCCTTCATTATCTACATGTTGTTCTTTTTTTTATACGCCCGTCGAAGACGGGACGTATTATGGGATCACCCGTGGCGTCCGGGCGTCCGAGCGGGCGGGCAGGCGGGCAGGCGGGCAGGCGGGCGGCGTCCAGTTCTTTGTCCGGAGCATATCTCCAAAACTATTCTAGCTACGGTTATGAAATTTCATGGGTGAAAAGATCTCATCGAGGGGGAGTGCAGTGTGCAGGAACCATAACTCTTGCTCGCTTAATTTTTGAGTTATTGCCCTTTGTTGTTTTTCGTACTTGAATTTTGTCCGGGGCATATCTCCAAAACTATACTAGCTAGGGTTATGAAATTTCATGGGTGGATAGATCTTATCGAGGGGGAGTGCAGTGTGCAGGAATCATAACTCTTGCTCGCTTAATTTTTGAGTTATTGCCCTTTGTTGTTTTTCATACTTGAATTTTGTCCGGATCATATCTCCAAAACTTTACTAGCTACGGTTATGAAATTTCATGGGTATATAGATCTCATTAAGGGGGAGTGCAGTGCACAGGAACCATAACTTTTGCTTGCTTAATTTTTGAGTTATTGCCCTTTGTTGTTTTTCATTCTTGAATTTTGTCCAGAGCATATCTCCAAAATTATACTACCTAGGGTTATGAAATTTCATGGTTGGATAAATCTCATCGAGGTCGAGTGCAGTGCACAGGAACCATAACTCTTGCATGCTTAATTTTTGGGTTATTGCCCTTTGTTTTTTTTCATACTTGAATTTTGTCCGGAGCATATCTCCAAAATTATACTACCTAGGGTTATGAAATTTCATGGGTGGATAGATCTCATCGAGGGGGAGTGCAGTGTACAGGAACCATAACTCTTGCTTGCTTAATTTTTGAGTTATTGCCCTTTGTTATTTTTCATACTTGAATTTTGTCCAGAGCATATCTCCAAAACTATACTAGCTAGGGTTATGAAGTTTCATGGGTGGATAGATCTCATCAAGAGGAAGCGCAGTGCACAGGAATCATAACTCTTGCTCGCTTAATTTTTGAGTTATTGCCCTTTTTCGTTTTTCATACTTGAATTTTGTCCGGAGGATATCTCCAAAACTATACTAGCTACGGTTATGAAATTTCATGGGTGGATAGATCTCATCAAGGGGGAGCACAGTGCACAGAAATCATAACTCTTGCTCGCTTAATTTTTGTGTTATTGCCTTTTGTTGTTTTTCATACTTGAATTTTGTCCGGTGCATGCCCCAGCTTTACAATTTGGGGTAAGACGGGCGTATCTTGCGACAATTTGCCGCTCTTGTTATAAATTTGCATACATGATTATGGCCATATGGCTCATAGAAATACAAAAAAGAAATGTCTGTGGAAAAATGGAATTAAAGCTCGGCAAACATGATGGAAAAAGGAAAAAAATATTCAGTAGAAGAAATTTCTCCATTTCCCTCAGTATTTCTTAAAGAGGAAATAGCTATACTTCAAGAAATAAGTATACTTCAACAGTTTCAATTTTCTGCCTGTTTCATTGTTTGCTGTGTAACTGGACTTTTTTTCCAGCTAGTTCTTTACCAGTCATATCATCCTTACACTGGCAGGCCAGTTTTGATGCTATCACCTTATTCCTGAAAGGATAGCATGACAACTGGCCTGCCATTGTCAGAAAAACGTCAGAAGCTGTATCATTTTCCCCGTTGGATGACTGACATTGCGTAAAAATTTCCTTTTTCCACGACAAATAAGCGTTCGTTTTGATGAAAACTTCCCCATTTTATTTCGACCATTGAATACTATTGCTGGTGCAACCGTACTGGTACCATCCGTAGAATGTTCTACTTGTAAAAGTGCACCGTCGGTCCGCTGTTACTACTGCCATTTGTGTGAAAAAATACACAATAGCGCTGATAGTTTCACTATCTGTGAGGAATAGACATGCGCAGTATGGATGCGCGTGAACATTTACACCAAACGTCATTAAATAAGACTAAATTATTGATATTTGCTTGAGAGAAGGCATAAAGCACTGTGGGAAAAGGAAGAATTTTACTTAGCGCCATTTTCGTCTATCTTCACAAAGTTTTTAAAATCCTACTTCCTCAAGGCCAAGTCCTGGTAGCTCAGTTAGGAGCGTGCAGAACTTGATAACAGGTCGCTGGTTTGATCTCTGGCTCAGCCAATATCTTTCCGAGGATTGATGATCGTCATTGCTACATGATTACTCTCACTTCTGATCCTTGTTTCGACGATGGTTATGTGGGAAAGCAGCCAGTGGCTTAGAAAGAATATTGTGCGGAGTACTGGTAACAGAAACTCTAGGACAGCATGGATAGGTGCATGACCGCAGCGGGTATAACTGAGATAATGTTGAAAACGTTGTTAAACATAATACAATCGATCAACGTACTTCCTCAAGGACATTCAAATGTGGGGTTGTGTGGTAAAGGCCAGAGTTAGGTTATTGCTACAGTGAGTGAAGGGTTTTGTCTTTCTTTTTCAAATAATTATCGCAAAAGAAATGACTGGTGCTAGCAATTACCCATTGTCCAGCAATGTTTACCATATCTGTAAAATAAGTAAATCTTATTTTTCATTTAAACATTAAAATTTCTGCCGTTTGCGTTATAAAAAAAAAAAACTCCAGGAAAGCATGGATAGGTGCACTGGTCACCATGATATAATTGAAAAAATGTTGAAACAGCATTAAAGGTGGCCCTTCAGATATTGGAAGGAAAATTTCACAAAAATACAAAAAAAATCATCCTTATACTCCCAAAGCCCTATAATTTTTATTCATTAAACCCGAGTAGTCGAAAACCATCCGACAACTAGATAAATTACAGATTTACTACAGCCCAGGTCGACACAAAAGGGAAACACGGTCTATTTTTACATGAGCAACTCGCTCATTTACATACCAAAAATATACAGACGAAGCTTCAAACGTATCGCCCAAAGTTCTAAACATCATGGAAAATAATTTCATGTTTGTTACGATATGGAATTTAATAGTCATTAGTCACGTGCGAGTCACTTAAGGTCCCCACAATGCTTTTTTGATTTTGGCGGGAAATCTAAAAATAGCTTAAGAGGCTACGTAGCCTTTTAAGGGAATACCACCAAAAAAAGATTTTTTTGTAATTTTATGATTCTTAATGACTGATGATTTGTATTCATATAAATTTCAGTGACATATACATTTCTTAATTTGGTGTATGTGAAAATTCTAAATACCCACCTTTAAACACCATATAATCAATCAATCACTCTAGCGGTTTTTTTAACATTTGTAGATCCAAACATTGCAAATGATTACGATTTTCGTGATTTATTTCGGAGAATATTACCAGTATACATTAAAATTGTTTCATTTATATCACGACGACCAGTGTTCCTATCCGCGCTTTCCTGTAATTTCTTTTACTGGTAATTTTCTCATTTTTCTCGAGCCACTGGCTGCCTTCCCACACAGATATCGCCGTCACGATACTAGCTGCGAAATAAGGAATCCTGTCGCATAAAACTCTTCAGCTATCGAGAGGTGTGTGGGAAAGCAGAGATTCTAACTCAAGACTTCTAGTTAACCACTTTCTAGCTCACTAGTCGCTGGGCTCGACTTTCTCTTCTTCTTGCATAAACGGTGTCTTATTCATTAATTATGTATAAATTATTGTTCCTCCCCCACCCCCACCCACCTCTCTCTCTCTCTCTCTTTCTCTCTCTCTTTCTCTCTCTCTCTCTCTCTCTTTTATCTCTGTGTTGTGTCTGTCTATCTGAGTGTCTGTCTATCTCTCTCTCTCCCCCCCTCCTCTCTCTGTCTCTTCTTCTATCTCTGTGTTTCTGTCTGTCTGTCTGAGTGTCTGTCTGTCTGTCTGTCTCTCTCTCTCTCTCTCTCACTCAATATATCATATAATGATAATGTTATAATGCAAATGAATAACTGTTACGGTAGAAACATGAACTGAGAAACGAATGAACGAAATACTTTAATGACAAAAACTTTACAGTAACGTGTAACACGAACATACAATAAAGAAAAAAGTAATTGTTAACTGCCATCGTTTTATCGTGGGAAATTCGCATATAGATTAAAAGTCAGTCGATAGCTTTCGAAAACAGTGTGGGTAAAGTATGAAAATTGTGTTAACAATACAAATATTGTTAATCCAAATCCACGCTTGACTGCCATAACTCATTCATAAAATAACGACGTCATATTACTATATTTAATACTAGATCCCGATATGACTATTGTCGCGGTGTTTCCCCGCATATTTAACCCTTTGGCTGCTAAGTTCGACTCGCTGACCTTTTGCGGACAGTGTAGATCAAAATCAGACTGCACAAAACGTGCAGTCTGATCTTTGATCTACACTGTCCGATAAGGAGATATTATTCCCTGTGCAGAACAGAACTTTGAAACAGCAATATTTGGGTTATTAGTATCAAACTGAAAATTTAATTTTAGCTTTTTAGCAGGATATGGGTTAACTGGGTGATTTACTGTCTATCTCTACCACCAGACAAAAAATGTTGACTCGTCCAGATTTAAAGCATTTGCAGATGACAAAATAAAGATGTAACTGAATTGGTCGGATTTGTCTGTTGAACATTGTGGGAAAAGAAGAAAATGCTGGTTACCAGCATTTTCTTCTTTTCCCACGATGTTTTCCAAAGATTCCTCCTGCAGGGTCTTTAAAACTCGGGGTTGATTAACCTTTTACCACAACGACAAAATTTTAGACTGGTCCCAATTGAAAGCGCCTGCAGACGACAACATAAACGTAATCCAAAAAAGGAAATTTGTCTCCAGTAGGGTAGAAGATATTGTGGGGAAAAGAGAAAATGCTAGTCACCAGCATTTTCTCCTTTTCGCACAATGCTTTCAAAAGGCTTCTATCTCAGGTTTGTAAATACCAGGGATTGTTCGGTAAAGGGTTGAGAAAAGGTCAACTTTTACAAACACAGTTGGAAGCGACACTTATATGGAAGACACGTGATGAATTTACGAAAAACGGAGACATTTCTCCGAAAAAGGTTTTATAGATTAGATCAACCATTAATTCATAGGTTTTCTAGATTAGATCAACCTTTAATCCAAAGGCTGCTAGGCGCGGCTCAGACACGTTTTGCGGACAGTATAGATCAAGATTGGTTGATTGTATGGTGTTTAACACGTTTTCAACATTATTTCAGTTATATCGCGGCGGCCAGTGCACTTATCCGTGCTGTCCTGGAGTCTCTTTTACCAGTTCTCCGCACGATTTTCTTTCCAAGTCACTGACTGCTTTCCCACACAACCGTTGTCGAATCCTGTCGCAATGACTATTATCAACCCTCGGAAAGAAATTTGCCGAGACGGGGTTCAAACTCACGACCCCCCTGTTCTCAAGTCCTGTACGCTACCGACTGAGCTACCAGGGCTGGGCGTGTAGATCAAGATCAGAATGCACAGAACGTGTAGTCTGATCTTAGGATTACACTTTCTGATTAGGTGATATTTTTCCCAGAAAAAATACTTTTGTAATAGCAAAATTTTGTGTTTGTACAATAGGTTCTATAAAGTTTATTCCACTCAGCAAATTGAGAGTAAATGCTACCTTCCCCCCCCCCCCCCTATACTTTATTCCAAGCTAGGCATCGACATAATAATGGGTCCATTAAATACCTTTTGTCTAATACTTTACTGAATCATGATGTAGAAGAGTCCTTTGACATGTAGAAAATTGACCAATAGCAAGAGGTTTCCACATGTTTCCTTTCCCACATGCGTTAAACCCCCTTCTCATAGAACATGGCTGATACTGTTTGATATTTCTAGCCATGCAGTGTGTGGACATTAATATATTTTCAAGTTAGCAACAACATACATTGTTTTATGTTTATACCACACAACGTAGTTGGAGGGAGTATACTGGAATCACCATGGCTGTCTGTCCGTCCGTCCGTAGACACGAATTTGTCCGGAGCAATACTCCCACATTTTTTCTTGTACTGAACTCAAATATGTACACACAGTGTTCCTATATAGATGAAGTTGTGCATGTGCAATTTTCATGAACCTGCTGCGATTTGTTACGGAATTATCTCCCCTTGAAGTTTTTTCAAAACTCTTACTTTTATACTAACCCATTCTGCATTCTGTGACAAAGACCTGTTTTGTGACAAGGAGCTGGTGGGGGGAATAACCACGTTCAGTTATAGCTCTAGTTTAATTATAGATTAAACATTGCAATGTAATTATCCTGTTTAATCTGACTATGATGTAGTGCCCAGTGTCATCTTATTCATTGCTAAATATAAACATGTATACAAAACCGCAGGAATTTTCCGGGCTTGGACGGGGACAACAGGTGATTCGGAGTTGTGAAACGAAAAATTTTCTTTTTTTATTGTTAAAAATATCGATTATTAATGTGGTGAGAATGTTTATGTTATTCCTAGAAATAGTAACTTTACTAGAAATAAAGTCATTCGAATCTACTTGAAGCTATATGATAGCCAAGCCCTATTCTCACTTACTACTTTGTAACCATTAGACGGCTGTAAGATCTTGTTAACTCTGTACCACACAATGACGACTTTTTGACGACCCTAAGGTAGAAGCCTTTAGAAAGCATTGTGGGGAACAGGAGAAAATGCTGGTAACCAGAATTTTCCCCTTTTCTCACACTGTTTTATTAGCTCACCGAGCTATTGTGATCGCCCTATGTCCGGCGTCCGTCGTCCGTCAACAATTTCTTTAAACATCGTCTTCTAAACCACAGGGCCAATCTTCATGAAACTTGGCTGGAATGTTCCTTGGGTGAAGCTCTACCAAAATTGTTCAAAGAATTTAATTCCACCCATAACTCTGGTTGCCATGGCAACAAAAGGAAAAAAAAAAAAAAAAAACGAAATCTTTAAAAATATTCTCCTCTGAACCTAGAAGGCGTAGAGCTTTGATATTTGGTATGTGGCATCTCCTAGTGGACCTCTACCAAGTTTGTTCAAATTATGCCCCTATGGTCAAAACTGGACCCACCCCGGGGGATAACAAGTTTGAGTAAAGGAACAAAGAAGGAAAACACTAAAAATCTTCTTCTCTGAAATTTGAAGGCATAGAGCTTTGATTTTTGATATATGGCATCTCCTAATGGACATCTACCAAGCTTGTTCAAGTTATGCCCCTGGGGTCAAAACTAGCCCCGCCCCGGGGGTCACAAGTTTGAGCATAGGAACAAAGAAGGAAACCTTTTAATATCTTCTCCTCTGAAATTTGAAGGTGTAGAGCTTTGATATTTGGTATGTGGCATGTCATAGTGGACCTCTACCAAGTCTGTTCAAATTATGCCCTGGGATCGAAGCTGGTCCCACCCCGGGGGTCACAAGTTTGAGCATAGGAACAAAGAAGGAACACTTTATAATACTTTTCCTCAGAACTAGAAAGCGTAGAGCTTTGATATTTGGTCTGTTGCATCTCCTAGTGGACCTCTACGTAGTTTGTTCAAATGATGCCCCTGGGGTCAAAACTGGCCCCACCCGGGGGTCACCAGTTTGAGCATAAGAACAAAGAAGGAAAACTTTCAAATTCTTCTCCTAGATGACACTAGATGGCGTAGAGCTTTGATATTTGGTATTTTGCATCTCCTAGTGTACCTCTACCAAGTTTATTTAAATCATGCTCAGGGGGTTAAAACTGACCCCGCCCGGGGGTCACAAGTTTGAACATAGGAACTAAGAAAGACAATTTGAAAATTCTTCTTCTCTAAAACTAGAAGGCATAGAGCTATGATATTCCTAGTGGACCTCAACCAAGTTTGTTCATATTATGCCCTTCGAGTCAAAACTGGCCCTGCTCCCGGGGGTCACAGGTTTGAACATAGCAACAAAGAAGGAAAATTTTAGAAATCTTCTTCTCTGAAACTTGAAGGTGCAGATCTTTGATATTTGGTATGCAGAGTCTTCTAGTGGACCTCTACCAAGTTTGGTCATATGATGTCCCTGGCGTCAAAACTGGCCATGCCCCGGAGGTCACAGTTTGGAACATAGGAACAAATAAGGAAAATTTAAAATTACTTTTTCTCTTAAACGGAAAGGTGTAGAGCTTTGATATTTGGTATGCAGCATCTTTGAGTGGACCTCTATCAAGTTTGTTCCAAGGATGCTGCTTTGGTTAAAACTGACCCAGCCCCGGAAACAACAAGTTCGAACATAGGACAAAGAAGGAAAATGTAAAATTCTTCTTTGAAACTGGAAGGTGTAGAGCTTTGATATTTGATTACCCTATGTCTGGCGTCTGTCGCCCGTCAACAATTTCTTTCAACATCTTCTTCTCCTAACCCACTGGGCCAATCTTGATGAAACTTGGCAGGGATGTTCATTGGGTGAAGCTTTACCAAAGTTGCTCAAAGAATTGAATTTCACTCATAAGCTATAGTCTAAGGTGAGTGTTCCAGGGCCAATGGCCCTCTTGTATCGAAATTGAAAGCACTTGCAGACGACAAAACAAATGTAACTCAAAAATTCAAATTTGTTTCCAGCAGGGTAGAAAACATTGTGGGAAAAGGAGACAATGCTGGTTACCCGCGTTTTCTCTTTTTTTCCCACAATGTTTTTAAAAGGCTTCAATCTTAGGGTCGTAAAAACCAGGGATTGTTTGGTAAAGGGTTAACCGTCTGAGGCGATACTCAAAAATAAGTACACATCATGTTCTATATAACTCTTTCCTGTCGAGTCCAGGGTCCGTATACACCAACCATTCTTAAGAACATTCTTTGTGTTACTCTTCAAGATTTCCTGACTGTGAAAGCGACAGAATTTCTGATTGGCTAAACCATTGGAGTTTAGCCAATCTTAAGTTCTCTTACTTTCACATTGACAAAATTCTGAAGAATAAGACTGATAATGTTGTTAAGAATAGTTGGTGTATACGGACTCTAGACTTGAGAAGAGGGCGTCGTGGATTCGATCCCAGGTTCTGCCATTTTTCTTCCAGAGATTGATGATAGTCATTGTGACAAGATTCTGTCTTTTATCACGGTTGACCATTGTTTCCACGATGTTTCTGTGGGGAAGCAGCCAGTGGCTTTCAAAAAAAAGTGTGTGGAGTACTGGTAGAAGAGGATAGGTGCACTGACTGTCTGGACATGACTGAAATAATGTTGAAAACGGCGTCAATCAACAACCAATTAACAATCAATATCATGCTCTTCTGAGCGAAAAATTTAAGACCCGTCCAGACTGAAAGCATTAGACAGCGAAATAATAATTCTCAAAAACTGTAATTTGAGAGGAAGAAGACATTGTGGGGAACAGCATTTTCTCCTTTCCCCACAATATTTTGATGATTGGTAAAATAAGGGTTTGTTTTGATAAAGGGAAAGCATTATGATACGGATTGCACAGCCGTAAAAGTTATTTCATCATTTTACCCGAAAAAGTTATGGTAGATGCATAATATGATGAAATACGTATGCAATTGTCTATATCGTCGGTTAGCGTAAAAAAACTCGTAACTACAGCTTGAAACAAGATGTCGTTACGAGCTTTTTGAAGTAAACCGACGATATAACAGCCTTACCAATAATTTCATCACTTTGTGAAACATCTATTTTCTAACACGCCTGTAGGAATAGAAAGGCCCAGCAGGGTAGCTCAGAGGTTAGCGTATCTTATTTGTGACCAGGAGGTTGTGGGTTCGATACCCGGTTGTGGCGAACTTTCTTTCCGGCGATTTTCGCCCCTCACCTCTGATGCATGTGAGAAAAGTAGTCAGTGGCTTTGAAAAGTTGTGTCAGTGCTGGCGTAAGAAAACCAGGAAACAACACATGGGTGTGACACTGACCGCCATGATATGACCTAAGCAGTTAAAATGGCGTTGAACTCTGATACAAATCCAGTACAGAGGTTGACTGACTGATTGTATGGTGTTTAATGCCTTTTTCAACATTATTTCAGTTATATCGCGGCGGCCAGTGCACCTATCCTTGCGTTCCTGTAGCCTCTTCTACCAGTACTTCGCACAATTTTCTTCCAAACCACTGGCTGCTTTCCCACATGATCATCGTCGAAACAATGGTCAGCGGTGGGACAAGAATGAATCCTGTCGCAGTGACTTACCAATCCTTTGAAAGAAATTTGCCGAGCCAGGATTCGTAGCCAGGGATTGAACCCTGGACCCCGTGTCCTCAAGTCTTGCACGCTACCGACTGAGATACCGGGGCTTGGTCCAGTACAAAGGGAAAAGAATTCGTGTATGAAAACATTTTGGTCCGTGGAGCATATAATAAGCTAGTGACATGAGCGATAAAAGAGGCTTCTGAAACCATTGTGCTAGCGAGGATTTCTCCTTTTACCACAAAGTTTTCTGCCCTTTCAAAGACAAATCTTTTTTTCTCAGTCAAGTCTAACATGTCGTCTGCAAGCTCTGCCAGTTCAGACAACTAAACTCACCACCAAACGACAATCCAAATAGAAATTTGCAGACGACAAAATAAAAGTGACTGAAATTTTTAAATTTGTTTTGTGAAGGGTAGAAAACATTGTGGGAAAAGGAGAAAATGCTGGTAACCAGCATTTTCTACTTTTCCCACAATGGTTTCTAAAGGGTCTATCTCAGGGTCGTCAAAAGTAGGAATTGTGTGGTAATAGGTCAAAGTGCGAAGCAGCCAGTTACTTGGGAAGAATATTGCACAAATTGCTGCAGAAAGAGATTCCTGGAAAACGTGGATACGTGCTTTGGCCGCCAGGATATTATTGGAATAATGTTGAAATGGAGTAAAGCACCATACAGACAAACAAAACTAAGCGTCGTAACAGTGTTTGTTCAGAAAAGGATTATTTTTGTGCAAACATCGTTTATGACTGAGGAGGGTTCACGGGTGATATATTTGTTGCTATTTTTAGCGATTGTATTTTGTTACTAATTATACGGTATGAAAAAGCCCCGTAAAATGTGGGTCACTGGAACGCGAAATGATTCAAATGTAACCATAGCTTGAGAAAACTTCCTCTTTTTTTTGCGTCTTGCAGAAAACATTGGGAGTTAATTGACCGTAGGATTGATTCCTCTTTGGTCTACAATGTTTTCAATTTTACTCATGTATTTATACCCACCCACCCCAAACGCAGTGGCGACGGTATACCGGAATCACCATGGCTATCTCTCAGTCCCTCTGTCTGTCCGTCCGTCCGTAGACACAAATTTGTCCGGAGCAATACTTCAACAGTTTTTTTCACGTACTGAACTCAAATTTACACACAATGTTCCTATAATATACGAAGTTGTGCATGTGCAATTTTCATGACCCTGCTGCGATTTGTTACGGAATTATATCTCCTCTTGAGCTTTTTCCACTCTTTTGTGCTAAACCATTCTGCATTCTGTGACAAAGACCTGTTGTTATAACAAGGAGCTGGTGGGGGAGGGTATGGTCACGTCTAGTGATAGCTCTAGTTTAAGTTAGTTTTAAATATTAGATGTTGTGCGAGGCATCTTTCTTTTACACCACCATCCTCCTTCTGATCTATTGTCATCATCATCATGATGAAAGGTTCCTTTGCACAGATCGTTTATTCACTGAGCAAATCTAAGATAGTTGACCCAGCCAAGTATTGGTCAATCCAAAGAAACTTCTTTGAAAGAAAAAAGAGAGAACAAAACCAGAGATGCCATTGTGATTTGACTGAAATAATTTTGAAAAGGACACATTTCTGAGTTTTTTTACAAGACTGATATGGAAATACTAGTATAAGTTTGTGAGAAAAGGAGAAAACGCCGGTAACCAGTACATGTCTAACATAGTTCTGTAGTATAGACTTGCTCAATTATCACAGCTTTAGCACACCTAAAACAATTAACCCATTACCACACAATCCCTATCTTTTGACGCCCCTGAGAAGAGGCCCATAGAAAACATTGTGGGAAAAGGAGAAAATGCTAACCAGCATTTTCTCCTTTTCCCACAATGTTTTCTACTCTTCTCAAAACAAATTTCAAATTTTCTGTTCATTTTTTTTTTTTTTTTGTCGTCTGCAAATGCTTTAGATTTGGACAAGTCTAAAATATTGTCGTTTGGTAATGGGTTAACCATCTATGCAATGCATGTACGATCCCCATACACTGGACATGAAATAAACAAATGAACCATGTTAAGTGAAAAGGGAGCAACGAAAAGTCGCTAATCGCCGGGGATCATCAATGTAAACAAACAATACGGTTTTTTTACCATTCACTGGAACTTATACGAACCGCATCTTTACATATCTTTAAAGTGATAAAAATCGCCCTATTTTCACATGGTAAAAATGAACTTTATTTTATAAACAGGCCTTTTCACATTTGGGCCTTACTGAGACTTTACATCCCCCGTTCGCCACAGGATGACTCAAATATTCTTGTTTACATTCTCGTTGAGGTGAAAAGGGGGATATAGATATTTTACATATTATGTTCCGGTTTACTTACGACGGGTTTTTCCATTGGAAATTTTTCGAAGATTTAAATTGGGGAATCTCCTAAAATAATGTGGTTTTCTCAAAGATGTCGGATTTTTTTCTCGATAAGGGGACGCCTGACGGGTCACATTTATTTGGTATCGTAATAATTCAAGTCCTGATTTTCAAAACTCCTGCGCATGAAATCTGTAAGCGGTGCCGTTAGCACTTTCTGTATTTCTTTAACAAACAACAAAATTCTATACTGGTCCAAATTGGAAGCACTTACAGACGACAAAATAAATATAACTAAGAAATTGAAATTTGTTTCCCGCAGGGAAGAAAACATGGTGGGTAAAGGAGAAAATGCTGGTTACCTGCATTTTCTGCATTTCCCGTAATGTTTTCATAAGGCTCCTATCCCAGGGTAGTAAAAACCAGGGACTGTTTGGTAAAAGGTTAACCTAAGAGTTTTTTTGCTTACTCCCAACCAGAGAACAAAAGTTTACATTTTTTCTAACTAAAACCATTTGCATACCACAGAGCCAACGTGACGCAAATGATTGGCATTGTTCTTGAAATTGTAGAACAAAAGAGAAAACATAGTTTACTAGTTCTTTGTCCTTTTCCCAAAACATTTTCAAAAGCTTTCTTCTGTGGGCCCTTTTAGTTGTTTGGTTAAGCAACTTATTCCATGATGCAGGTACAAATCCCGAAACCTTGACAATATGCGGTAGGTCAAATGATTATGTGAAAATTCCATTAAAATCTGCCAAGAAATGTGGGAGGCGTTGCTTTCACAAGAAATAGAATGAAATAAGACCCCCTTTTTTCATGACGCAGCTACAAATCGCAAAACCTTGACAATAATTATGCGATAGGTCACATGACGAGAAACATTCTGTGAAAATTTTATTCAATTACCCCTAGAAACGTGGGAGAAGTTGCGTTCACAAGAAATGGAATGAAATATAACATGAAGCCCCCATTTTCCAAGACACCTTATTACAAAAACAAGGGTATATAACTGTGGTGCTGCATGGTCAATCTGGCTGAAACTTTTTTTCCTGCATTTCCTAATGGTGGTTGATAGATGTGACAAGTTCTATTAAAAACTCTGTATAGTTTCCAAGACAAGACTGAAAACATCAAAAGTGTGCTTACGTGTAACTTAAGTGTAACTTAAAATCGCTCCCAGTTGGCCATTTTGTATCGAACAAAACAAATGTTTCAGCAGAATGGGTTATTGTACACATGAATAAAGTTTCACGAAATTCCGTCTAATGGTATTGGAGATATTCACCGGGAGGGACACATGGACGGACAGACGGACGGACGGACAACGCTAAAACCATATCCCTCCGCCTTCGGCGGGGGATAAAAAGGATGTCTATTAGTTATCCATATAATATACCAGACGCAATGATAGCCTTTGACAGAGGGCATTTTCATGTGACTCGCCATGGAAATAGTTGACAATATTGCAAGAAAAATGGAACCCAAAGCTGGCATTTAAGTCCACTTTTCTTCCATCAGCATCTTCAAATGCGTTTTTGTAAGAACGTAAAAGCTATGGATCGTTTAGTAAAGATAAAAATGACTGAAGAGATAGTAGTCGGATTGCTTTTTTTTATGGAAAAAGTGAATCTGTGAAGCATTCCATCGAGTGTGCCAGATCTTGTAGAGATCAATTGTTGGACAAGTTGTAGCCATTTTCTGACAGCTGAATTAATACTGTTTTCAATGTGTGACTTTTGTATTAAAGAACTAACTCGTCTTCCAATGCTTTAGTTTCGGAACAAGGCAAGAAACACAACCTACCGGTAACGTTTTAAGACCATGTTGCGTTTGTTGTTTTGCACAATAAGCTAAACTGAATTTTCTAAATTCACAAGCGCTAAGAAAAAGGAGAAAATTGAGAGTAATATTCCAGATCCCATTGAGTGCACCAAATCTAAACCCTTATCTTGCCGAATTCAAGTTTACGTTGATATGAAATATATTTCGTTGAGTATAATGAAACTGAATGTTGTTTATTTGTTAGAAACCACAGACGGAGCAGCAAAGAGTGTAGAACAAAATCAGACTATACGTGCAGGTTGATCTTGCTCTTCACTCTCCGCAAAACATTGTCGCTAAGGTTGGATAATGGTTAAAGGGGGCAATTCAGATTTCTATACTTAAACGATACTTTGAAAATATTTTATCACAGTGAACAATAAGAAAAGGTTTGCGAAGTTTCAAACACAAATTATGAAGTGCAGGAGGATGAGTTCTTTCTTTATAGTAGTACGAAGCCTCTTTAGTCCAAATGAATAAAAACTTGTTCATTTTACCATGTAAAAATATGGCGATTATTTTGACTTGCACGATATGTAAAGGTTTAGTTTGTAAAAAATCCACGCAATGGCAGAGAAAAGAATTTTGAAACTAGTACAATTCCTACTATGCTGCATTATCTTTTTTTACATCGATTATCGCCGATGATTAGCCAATTTTTCATTTATATCTCCACACAGACGTAATTTTGACGTAAATACCACGTAATTACTCGAGGCATTGAAATAAAACTTGAATTGACTTGATCGCTTTGTCCTCATTCTAGGCTTGAAAAAACATAAGTTTATCGACATTATGAACGAAACGACTACACAGGCTGATCACCGCTTATTTCTTTATCATCAATACAGGAAGAGTTTACTAAATCTAAATGAGAAAATAGGTTCAGAATCAGCAATCATTGGAAGTGTAAACAGTAGTCCTAGGTGGCATGAATGAGATGCAGTGGTATCACATGACGTTCTCGAAGGCCTAGTCTAAATATACACGAACTATAACGAAGGTTGGCTCGATCAATGGCATTATCTCCCGCTAGATGGCATTCTACAAATACTCATCTGTCTAATTTGGGCATCCTGGGTACACAGGACCGGACAACATTTCTACGCGACAACCGTTACTTTGAATTTCAGACTAAAATAAACATATACTAAATAAAACGCTACCTCGTGCGATTCACTCGGCTATATGGTCAGCAGATTAGAGAAATCTGAAGCTAAAACAGGCCTGATTTTTCCTCAAACGTATTGATAAAAGTCATTTTCTACATTGCTACTTTATAGGGTGTATTATTACAGTCTCCCAGATACCGGGAAGAGTGATGCGTCCTAAAAGACAGGTCGAATCTTCGAAGAATATGACATGCGCAGACAACGCGATCAATGGCATTCCTGAAATCGACGGGCTTCTCCATGCATTTTCGCATACGTATATCACGGCAACCGATGCAGTCAGTACCTGACACGTTTGAGTTTTCTCCGATCTTACATATGTGTGTTGTGATCGGTTTTGGGATATGATTTCGAGTTATAAACGGTGAAAATTACCTACATTTTGACTTTATAGGGGCTCTAAGGTATTTTCATATTTTAGACCAGTTTCACGACGGCAGGTGGGAATTCTGCATAATCAATAACGCGCGCCCCTTATGAGGTTTATGGGATAGGGAAACTCAAGAGATATGTCTTCGATTTAAAAGTGGAAACAGTCTCTGTGTTGTCTTTGATAGCCTCCAGAGAATTTTTTATCCGTCATAATCTGTGCAGTCTTGCAACCTTTAGGAGCAATATTTGCCTTGAAGGTACAAGAGAATGGTTAAAGTTTCATAAGATGAAGATGAAATTGGTTAAAAACTGGATTGAAACGAGTAAAGATGTATATTTAAGCAAAGTAATACTTAACCATGTAGGCCTTAACCTTTTGCCACACAATCCCGAGTTTTACACCTTTTACAGTTTTACGAATGCTTTCAATTTGGGCAATTTCAAAAATTTGTCGTTTGATACAAATTTTCGCAATTGCTTAGCTATAAAGAAATTCTTACGCTAATATGCCTTTGACAGAGGTCTCTTCCAGTCCACAGAACTTAACTGACATTGATGTACATCCGTCTATCTAACCATTAGGCGGCTAAGCGTGACTCACTAACCTTTTGCGAACAGTGTAGATCCAAGATCAGACTGCACGTTATGTGCAGTCTGATCTTGATCTACACTGTCAAGGTAAGAGATGTTTTGACAAAAAAAATAAAATAATAATCATTATTTAGGGTTTTACGGTCGACTTGAAAGCAAGAAGTTTCGACCAAGGTCAGACCTCACAGACTGTACAGATTGATATACGTCGATACGTCTTGCAGATGCGTTAAACCATTTTTTCAAAGCACATGACTCAATTATTTTCATTTTGAGCTCTTCAGCCCAGTGTGGCTCAGTGGTAAAGTGTAGGAATCGTAACCTGAAGGCTTGATTGATTGAATTTGCGTTTATTTATCGTCGCCACCGGTTTCCCATATGAGCGACGCCCCCTGAAGGCTGTTAGTATTGTTACGGGGGATAGTGCAGATACAGGACGAACCCCATCATAAGTTTCGCCTGTTTCTTTGACGTGCTCGCTGTATAGCACCGTGAGACGGAACCTCAGTATAACGTATCATCCGAAAGACTTTTAGTAATTTTAGATGGCCAGCCGTCGGGATCGAAACCACACCCTCATGATCACGAGTCCTACGCTCTTCCAACTGAGCTATGCAGGCTGGTCAACAACCTGAAAGCTCGAGGTTCGAGCCCCTTTTAATCATCTGGGTCTTTCGTGGGAGTGTCATTTGGCGAGACACATCAGAGCTTCAGCTTGGTAGTGGTCAAACCCGGAAAATACAAGAATATGTGAGCTGTCGCTGTGATACCATTGAAATAATGTTAAAAGCCGCGCACGACCTCATTCAATCAATCATTGACTTAGCTTTACCCTTATTTGTTTTCAGGTGCTACTTGATGTGATATTTGTGAGGTTGACATTTGCTGCAACACTGTGACCATGGGGACGGTGCTCGCGTTCATGATCGCTTTGCTGATTGCCTCTTCTTACACAGATACCACTTGCCCTAGTGGATGTTCATGTGATGTTGAGTCGGAATTGAGTTGCGAGAATATAGATAAAATTCCTGACTATGTCAATAACGATAACATCGATACATTGGTCATATACAATCATAACATAACTGGGTTAAAGGGTGGTGATCTGAAAAATTTCACCACGCTTAGAAATCTAGACATATCCGCGGGTACCTTACAAACACTTGGGAATGACGCTTTCGATGATATTAAAGGCACTGTAGTCACGATAAATCTTAGTGGAAACAACATCACAGAAATTCCACCAAGGCTTTTCAAAGACATTCCAGGCCTACAGTTGATAAATCTCACAAAGAATGGCTTGAAAACAATAAGAAATGAAACATTTGTAAACCTACCCCAGTTAATCAATTTGTTTTTGGAGTTAAACAACATTTCATTATTTGAAGTAGGTGCCCTAAAAGATGTTCCAAACCTTGATAATATTGACTTGTTCAGTAACAATCTTAGTATCGTTCCGGTAGATGCTCTTAAATCTGCGACGAACTTTAGAAAACTGGATATAAGCTTCAATAAGATTACTAAACTACCCGAAGATTTAAATGGACAGATGAGTTCGCTGGAAGAACTAGTTCTTGAGAGTAACCCATTGTCGTCTATGACAATATTTCCGAATATAAGCCAATCCCTTAAGATACTGAATCTCCAGTTTATAGATTTACCGAAGATTGAACCAAACACTTGGAAGAATATCCCGCAGTTGGAGAAACTATACTTGTCTGGAAACCTATTTCAAGAGCTTAGTTATGAAATGTTTGTTGGATTAGATAAAGTTGATACAATATTCTTGATGTCACTTCCGCACTTGACTAAAATCGGACCACATACATTCAGTAACTTAACAAACTTGAAAGAGTTACACATATCCTTTAACCAAGAGTTGGCTAATATTGATGACAGTGCCTTCACGTCTACAAATATGTCATATGTACATCTAAAAGAAAACAAATTGTCCACCTTTCATGAGAATCTTTTGAACTGGACTTCGCTGAGGGTTTTCACACTGGTTGGAAATCCTGTAAATTGCGATTGTCACATAAATTGGATGTTCAAACCCGAGTATAAATCTGTGCGTTCCAATTTTTCTGAAATCGTTTGTTCACTGCCTGTGAAATATTCTGGCAAAAAATTGGTAACATTTGTGGAATCAGATCTGAGCTGTCCTAAGACGGATAAAGACCGACTAGCTACAGGAATCGTTGTTGCAGTGTTTTGTTTCTTATTCATGACACTAGTCTTCATTCTTTTCCGCTGTAGGAAGAAAATTAACATGCGATGTCGAAGGTATTTTATGTACAGAAGGTACCAAAACGATCTGGTTTTTACGGTGGAGAAAGATACCTCGATAGGCGAGCTTGATGACGGCGATACGAGACCCCTTAAGGAACTTAGACTCGAAACTACTCAAATGTCGGACTAGAGAGGATGTGTCATCAAGTTTTGAAAGTTTTTTTTTTTTTGGTGATCCTGAGGGTCGAGATGCTTTTAGACCATGTCAGTGTCTTCTGCTGACGAGGAGAAATAAGGGGACGAAGATATTTTGTAGCACATTCAAAGTGGACACACACATAAAGTGTTAAGAATCCTTGTTTAAGCGGAATGATTTATCGAATTGTTTTAGATGTTGAAAGTACATGTAATCTCTATCAGAAAGAGTCACAACAAACGGTCGAAAATCTCTTTGGCAAAGAGACCATCTTATTATTCAGTTTTCGAACGCTATTTTCACGTAGAAAAAAATCATTTAAAAAAATATATCACTCGTAGAAAAAAATCATTTGAAAAAAATATATCACAAGAAGTGACATCACGTAACAAGTGGATTATGAAGAGTCCCGTATTCACCAACCATTCTTAAGAATGCTCTTAGTCGTACTCTATAGAACAGCGACGTAGGAAGCATTTCAAGATTGGGGGGGCTAACTTCGAAATACTGAGATTTTTTGCATGGTTGTTTCATTGCGCTAAGAACTTATATTTTAGTTACTATGATTTTCAAAATTATTGGTGGGGGGGGCTGCTTTGCTCCCCCCCCCCTTTGTTCCTACGGGCCAGTAGAAGTTTATAAATTTGAAGGTGACAGTTTCGCCGATCAGAATTTGTGTTACTTTAAAGTTTTTAGAAAATCTTATAGAATAAAATCAAGACCTTTCTGAAAAATTGGTTCTGAATACGGACCAAAGATGTGCTGATTTTAGCTAATACTTAGATGGCTAGGAACATTTTCAGATGCCTTTGCAGACAATGTCAGTGAACATTCGACTGTGTAGAACATGGTTCCTGCTCTTGGGACTTAAAATGTTTTCATCACTTTTGAAATATTATCTACATCACACTGTTTTTTTGTTAAAGTATGCGATTTTTTTCAGATTTTACACCACCATATTTAATGCAAGTGTCAGAATATAATCACTTTTGAATACGATATATAATTTTATTAGTGTCATAGTTTCATCATATTGCCACATGAAGACATGCGCACAGCGGCTTCGTGACATTGCGAGTGTATTGAACACAGAACATTCTCTAAACATATATGCATACAGAAGCTTCGTGACATTGCGCGTGTGTCGAACACCGAACATTGTTTACCCATATATGTACCGAAGCTTCTTGACATTGCGTGTGTATCGCACACAGAACATTGTCTAAGCATTATATGTATAGTGGCTTCTTGACATTCTTGACTTCTTTCGTGTGTATCGAACACCGTAATATTTGCCACAGCATATATGTGCAGTGGCCTCGAAACATTGCGTGTGTATCGAACGCAAGACATTGTCTACGCAAATATGTACAATGGCTTCGTGACATTGCGTGTGTATCGAACACCGGATATTGTCCACACATAATTTTAGTGAATCCCATAAGTATTGTTTTGAATGTTGTCTTTGTTGTGTCTATTTTTTTGCCTGCCAATTCGAAATCTTGTTTCCTATGGGTTTTTTTTTTTATTTTTGTTTATATTCAAAGTTTCATTGGCAAACCTATTTCCAAGCAATCCCTCAAAATAAAACGACCATCATATAGAAAAAACGGCCTTCAAAAACGTTATGGAAAAAGTATGAAAGCATGTTCTCCCTTTCCCACAAAGACTTTATCCGTTTAGGCACAAATCTTATTATTTGAACCAAATTGAAGTAGAATCTAGTTGTCTTTAAATGCCTCTGAAATTTTCTATCATCTGATATAGGTTATATAATGGATATTACGTCTATTAACCCTTAGGCTGCCCAGCGGAAAACCGCTGGCTTTTTGCAGACAGTGTAGATCAGACTGCAAAGAATGTGCAGTATGATATTGTATCTACAGTGTCCGATAAGAAAATGTTTTGGGTCTTTTTTACCTTAAAAAGATAAGTTTGCAGTAGCATTATTTGTTGTTTTTTTTTTACTGTAGGCTTGAAGCTTAGTTTATCGTATTTGACAGGACAGGGGATAACAACTATGGCGACGTGATGTCTTGAAGAACTTGTGCAAAGATATTTGTATGTAACAAGCACACAGGCTGTGCCTCGTCTTATAACCTCCTTCGAACAAATCTGATGCTAACCAGATACTACCATGTTATATGGGTTCTCTTTTTGATAGTTACCAACTTGTCCAAGTTTGAGGTAAATATCTTCAGTAATAAAAGAGATGAAAGTTCTTGCTCGACGATAACGACGCCACGGCTACGACATTATACCC
Source organism: Tridacna crocea (assembly GCA_943736015.1). NCBI lineage: Eukaryota > Metazoa > Mollusca > Bivalvia > Cardiida > Cardiidae > Tridacna > Tridacna crocea. The sequence continues at coordinate 48,781,044 of OX031068.1, read as the reverse complement.
GGACTTTTCCTTAAAAACTGTTGAGCCTATAGACATGGGTTTGTGCTCGGGGATTGCATTTCAGACCGGAAAAAAAATTATGAGCAATGCTCTGTGAAAGGGGGTGTAATGCAAATGCACAAAGAATCCACCTATGCTAGCCTGCGCAATCCGCGCCAATTGAAAATTTATTGCAACCAAATATTTCAAAATTTTCTCAGTACGAGCTTTTTAGATTTTTTTTTTTTTTACATAGAAAGGTTACTTTAAGAAAAGAAAGTGTTGAAATATTGTCGCAAGAATTCTATTCCGTTTCAAAGTATAGCTTGAAGCTGATGCGGTGGCTTTTCCTCATTGTTTTTATATTGTTGAACAAAAAACAGTAGTTTTATGCATATTCCGAGTTTGAAATGCAAAGTACAGTTTGAGTTTAGTTGGCATGTTCTGGTTTTACAAGACGAAGCGTGAAAAGGGGCCTTAACTATTGTAAAAGTATGTTATTTTATTGTGCTTTCAAAATGTTTAAATGTTCCATGTGCTTCAAATTTGCTTTTAGCTCACCTGAGCAAGTAGTGCTCAATGTGAGCTTTTGTGATCTCCCAATGCCCGTCGTGTGTCGTCCACAATTTCTTTAAACATCTCCTCCTCCTAAACCACGAAGCCAATCTTGATGAAACTTGACAGGGATGTTCCTTGGGTGAAGCTCTACCAAAGTTGTTCAAGAGATTGAATTCCACCCATGATTCTGGTTGCCATGGCAACCAAAAGGAAAAAAATAGCAAAATCTTTGAAAATCTTCTCTGAAACTGGAAGGAGTAGAGCTTTGATATTTGGTATGTAGCATCCCCTAGTGGACCTCTACCAAGCTCTACACCTTCTACTTTCAGAGATGAAGGATTTCAAAATGTTCCTTTTTAGTTCCCATGTTTTAACTTTTGACCCCGGGGCTGGGCAAATTATGATCCCAGGGGCATCATATTAATAAACTTGGCAGAGATCCACTATGAGATGCTTTATAACAAATATCAAAGCTCTACACATGCTGGTTTCAATGAAGAACAATTTCAAAGTTTTCCTTTTTTTCCCATGTTCAAACTTGTGACCCCTGGGGCAGGGCCAGTTTGGACCCCAGAGGCATCATATGAAGAGACTTGGAAGAGGTTGACTAGGAGTTGCTTCATACAAACTATCAAAGCTCCAAACCTTCCAGTTTTAGCGAAAAAAGAATTTTAAAGATTTCATTCTTTTTCCTGTTTCAAACTTGAGATCTCTGGGTCTGGGTCAGTTTTGACCCCTGGGGCATTGTATGAACAAACTTAATAGAGGTCCACTAGGAGATGCTACATACCAAATATCAAAGCTCTACTCCTTCCAGTTTCTGAGAAGAATATTTTTAAAGTTTCCCTTCGTTGTTCCTATGTTTCGAACTTGTGACCCCCGGGGCGGGGCCTGTTTTGACCTTAGGGGCATCATATGAACAGACTTGGAAGCAGTCCACTGCGAAATGCTACATATCGAATATCAAAGCTCTACACCTTCTAATTTTAGAAAAGAAGAATTTTGAAAACTTCCTTCTTTGTTCCAATGTTCAAATTTGTGACCCCTGGGGTGGGGGCCAGTATGGACCCGCGGGGCATCATATGAACAAACTTGGCAGAGGTCTGCTAGGAGATGCTACATACCAAATATCAAAGCTCTACACATTCCAATTTCGGAGAATTTAAAAGTTTTCCTTCTTTATTCCCATGTTCAAACTTGTGACCCCCGGGGCAGAGCCAGGGGCATCATATGAAGAAACTTGGTAGAGGTCTACTGGAAGATGCTACATACAAAATATCAAGGCTCTACTCCTTCCAGTTTCAGAGAAGAAGTTTTTTAAAGTTTCCCTTCTTTGTTCCTATGTTCTAAACTTGTGACCCTCCCCCCCACCAGGGGGTGGGGCCAGTTTTCACTCCAGGGGCATAATATGAACTAACTTTGATATTTAGTATGTAACATCTACTAATGGACCTCTACCATGTTTGTTCATAATATACCCCTGGAGTCGAAACTGGCCCTGCCCAGGTCATAAATTCTAAACACAGGAACAAAAAAAGAAAACTTTAGACTTCTTCGGAGAGCTTTGATATTTGGTATATAGTGAACCTGTTCCAAGTTTGTTAGCCCTCCCAAGCACATGTTCAGTGAGATCAAAATTGGGTCACCTTTGGTCATAAACTAGGTCACTATCTTAAATTAAAGAAATACCTTGTGGGCACTCTAGAGGCCACATTTTCTTGCTCAGCTATCATGAAAATTGGTCAGAATGTTTGTCTTGATAAAATCTCACATGCCACTGCATTTAGTGCTTGTCTGGAAATAATTTTGTCATCACAAGTCATAAGGGCTTAAAACTTGGTAGGCATGTTTGTTGCAATATTACTGAGTACTGTGTGCAAGAATAGTAACTCTACCTAGCATCGATTTTGAGTAATTCCTAAAAGGGGCATCGTTTTGTGCTTTATCCATTCCTCATTTATCATGTTTGTCTTACGTTGTTGCACATGTATGTTATTTTCACCTTGCATTATTGTTTACTAAGTAAGTGCGCCCAATATGACCTAAGTTGTCGACGGGCCTTAAAACGCTATTCATTTATTCATTTTTCATCTCACCTTAGCACAAAGTGCTAAAGGTGAGCTATTGTGATCGCCCGACGTCCGTCGTCCGTCAACAATTTCTTTAAACATCTTCTTCTCCTAAACCACTGGGCCAACCTTCATGAAACTTGGCAGGAATGTTCTTTGTGTGAAGTTCTACAAAAATTGTTCAAAGAATTTAATTCCACTCATAACTTTGGTTGCCATGGCAAAAAAAGAAAAAAAAAACGAAATCTTTGAAAATCTTCTTCTCTGAACCTAGAAGGCGTAGAGCTTTGATATTTGGTATGTAGCATCTCCTAATGGACCTCTACCAAGTTTGTTCAAATTATGCCCCTAGGGTCAAAACTGGCCCCACCCCAGGGGATAACTAGTTTGAGCATAGGAACAAAGAAGGAAAATTCTGAAAATCTTTTCCTCTGAAACTTGAAGGAGCAGAGCTTTGATATTTGGTATGTAGCATGGCCTAGTGGACACTAACAAGTTTGTTCAAATTATGCCCCTGAGGTCAAAACTGGCCCCACCCCGGGGGTCACAAGTTTGCGCATAGGATCAAAGAAGGAAAACTTTAAAAAATATTCTCCCCTGAAACTTGAAGGCGTAGAGCTTTAATATTCAATATGTGGCATCTCCTATTAGACCTCTACCAAGTTTATTAAAATTATACCCCTGGGGTCAAAACTATCCCTGCCCCGGGGATCACAAGTTTGAGCATAGGAACAAAAAAGGAAATAAAAATCTCCTTCTAAGAAACTTGAAGGCGTAGAGCTTTGATATTTAGTATGTGGCATCTTCTAGTGGACATCTACCAAGTTTGTTCAAATTATGCCCCTGGGTCAAAACTGGCCCCACCCCGGGGGTCACAAGTTTGAGCATAGGAACAAAGAAAGAAAACTTCAAAAATCTTCTCGTGTGAAATTTGAAGGCGTAGAGCTTTGATATTTGGTATGTGGCATCTTCTATTGGACCTCTACCAAGTTTGTTCAAATTAAGCCCCTGGGGTCAAACTGATCCCATCCCGGGGGTCACAAGTTCGAACATAGGAACAAAGAAAAAAAACTTTAAAATTCTTTCCCTCAGAAACTAGAAAGCGTAGAGCTTTGATATTTGGTCTGTTGCATCTCCTAGTGGACTTCTACGTAGTTTGTACAAATGGTGTAATTGGGGTCAAAACTGGCCCCACCCCGGGGGTCACAAGTTTAAGCATAGGAACAAAGAAGGAAAACTTTAAAATTTCTCTCCTTTGAAACTAGATGGCGTAGAGCTTTGATATTTGGTATGTGGCATCTCCTAGTGAATCTCTATCATGCCCGTTGGGTCAAAACTGGCCCCGCCCCGGGGGTCACAAGTTCGAACATAGGAACAAAGAAAGGAAATTTTAAAATTCTTCATCTCCAAAACTAGAAGGCATAGAGCTATGATATTTGGCATGTAGCATTTCCTAGTGGACCTCAACCAAGTTTGTTCATATTATGCCCTTGGGTTCAAAACTGGCCCTGTCCCGGGGGGTCACGGGTTCGAACATAGCAACAAAGAAGGAAAACTTTTGAAATCTTCTTCTCTGAAACTTGAAGGTGGAGAGCTTTGATATTTGGTATGCAGAATCTTCTAGAGGACCTCTACCAAGTTTGGTCATATGATGTTCCTGACGACAAAACTGGCCATGCCCCGGAGGTCACAGGTTGGAATATAGGAACAAAGAGGGAAAATTTTAAATTTCTTTTTCTCTTAAACGGGAAGGTGTAGAGCTTTGATATTTGGTATGTAGCATCTTTGGTGGACCTCTACCAAGTTTGTTCCAAGGATGCTGCTTTGGTTAAAACTGACTCAGCCCCGGGGACCACAAGTTCGAACATAGGACAAAGAAGGAAAATTTAAAATTCTTCTTTGAAACTGGAAAGTGTAGAGCTTTGAAATTTGATTGCCCTATGTCCGGGGTCTGTCGCCCGTCAACAATTTCTTTAAACATCTTCTTCTCCTAACCCACTGGGCCAATCTTGATGAAACTTGGCAGGGATGTTCCTTGGGTAAAGCTTTACCAAAGTTGCTCAAAGAATTGAATTTCACTCATAAGCTATAGTCAAAGGTGAGCGCTCCAGGGCCAATGGCCATCTTGTTTGTTTTTAGTAATTCCACTTTGATACATGTATTTATTTTGACAGTATTTCTTGCTTGTCCAGAATGGAACTTTGAAATCTCAAGTCAAATTGACTTTATGCCACTCTTGTTTCATTATCATTTGGCCTTGAACCTCAATATTTGGTATTTATCTTCAATGTAGACCTTTACTGCTTTGTACTCAGGTGAGCGATATAGGACCATCATGGTCCTCTTGTTAGTTATTACTTGTCTTGCTTTTCTTTATTCCAGACGATAAAATTTGGGCCCATTGCAAACTGCCAACATTTGCAGGCTAAACTGGTTAAAAATTGTCTTTGAAGGCTTCAAAACATTTTGAAAAAAGGAGAAAATGTTTGTTAAAAGCAGTTGCTATATATCCAATAATGTTATCAAAGGCGTTCTTTTCCGGATTTCTTTAACTCGAAATTGTTAATGCTTTAAACTTATGAAGTAGTATATCTTAAAAGAGCGGAATATATTATAACTGATAAGATCTGTAATTTTTTAACCCTGAAGTTGTTAAGAATCCCTTACTAACTTTTTTGCGGACTGTGTGGACCCAAAATCAGACTGCAGGTTTTGTGCAGTCTGATTTTGGATCTACACTGTCCGATAAGGAGATATTTTTCTCCAAAGAACTAAAATTATTAGGGGTTTTATTGTCTACTTCATTTAACCTGACCCAGAATTTCTATGCTGAATAAATCAGTAGGCATATAAATATCATTCGGAGTAACAGATATACAAGAAGATACTTATATAAACAGATAAGCAGTTTAACCCTTGGGCCAGAAAGCGCGACTAAAGGCGCTTTTGCGAGCAGTGTAGATTAAGATCAGACTGCACAGAACGTGCAGTCTGATCTTATATCTACACTGTCCGATGAGAGAAATGACTTGGAAATTGCAATATTGTTCGTTTTACAATTGACCATCTTTGCGAACCAAGGTTAAGATCACCACGTGGATCTAACCTTGGCTGATTGAGTCCGATTTCGAGATTCCTGCGATGCGCCCTCTGTTGGATACTGGTTATTACCCACTTTACATCATATTTTTAAAAGCCAATGAAATATCGTTTTACAAACCGCTTACGAATACACATGAAGCGATAAGCAGACATCTTCGTGGGTTTCCATGTTTACCTTCTATTCGAAAGGTAGCGACCTTATTCTATTTTTATCAAAGATGAAATGCTACGAGCGATTTCATTCGGTGCAGTTAGAGCTGACTGCATCCAATGAAAAAGCGTATCGGGGGAATGTAAAAATCAAGCTCGATCCGCCAAGGGTAGAGTAGCGTAGTGAATCGTCAGCCTTGGCTTGCGAGGATAACTATTGACCAGAAAGTTACAATTAATTTATCGAGAGTTGATTGGTGTAAACCGCACGAAATAATTCCGAGACCATTCGGGACATATGCCGAGCTATGCCGAGAGTAAAAATAGAATATTTAATTTATTTACATGATTTAGGTTAAATGAAGTAGATAATACTTTTAGCAGGGTAAGGGTTGGTCTTTTTAAGTTCTAATAAATTAATGACTGTATTGTCCCATGTACATTTTTCATTTATTTTTTTTTTCATTATCAATCCAAACATTAGTCGGAATGTTTACTTTTGTCGACTATTCAGACAGTTTCGCCTTTCTGGTTTTCACGGCCCTGAAGAAGAGGGCTTTTGAAAACATTATTAGAAAAGGAGAAAATACTGATTACCAGCATTCTCCTTTTCCTACAATGCCCCCACCGCCCAACTATCACACATAAGCATTACTATTTTACCAAAACTTAATTTGGCGTCTACAAAAACTGTTATCGTCTGGTTAACTCTTTAACGACAAATTTTAAGACTGGTCCAAATTTAAAGCATTTGCAGACGTGACAAAAAGGTAACTCAAAAATTTAAAATTGTTTCGAGCAAGGTAGAAAAAAAAAACACTGTGGGAAAAGGAGAAAATGCTGGTTACCAGCATTTTCTCCTTTTCCCTCGATGTTTTCAAAAGGCATCTATCTTGGGCTCGTAAAAACCGGACATTGTTTGGAAAAGAATTTACCTAATATGCTATATAGTGATCAAAGAGAGATAACTCCGGCGATATCAGTTATTCAGGCTGTTTTTATTATGGTGTCACATCAACGGTTTTTTGCTACATTCGAAATACATGTGGATTAAAGTCTATCGTCTCCTGAATTTAGGGTCTTGGAAATATTTTGAAGGATACATATATAATTGAATGGGAAAAAAAATAAAACTGATCTAACTTCAATACAAAATAATTATTTGTATCTGTTTCTTATTTTGGTTGTATAATTCATTTTTTTCTTTATTTACAACGTATACGATTTATACATTTTTATCACATGTACGCTTAAATTGCGGGGTTTACCCGATGACATTGTATTGCATTCAGTTTTGTGGAATAAAACATATCACAAGTATCAGTTCCATTTTTATATTGCTGTTAAATCTGATCATCTGCTTGACAAAACAACTGAAACCTTCAAGCCGACAGTAAAAACCCAAATACTGCTTTTTGAAAGGTATTTTTGGAGGTAAGATCCTACAGTGTAGTTCCAAGATCAGACAGCACGTTCTGTGCAGTCTGATCTTAAGCTGTGCACCAAGCAGCTCAAGGTCGGCCCTTGGAATCGAAGCCGCAACCTCATGATCACAAGTCCTACTCTTCAAGCTGAACTTTGCGGGTTGGCCAGGGAGACATTCGAGAGGGTTCGGATTTCCTAGGGTGATCAGCTGTAAGGGAGGTAACTCTGATTAAAAATGGTCGAAAGGTTTAACGAGTTCTCTCCCTTAGACTAAATTCCCTTGTCACAATTCTAACACTCCATTTAACAGGTCAATAAAACACTAAACAAGACTTTCGACCAGGAAACAGGCTTTTAACATTTCCACAAGAAAAGAAATGAGACCAATAAAGAAAGTGAATTAACACTACAGTAAAAACCGACTTATGTTTTCGATAGTGCGACTGTTGTATTCGGAATTTTCGGATTTTTTCCGTTAAAACATGGATGTCTGAAACGTTGATCATGTATTGAGCAGAATGACCGCTACAGTAAAACTTTTTCGATAACTGGTATTCAAAGGTAAGTTTTCATTGGAATAACTTGTTAACTTTACATTTATTCATTGATGGAATAATAAATGATAAAAATTTAGGTATACAAGAAACTATTGTATCGTTTTTTATCGATTGGGTCAAATCAACTTTACATATTTCCGGACAGTCCTAGTTAGAAATGTCAGTTGGTGACAGATTTTTCGGTCGGTAAATTGGGCTTACACAGCAATTGACAGTCAAGTCAGTAATGACAACTTAGTGTTTAGTAATGTTTTAAGGATTTTTTCTTGAAATACTGAAAGAATATTTGTAAATGACTGGTTCTCTGTCAGCCATATTCATGTTCAAAATGCTGAAAGGATTAAACTTGCAGCCAAAAGAACAACAGTAAATTATGCCATTTCAAAGTACATGTTTCCTGAAAACTCCTTAAAATCAGACATTGTATATCCAGGATCATACTTCAATTTTTTTTGCAGTCTGATCTACATGCCGTATCTTTTGAACCCCTGGTCTAATTGTGAATGGTTTTTTTTTACACACATGTGTGCAGTAGGATGAGATGACACACAGAGCAGAGGTTACAGATGTTGTACCCCAAGACCAAGGTCATGTTACGGGTTCAAATGTGGCATGCTATTGATAGCTTCTAGACTGATGTGTGCACATGTCTACATGAAATACCACACTTTGCAAAGTGCTTGTTTTTACTAATACATTTTTCTTTCAGCAGAATAGAGAATGTCCCAACTACTTGTAACCAAACAAATTTGCAAACGATGTATCAAAAAGCTTCAACATCTTCATCGAAGGAGCTATTATTCTGGCAATGGGCAAAAATGGTCCTCTAAAGAAGTGAGAAAGACATTCCTGGACTATTTTTGTGTAGAAAATGACCATAAGTTTGTCAAGTCATCCTCCATATTGCCCAGTAAAGAGGCTGGAACCTATTTCACAAATGCGGGAATGAATCAGGTACTGTACAACACATGTAACCCTTTCAACGCCATAGGCAAAAACATCACTTTTGTTGATGGCGTAGATCAAGATCTTTTATTTATACCCATCTAATTATCTAGTAAAGCCAATACAATCAAAATTGTTGTAAGTTTTAATGGATTGTATTTATAGCCGCCGAAAGAGGTTGAGTTATTTATTTGGCCTTGAAAGAGTTAACCCTTTACCACATAAGGCATTTCTGTGGTATCTATAATTGACCCAGAATAACAGAAAGGATGAAGCTGTTTCTTACGTGTATATGACGCTTTTTGATAGCATAGAAAACATTGTGGCAAAAGGTGAAATTGCTTGTCACGAGCAATTTCACCATTTGCCACAATGTTTTCTGAAGACTCATACAAGCAATGCATAGAAATGAGTATCTATGGAGTAAACGGTTAAGTTGATATGATGTATGTAAAGCTTGGGTTTTTTTTTTTTTCATGTTTGCACAAGAGGAGAAAAATTTAAATCTGGTTACGAGCAAGTTGAACTTGAAACAGGATTCAAGTCTTTAAATAGCAAATTACAGAATTTTAGACTTGATAGAGTTTGAAGTCACTGCAGATGACAAAATTTGTGACTCAAAAATTGAAATTTGTTTTTGGAAAGGGTAGAAAATGTACATTTAGAACTTTTTTTTTGCTATGAATAGAGGGAAAGCATGTTAAGTTACCTTATTTTGTATGATATTATTATGCAGCTGCAAGATGACATCATGAATGGTAAAGAGTACGTCATGAAGGGCTGTGTTAAATGAAAACAAACATTTCGGTTTTTAGTCTTGACACTTAAAATTTTAAGGTTGAGGGGTCCATGTTTTCTAAACTTTACAGGGATATTTAACCCATTACTACACAATCCCTACTTTTGACGACCCGGAGGAAGAAGCCTCTAGAAAACATTGTGGAAAAAGAGAAAATGCTAGTAAACCAGCATTTTCTCCTTTTGCTACAATGTTTTCTACCCTTCACAAAAATTTTCAGTCACTTTTATTTGGTTGTCTGCAAATGCTTTCAATTCTGCCAAACCTGAAATTTTGACGTTTTGTAAGAACTATAGTTTAAGGCTTGAAAATGGTCACTAGACATGCAAAGAATGGACCAAAAGGAAAAAGACTAGGCAAGCTTTCATGGGTTGATAGTTTTGTCAGATCCATTGAAGTTGTTTTCCACAAATCATGGCTTTCTCACTTTTTCGTCATCTGCAGTTCAAACCAATTTTCCAAGGCAATGTTGCAGATGGTTCGGAAATGTCAACATACAAAAAAGTTGCAAACAGCCAGAAATGTGTCCGTGTTGGAGGCAAACATAACGATCTAAACGATGTAGGGAGAGACCTGACGCATCACACCTTCTTTGAAATGTTGGGAAACTGGTCTTTTGGTGACTATGGCAAAGTAAGCTATTTTTATTTTGTTGTTCACATAAATGCTAACCACAACTTTGACGCTCAGTAGCATCCAGACGTAAATTATGCATTGAAAGTATGGAAATAATTTTGAAAAGGACAATCTCTTATTATATGATGGGTCAAGCAGGGTTCGCTCTGGGTCTAAAAAAGTTGTCGCCAGCTCTTTCGCCAAATGAAAAAAGTTGGGGCCAATCTGGGGACAGTTGGGGCCAAATTTTCAGGAGTTGGGGCCAGATGAATATCATAATGCAGCATGCTGGACAAAATTTTAAACTGGTCGGAATTGTAAGGAGTTGCAGTCTATTCAAAATGTATAATGTATGTTAAGGGGTAGAAACCTTTGCTAGAAAATGACAATTATCTATGAAAAAGAAAAAGTAACACTTTCTCAGGGTCATATGAACAAGGTTTTCCAAATGTTTTTGGCGTGTTTGATAATTGATTCTTTCTTCATGACAGAGCAGCCAGTAGTGAACGAGTTTGTTTACTGACATTGTAGACACATTTTACAAAGCATGACTTTTTGCAGGCATCGTATTTGAGAAAGCTAGAAAATTCAGGGTCAGAAAGCCAATAGTTCTTAAATAATCGTTTTGCAACTTTTGAAGGCGTGCAGAGTTGGCTAGATTCACTTTCATTATGGGAGGCATCGGCTTTACTTTTTCTCACAGACATTAATGTAGCTATCCATTTTTACATACATGTAGAAAGAAAGAGCTAAAAAGTTACCTATTTATAACCTATCAAATTGACAGCATTTGCAGCAGGCAAATACCGGAAGATAACCGCTCAAACTCTGTAACTAATGTTTAAAGATACATGTATATAAAAAAAAATATAGTCTGTCAAATGTAGAAAAGCTTACTTCCAGCATTTTCTCATATTGCCACGATGTTTTCAACTTCCTTGTGATAAGTTAGACCCAGTTTCAGAGTGCGAGAGACATCAAAAATACAGCTGTCTGATTAGCGTTTGTCTTTGATTAATATCGGATAAATCGTAAATAAAACCATCATTCAACAACTAAATCTAACACCTAATTTTACTTTCAAAGCCTTGTAGTTCTGCGGTTCGCAGCCCAGTCAAGGAAATACTATAAAATCAACAGAATACTTAGATCTATCTAGAATCAAAGACAATAACTTTTTTTAATTCTATCTTTTAGTTAGTGTCATAAAATATATTCGATTTCATCCAAACGCTGTTGCAGTGACGAGCTACCATTTTGAAGTTGAATCATGTGACTTCGCTAAATTCGCCGAAAGCCTTGTAACGTGATACTACATTGGCGCCAAATTATAGTCACATGATTTGAAAATATTGCCACATGATCTAGATGATCTAAGTACGTCATCATATCTGTTCATTAGGTAAATGCGAGTAGAGTCTAATAACTAATTAGGATGGAGTAAATGGTGATTAGCAAGTAGGTACTGATTCCATGGTTTTTAAAACTGGGATATTTCAATCCATTTAAACTTTGGAAATAAAAGTTGACGAAGATTGACTGATATCTGGGGTAGGACTTTCACTTTCATACAGTTACTAAATTTAGCAAACCGTGTTTCAAAAATAGAGGTCCGACAAAGACCGATAGGCAGCGCTGATATTTGTCAATAATATGGGATTATCCCATGGTGTTGTAAACGTTAATTAACAATGACTTGTCAATCAGACTCTCGGTATATTGTAAACTAATTAAACTCGCTGATTGGGCACTAACTGTAACTCAGGTGCGGCACACGCTGATATGGTAGATTACACACAGGACGCTTTGTCAATCATACGCTTTTCTTTGCCAAATGAGCGATGTTTTTTGAAATCCGGCGACTTCTTCGCCCACTCAACCGAGGCCTGCTTTGAACTCGCTTTCCTTGCAGACGCTTACGACAATGAATTTCAAAAGGATTTCTTTTTGGGGCCAGCTTGTAAAAAGTTGTCGCCATGCATTTTCGCCAAATGAAAAAATCTTGCGCCAATTTTTCATTTTTGTCGCAAATGGCGACAATGGCGATCGGCAGCGCCAACCCTGGGTCAAGTATTACGCACCGGCAGAAAAATGAATTTTAGAATTGTGTGGAAGTGTGCCAAGTCGCTCCAAGTATAAGTTTACTTTTTATCTGATTTAACCTGTTACCACACAATCCCTACTTTTGATGACCCTGAGAAAGAAGCCTTTAGAAAACATAGTGAGAAGTTGACTCTTTCCCACAATGTTTTCTACCCTTCTAAAACAAATTTCAAATTTTCAGTCACTTCTATTTTGTCATCTGTAAATGCTTTCAATTTGGCCAAACTTAAACTTTTGTCGTGTGGTATTGAGTTAAAAATTCATTTTTCTGCTGACAGCTAACACTTGAACTGGGTGTGCAATTACAGATTGTCCTCTTCACAATAATGAATTATTTCTATAGTTTAACTCTTGACCAAACAATCCCCTGTTTTAATAATCGTTGGAGAGAAGCCTTCTAAACATTGTAGAAAAAGGAGGAAAAAGATGGTGGTAACCAACATTTTCTCCTTTTCCCACTGTGTTCTCTACCCCTCTCAAAATTGATTTCATGATGCATCGTACCAAGCAAAATATCAAATACGGATCCAAATACTGAATTTTGTTTAACAACAGACCATATCATGCAGAAGAACGTTCCTTGGACATGCAAAAATTAACTAATAACAAAAATTTTTGACGCATGTCAGCTTGTAGGGTTGGGTTGTCCGTGCAGGCTGACATGTGTTGAAACTTTGCAGATGCATTAATCCATTACCACAATCCCTTCTTTTGTTGACCCTGGTAACCAGCATTTTCTCCTTTTCCCACAATGTTTTCTACCCTTCACCAAACAAATTTCAAATTTTCAGTCACTTTTATTTTGTCGTCTGCAATTGCTTTTGATTTGGACCAGGACATACCTAAAATTTTGACTAATGGTAATGAGTTAAGCCCTCTTTTCAGAGAGCATGTCTCGTGTGTATATTTTGTAGGAGGAAGCCTGTAGATTAGCCTTGACTTTGCTTACGGAGGTTTATAAGATACCGATGGATAGACTCTACTTTACCTACTACGAAGGGGACTCAGAACAGCATATACCACGAGATCTTAAACAGAGACTTATATGGTTGGAACTCGGGTGAGGCCTTTACCCTACAATCCCGACTTTTAATGACCCTGAAGGAGATGGCCTCATGTTTTGAAAAGGCTTTTTTTCTCAGAGTCGTTAAAACTCAGGATTATGAAAGTTGAAAATTATAGCTAAAAGACTTCTACTCAATGCAGTAATAGCATTATTCCAAGTTTTCTTTTTTTCAAGTTTAACCCCCTCCGGTGTTAAACCATTTTTTGGCCTCTGCAAATGTTAATGACCTTAGGAAGATGAGCTTTACTAAACAACAAAATTTTGGAATCCACCAAATTGAGAATATTTGCAGATGAAAATATAAATGTAGCTTAAATGATGCTCTGTGTCTTTGATAGGGTAGAAAACATAGTGGGAAAAGGAAAAAATCTTGCACCAATTGAGCTACATTGAAATTGCTGTTTTCAAATGCTTTGATTATGGACAAGGCTATGATTTGGACATCTGGTAAAGGGTTAAGGATTTTTCACATTGCAGAGTTCCAGCCGATAGAATTCTTTCGTTTGGAAATAAGGACAATTTCTGGGATATGGGGGAAACGGGTCCTTGCGGACCTTGCACAGAAATACACTACGATCATCACGGAAAATCTATGTCATCGTACAAGGTCAATGCTAACTATCCGGAAATGGTGGAAATATGGAATCTTGTGTTTATTCAGTATGATAGGTGAGTTTCTAACCTGTTATTGCATTGCAGAGCCCCAATAGCTCAGTCGGTAGTCAAAAGGCTTGAGAACGGGCTTTTATGCCCAGTTTTGGTTTGGCCAATTTCTTTTTAAGGATTGATGAAAGTCATTTTATGCCCCCCACAAAGAAGTGCTGGCAGGTATAATGGAATCACCATGGGTGTTCGTCCGTTAACACATATTTGTCCAGCGAAATATTCCAGCACTTTTTAACCCTTTTCCAAACAAAGTTTTAGACAGGTCCAAGTTAAAAGCAGTTTCAGATGACAAAATAAACATAGCTCAAAAATCGAAATTTGTTTCCAATAGGGTAGAAAACATATATAGGAACCCTGAGTGTAAATTTGAGTAACATACCTTAACTCATTACCAAACAAACCCTAGTTTTTATTACCCTGATATAGAAACCTTTCAAAAACATTGTGGGAAAAGGGGAAAATGCTGGTAACCAGCATTTTCTCCTTTTCCCACGATGTTTTCTTCCGTATCAAAGACAGAAATAATCATTTGAACTTCATTTAGTGATAGTTCTCTGCCAGTTTGTAATTTTTGTAGAAAAAGAAATGGAACTTTAACACAGCTACCCAAGATGCACGTAGACACAGGTATTGGATTTGAGCGGATGTGTGCGATGCTGAATGGTACGCAGTCCAACTATGATACAGATCTATTTAAACCTCTAATAGACTCTGTACAACATGTAAGTTATAACAGATCTGATACAAATTTAAATTTGTGATGAACATGGGAGTAATATCTGATCTGATATGAATTGGAATTTGAGATAAAATTTTATGTACTGTATACAACATGTATGTTACATTTGTTGTATGATATTATTATATATGATCTGACATAAAGTGGAATATAAGATAAAAATTTTATTAACTCTTATGAACATGTTAATTATATAGGAACCAATATTAATTTGAATTCGAGATAAAAAAGAATATGCAGAACAATACACTTTACCAAATATTCAATTGTTTTGACCTCCCAGGGAAAGAAGCCTTTTGCATTCTGCACAGGCTAACCTGGGCTGAACCCTTTGCAATTGTTCTATTTTCTGTTTGTTAAAGGACCATTCTATCTCTAGGATTTGTTCTGTTATTTGACAAAATGGATTTTATGGATATATAATGATATGATAGATTGCTTGGCGTGATGCTACTTTAAACCGTAGGAAGAAGCCCTTGACTAACATTGTGGAAAAAGGAGAAAATGTTGGTAACCAGCATTTTCTCCTTCCGCCTCTCCCCAATGTTTTCTATTACATGTATTTGAAAAACAAGTTTCATGTTTTGAGTTACATTTAGTACTCATGTCATCTGCAAATGCTTTTAGTTTTATCAAGGCCAGATTTTTGTCACTTAGTAAAGTGTTACCCTTGCCACACACGACAAATTCAGACATGTCGAATTTGAAAGTATTTGCAGATGATAGTTTAAATGTAGCCTAATTAATAAATGCTGGTTACAAGCATTTTCTCCTTTTCCTACAATGTTATCGAATGACTTCTCCTTCAGGGTCTTCAAGACTCAGGATTATGTAGTAAACAGTTAAACCCTCTTTTATCATAGCATGCTTATACGTGAATGACTGTTTAGTTGACAGGTGCTCCACCTTATCAAGGGGAAGTTGGCCAAACCTCACAGGCAGTGATAGACAGGGCATACAGAATCATTGCTGATCATATACGAATGGCAACTGTTTGTATAAGTGATGGTGTTTTACCTGGGAAAAATCATCAAGAGTAGGTTAAACCTCATTTTTATATGCCCGTCGAAAACGGGACGTATTATGGGATCGCCCGTGGCGGGTGGGCGGGCGGCGTCCAGTTCATTGTCCAGAGCATATCTCCAAAACTATACTAGCTAGGGTTATAAAATTTCATGGGTGGATAGATCTCATCAAGGGGGAGTGCAGTGCAGAGGAATCTTAACTCTTGCTCGCTTAATTTTTGAGTTATTGCCCTTTGTTGTCTTTCATACTTGAATTTTGTCTGGTGCATATCTTAAAAACTATACTAGCTAGGGTTATGAAATTTCATGCATGTCAGTGTGTCCATCTGTGTACAAAATACTAGTAATTTTATGTCACAGGCTCCTACAGTTTTGCTGCTATTGTATCGAAAGTTTATTGATATATTTATTGATTATATACTGAAGTTGTGCAAAATGCAGCTTTCAATCATCTACTCCCTACGATTCAAGGGTAATCTCCCCTTGAACTTAGACAGTTTTTTGTTAAATTGCCTGTTACTGTCAAAGCTCTGGCAGGCTATTAAGTCACATTCAGTGACAGTTGTAGTTTCATTTTCTTAAAAAAAAAAAAAAAAACATCAAGGTATTGTAGTAGCCCTGTCACTGTTTTCATCACTGTTTTCATCACTGTTTTCATCACTGTTTCTTATAGGAGTAAACTACGAATGGTGATATATAGAGCTCTGTACCAATGTTGCGAAGTTTTGAAAGCGAAAGACGGTCTGCTGGAACATTTGGTGGATGACGTCGTAGAATCTTTGGTAAGATAATGTGACATAACAAATTAACTCCATGCAACATGCAAAAATTACATTAAAATAGAAATAGGGAGGGGAAAAAAAGAATTCATTTAACTCTTCATCAAACAGACCCCTGTTTTAAATACAAAGAAGAGATCTTTGGAAATCAGCTGTCTACTTTTCTCATAGTGTTTTAACTCTTTACCACATGAGAAAATTTTAGACCAGTGCAAATTGAAAGCATTTGCAGATGACAAAATAGTTGCTACTGAAAAATTGAAGTTTCTTTTGGGAAGGGCAGAAAACATTGTGGGTAAAGGCTTCTGTCTCAGGGTCGTTAAAAGTCAAGATTGCATAGTAAAGAGTTAAACCCTGTCGAATAATTTCAAAACCTTTTTTTTTTCTCTCTCTCTCTCTCTCTGGGAGGGGGGGGGTCCTACATGACTGCGTGGTAGGGTGAAGGTTTTTAGACCTGGAGGCTCAAGGCATGAGCCTTGCTGGATCCATTGGGATTCCCATGGCTGTTTGTCCGTCCGACTGTCTGACTCAACTGTACACACAGGGTTCCTATATATATATGAAGTTGTGCATGTGTGATTTTCATGACCCTGCTCCGATTTGTTATGGAACTATCTCCCCTTGAACTTTTTTTCAACGCTTACTTTTGTACTAAACCACTCTGCATTCTATAACAAAGACCTGTCTTTGTGACATGGAGCTAGTTGGGGGTATAATCACGCTTAGTGATAGCTCTAGTTGTGGAAGTGTTCTTGGGCAAGGCACTTCAGAGACCAAGCCTAGTCCTGGCGAAACCCAGGAAATGCATGAAAATGTGAAATACATGAACATGATCTGACTTAAATAATGTTGAAAATGGCAGAAAAAAGCATTCTATCCACTATCTATTTATTTTGACCTGTTCTGGGTTTATGTCTGCAGATGATTTAATTTTGAAAGTGTCTAAATTTTGCTACCTTGGAAGGAGTGAAACCTTTAACACACAACAAAATTTTAGATATTGAAGAATACAAATTATATATAGCTTGAAAGGTGATTGCTGTCTGTGCAATGTGAGAAAACAATGTGGAAAAAGGAGAAAATGCTGGTTAACAGCGTTTTCTCCTTTTCCCACAGTTTTTTGAAAAGCTTTCTCCTTTAGGGTCATTAAAACATGGGATCATATAGTAAAGGGTTAAAGGATGGGACTTTGTTATGTCTGCAAATTTTTTTATTTTTGTCATTGCAGGGTTAAAGGATGGGACTTTGTTACATTTGTAATTTTTTTGATTTTTGTTATTGCAGGGTGAAACTTACCCAGAGATAGAGACAAAGTCTGAATTGGTTAGTAGAGATTTGGTCATTTTGTAAATTAAGATTGAGAAAATAGAAAGTATTCATCCTTAGTTGAACAATATGGAATTTTAATGACATTAAATCTTTACCAAACAACAAAATTTTAGATCGGTCTATTTTGAAAGAAATAGCAGACAACAAATAAATTTGATTTAAGAATCAAAATTTGTTTTGGGAATAGTAGAAAACATTGTGGGAAAAGAAGAAAATGCTGGTTATCAGCATTTGCTTCTTTTCCCACAATGCTATCAAAAACTTTCTTTCTCAGGGTCCTTAAAAATAGGGATTGTGTGGTAAAGAGTTAAGAGAGAAGGATTTTGAAAACACTGTGGGAAAAGGAGAAAATGCTGGTAACCAGCATTTTCTCCTTTTCCCACAGTGTTTTCTACCCTATCAAAGACCTTTACTTCATTCATGCGTGGGATTTGTAGTTAGCTAGAGGGTAAGACAAAGAAAGAAAATCCTTTATTGTCAAGTCAGCTGTTTTTGAAGAAAACATTTGAGGTGTTGTTTATTTCTGGAGTTGATGTTGTTTACGTCAATGTTTAAAAACTGTAACATTTTGTAGTATCTATTTTATTACTGAAGATATTTACTTTAAACTTTGATAAGATGAAGGGAAAATCTTAACTTTAAGACCAACACTAGTAACCAACAAAGTATTTTTGTGACATTGTTGCCGCTTTTTTGGCTTCAAATTTTCGCTGAAAATCAAGCAACTGCAGCCGTGCATTGGCATTCGCATGTGGTGCTCTTCTTTTTCAGCTGTTTTTTTAAGAAATAATCTTCTTTCTTTCATGGTTTATCGCTCAGTAAACCACAGGTGTGAGTTATGAGGCACAATAAATAATCCAAGAGGATGATAGCCTGAGTGGTTTATTCATTGCACCTGATAACTCACAGTGGTTAATTGAACGATAAACAGCGATAGAAAGAAGATTATTTCGATAACATGACCAACTCTTAACCCATTACCATACAATCCCTACTTTTGATGCCCCCGAGAAAGAGGCCTTTTGAAAACACTATGGGAAAAGGAGAAAATGCTGGTAATCAGCATTTTCTCCTTTTCCCACAGTGTTTTCTACCCTTCCCAGAACGAATTTCTATTTTTTAGTCACCTTTATTTTGTCGTCTGCAAATGCTTTCAATTTGGACTAGTTTAAATTTTCTCGTGTGGTAATGAATTAATCAAAGAAAAACAAGTTCATACTTGGAATAAAACGCAGATGCAGATTAGATCTATATTCCATTGAATAATTTATTTTGCACAGCGTGACATCACTCTATATGCAATCACATCACTCTTTTTAGAATAATACAGATTTTACCACACTTTCGTTGCACTGTGTTTATAGAGCCAAATTTATTTGTCATGCTAGAATTATTCATGTCTATATTTTCAAGATTAAAGAAGTGTTGAGGGGTTCGGAGGACAAATACCGCCATCATCATGCAGATTGGAAGAGTAATTTCTCGAAACTTTTGCAAACACATCCTGATATAAAACAGCTGGATGGTGAGTTAGGGTCTTCAACTTTTTAGCAAACATCCTGTGTTTTAAAGACAGTAAAAAGGAAGACTTTTAAAAGGGTTAACTCTTTACCACATGACAAAAATTTGGACTGACCCAAATTGAAAGCATTTGCAGATGAAAAAACAAATGTGACTCAAATTCTGAAATTTGTTTTGGGAAAGGTTGAAAACATTGTTGGAAAAGGAGAAAATGCTGGTTACAAGCATTTTCTCCTTTGCCCACAATGTTTTCAAAAGACTTCTTAATCAGGGTCCTTTAAAGTCGGGATTGTTTGGTAAAGAGTTAAGGTAGATTACCAACATTTTCTTCTTTTCCCACATTGTTTTCAACCCAGTCAAGGAAATTAAGGTCATTTTTGCCAGGTTCAAATGCATAATTTGCTTTCAATGTGGAAGGGTCTAAAATTTGCCTTTTGAGAAAGAGTCAGCCATAATTTTAAGTTTCGCGGTTTCCAAAGAAAGAATAGCTTGTTGTCAGCATCATTTGCATTGTGCTGAAAACTGGGATATTTGAAAACTTTGATATTTTACAATTTCTCTGTCATTTCTGAATAGATTTACTTCAAATTTGCACTCAATTGCTAACTATCAGAAGGGAAATCTAAACAACATCGGCAAGTAACTATCAAAATATTTTTGACATATTATGCCCCCTTTTTCAAAGTATAGTTTTCAAAAACATTGACAGTTTAGCTTTCTGTCATTTCTGAAGGTATTTACTTCAAACTTACACTACTTGTTGACCCTTTTCCAAACAATTGTAACTTTAACCCTTTACCAGACAACAAAATTTTAGCTTTGTCCAAATTGAAAGCATTTGCAGACCACAATATCAGTGTGGCTCAAATGGTGCAATTATTTATTGATTAGGTAGAAAACATTGTGGGAAAAGGAGAAAATGCTGGTTACCAGCATTTTCTCCTTTTCCCACAATGTTTTCAAAAGGTTTCTTCTCCAGGGGCATCAAAAGTAGGGATTGAGTGGTAATGGGTTAAACGATGCTGAGAAAGAAGCCTTTTGAAGGTATTGTTGAAAAAGGAAAAAATGCTGGTAATCATTATTTTCACCTTTTCTCACAATATTTTCTACCTTTCCAACAACAAACTTCAATTTTATAGTCACTTTTATTTTGTCATCTAATAATGCTTTCAATTTCGATTAGTTGAAAATTTGGTTGTGTGTTTAAGAGTTAACTATCAAAAGGGGAAGCATACAGGGGCAAAAGTATCAAAGTATCAAAAGTATAAAAGTATCTTTGACAAAGTTATGTCCCTTTTTTCAATTTATAATTAGCACCCACTTTCTTTACTCCTTTTTTACAGAGGAAGTTTTACATAAGCTTCACGCTGGTTGGTTCGGCCATCAGATGCCAGTAGAAATGATCGAGATAATGGCTGATCTACATGGACTGGATATCAGTGAGGAAGATTTAAAACATATTTATACTGAGAAAAAGGTAAAAAAAGTGATAAACCATACTCTGGCAAATGGGGGCTCATCTCATTACCAAACGACAAAATCTTAAGACTTGTCCAAATTGAAAGCATTTGCAGACAAAATAAAAATCACTGAAAATTTGAAATTTGTTTTGTGAAGGGTAGAAAACATTGTGGGGAAAGGAGAAAATGCTGGTTAACAGCATTTTCTCCTTTTCCTACAATATTTTCTAAAGGCTTCTTTCTCAGGGTCGTCAAAAGTAGGGATTGTGTGGTAATGGGTTAGTGCATCTTCATAACCCATCATACCAAGCAATTCATCAAATCTTTATGGATCCATGACAGCCACTTTTTCTAACAACTTTATGGATCATGAGGTAGACTGGTCCTTTAACATGCAGAAAATTTACTAGTTTCGAAAAGTTTTGGCTCATGTTAACTTGCGTGGACTGCGCAGGCTGACCTAGATGGATGGTGTACATTACCCAGAGCTGGTTAAAATCCACTGATTGACCAATTTCTCTCTGAGGACTGATGAGGCATTGTGTGAGGATTCATTGCTGTCTTATCACTGATCATTTTTTTCAACACTAGTTATGTGGGAAAGCAGCTGGTGGCTTGGAAAGAATATTGTGTGCATTACTGCGGAAAGGAACTCCAGAAAAGCATGGATAGGTACACAGGCTGTGGCAATGTAACTGAAGAAATGTTGAAAACAGCACATAAGACCATTCAATAAGCTGTCTAAAACTAAGTTGCTGCAGACAATTTAAAATTTCTGTGTTTTATGTATTTACACAGCAGATTAATTTGAACCAACAATCTATCAAACTTTTGCAGCATTTTTTTCCCCTCTGAGTGCAAGGATATATCTCCAGTGTCAATTTTTGAAATCCACTTGTCCCATCTGTGGACTGGATTTGATATTAATTTTCCAAACGTCGAGCGCTGCAGTGACAAATGATGAATTACTATATGTTTTTATCAATACCCATCTTCTCTTTGTTTTTTCATGATTAAAATTAATTAAATATTCCACTCCTAATGTAAAGCTTTCAGTGTATGGTAGTTATTTTCTAAATGAACTTAAATACAGTTTTTGATGTACTGCATTTTTTTGGGGCCAGGCACTAGGTGGCGGCACTGTGGCAAAAGAAACTGTTTATCCATGGTTGACTGGTGACATTGTAGATTATTTACAGCAGTGTGGAGTAGAAAGAACAGATGATTCCATGAAATATCAGTATGAGAAAGCTGATGACTCATATGGTAAGATTGATGGAATTGGTTGTGTAGTGTTTAAGCAGTTTTCAACATTATTTCAGTTATGTCACGGGGAACAGTGAACCTATCCATACTTTTCTATAGCTACTTTTACCAGAACCATTTACCACACAATGACGACTTCAAATGCCCCTGAAAGAGAAAGCTTTTGAAAACATTGTGGGTAAAGGAGAAAATGCTGGTAACCAGCATTTTCTCCTTTTCCCACAATTTTTTCTACCCCATCAAAGAAAAATCATTTGATATGAGCCACACTGAAACAGTCATCTGCAAATGCTTTTAATTCGGACAGGTCTGATATTTTGTTGTGAGGTAAAGGGTTAAATAATTATTCTTCCCAAGCTCAGAGCTGCTTTTGCAATTTCAAAGCAGATTAGCAGAGAGACAGAAATGAACCTGTGGCAACTGGATTTGATTATTGTCGAGTCAAAGGCAGGTTTGACCAGAAAAAAAACTTTCCTTAATTCATTAACAAACATTATTTTGAATTTGACCAAATTCAAAGCATTTGCAGATGACAAAATTAATTTGACAGACTTTGAAATTTGTTTTGGGAAAGGAAGAAAACATTGTTGGAAAAAGAGAAAATGCTGATTACCAGCATTTTCTCCTTTTCCCACTATGTTTTCAGATTTCTTTCTTAGGGTCGTGAAAACAAGGGATTGTTTGGGAAAGGGTTAAGGCATCTAACAGGGCTACTTTGGCTAAGCTCATACAGTAAGACTCTTTGTATCTAGGTAAAAATTTTTTTTTTGAGGAGTATACTGCAGTCTGTGTGGTGGCTATCCTTTTGTCTGTCCATCTGTCTCTCTGTCCATTTCTCTGTGTGTTTGTTTGTCTGTCAATCGTTTTTTTTTCGTAGGTCAGATTGTGTTTATAACACCAACCGTAATTGTATTAGATATTTATTTTTTACTTGAGGAAAATTTCATTGTATTTCAAGTGATAAAACATTTTCTTCTACTACAACAATGATTTCAAAAAGCTTCTTTTCCAGGGTTGTGAAAAGTAAGGGTTATGAGGTAAAGGGTTAAAGGATCAATTTATCCGGTATGTTTGTCACATTCTAATTATACCCCTGCAAAACGAATATTTTCGGGGTATACTTGAATCATTATGTCTGTCGGTCCATGTGTTGTCCGTGTGTCAGTCTGTGTGACCATCTGTGTACAAAATACTAGTAATTGCATGTTTCTGTCAAAGTGCTGGCAGGGAGGTATTGAGTCACATTCAGTGACAGCTCTAGTTTGTCTCATCACAGATTTTCCAGACGTAGATGGTATAATTATGCACATTCTGAATAAAGACAACAAACTGGTAGAGACTGTGTCTGTGGACGAGAAAATTGGTATTGTCGTTGACAAAACTTGTTTTTACTCACAGCAAGGCGGACAGAGAGGTGACAAGGGTATCATTACAACAGAGGTATAATTGAAACTTTCAACAAACTACAAAATATCCAACTCGACCTCATTGAAAACATTTGCTGACAACAAAATAGATAAAGCTCAAAATGATGATTTTTCTCTTTGATATGGTAGAAAACATTGCACGAAAAGGAGAAAATGCTTGTAACCAGCATTGTCTTTTTTAGGTAAGAAAACATTGTGGGAAAAGGAGAAAATGCTGGTTACCAGCATTTTCTCCTTTTCCCACAATGTTTTCAAAGGCCTTTTCCTTAACGTCATTATAACTCGGGATTGTGTGGTGAAGGGTTAAGTTTTAAATCAATGACAAAATGTTAGACTGGTCCAAATCATAAGCATTTATAGACAAGAAATCAAATTTGATACAAATGATGAAATTTGTAAGAAATGGTAAAAAAACATTGTGGAAAAAGGAGGAAAAGCTAGCTACCAGCATTTTCTCCTTTTCCCACAATGTTTTTAGAAGCCTTCATCCCCAGGGTTGAGATAAAACTTGACAAATTTTAGACCTCGCAAGTCTTACAAACGTGAAAGTTTCTAACAAATAGATAGGTGAAATACAAATTGGCTCAGCTGAGATGCGAAGCTGTGCTGTAAATGTTCTAGAATTTTGAAGCTTAAAAGACCAGTACTCTGACCTCTGGGCTAAAATGAATTCTCCCAAATGCAGTGGCTAGCTAATGATATTATACCGGAAGAAGCTATGCAGTAAGAAAGGAACGATTTTCCATAACACAAGATCGAAAAACTCATGTGTAAGACAACTGTGAAACTGAGACTAATGACTTTAGGTTCCAAATTTGTGAGAAAAAATTGCTGATGTAAGAGAAAATGCTGGTTAGCAGCATTTTTTTCTCCCATGTTTTCAAAAGTATTCTTTATATCCTTGTAAAATGAATGTTTTGGGGGGTATACTGGAATCAGCCTGTCTGTCCATGTGTCCATCCGTCTTTCCGTGTATCTGTTGATATTGATCATATATTGAAGATTTGCAAGAAGCGATTTTCATGTGTCAACTCTTTCTGGTTGAAGAATTATCTCCCATTGAACTTGACACTTTTTTCTGTGAAAGTGCTGGTGGGGGTATTAAAGGTGGCCCTTCAGATTTTGGGATGAAAATTTTTCAAAAGTGCACAAAAATCATATTTATATTCCCAAAGCCTTTTAATTTTCATTCATAAAACCCCAGTAGTCGAAATCTGTCCGACAACACGAGAAATTAGTGATTTACTACGGCCCAGGTTGACACCAACGGGAGACACATTCTATTTTTAGATGATCAGTTGGCTCATTTACCTACAGGAATACACAGAAGAAGCTTCAAACATAGCGGCCGAAGAAGACATTATGGAAAATAATTATTACATGTTTGTAATGATAGGGAATTTAAGTGTTATGAGTCACGTGCCAGTCACTTGACATTCCCACAATGCTTTATTGATTTTTGGTGCGAAATCTAGAATTAGCTTAAGAGGCTACGTAGCCTTTTAAGGGAATACCATCAAAAAAAAAATTTTTTTTTGTAATTTTAAAAATCTTTATTATTGATGATTCATATTATTTTTTCATACAAATTTCAGTGATATATATATTTTTTAATTTAGTGAGATGAAAAAATTCTATATACCCACCTTTAAGTCATATTCAGTGATAGCTCGTTTAAATTGTTTTTGTTTTTTCTCTGTGAATAAAGACAGGCACTGTGCTAATAACAGAAACTCACAGTGAGAATGGCTATGTTCTCCATATAGGGCATGTAACAGAGGGGTTTATAGAAACAGCACAAGAAGCCATTTTGACTGTAGACTTTGTAAGTATTATACATACACTGGTTTTCTTTGAAATACAGTAAAACATGTCTTAGTGGTTGTTCTATCTACCTCTGACAAGATGAGAAAAGTCTGACATTTTCCGAGTTGAAAGGATTTGCTGACAATAATGAAAGTGTACTTAGAAACTGAAATTCGTCGTTTAACCCTTAATGACCCTGAAATTAGGGTGTTTTAAACATTGCGGAAAGAGATTAAAATGCTGGTAACCAGTATTTTCTTCTCATCTCACAATATTGTGACATAAAGGCTCTGTGTTTTAGATGCCAAATGTGAAAAACAAGAAGAGTGAACTCAGAAACCAGAATGGTAGGTGAATTGCATAACTTTTTTAACTCTATTCCACAAAGTTTTCTACCCTATCAAAGCAAAATTGTATCATTTGAGCCACTTTGAAATTGTAGTTTGCAAATGCTTTCAATTTGGATAGGTCTAAAATTGTTCTGTGTGGTAACAAGTTAACATGAAAGAAATTAGATTATTTTTTCAATAAATAGGTATACTTTGTGTCTATTTTTGAATTTCAGGAATTTAGGGAGGCTTGTATGAGAAATCACACAGCCACACATCTTCTAAACTCGGCGCTGAGACATGTGCTTGGTGACGATGTACGACAACGAGGATCGGATGTTAGCGATGATAAATTATCCTTTGATTTCTCTTCTGTTGTACGTATTTTGTTACTTCACTAGCCTGATTTTTGTTTTGTTTGTATGGTATTAAACGCCATTTCTAGCATTATTTTACTCATACTGCAGCAACCAGTATTCCTAACCTTAGTTTCCTGTAACTTTTTTCATCAGTAATTTTGTACAATATTCTTTCCAAGCCACTGGCTGCTTTCCCACATAACCAGGCAAGCCCCAGTAGTTCAGTGCGTACCATGCAGGACTTGAGAACAAGGTGTCATGGGTTCAGTCCCTGGCTCTGCCATTTTCTTTCGAGGGATTGATGATAATCACTGTGACAGGTAACCAGCATTTTCTCCTTTTCCCACAGTGTTTTCTACCTGACTGGAAACAAATTTCAATTTTTGAGTTACATTTATTTTGCTGCCTGTAAGTGCTTTTAATTTGGACCAGTCTAAAATGTTTTCGTTTGGTAAAGGGTTAATTCATAAGGAAGTGGAGCAATACAGGACCACTTTGTCCCTCTTGTTTATTTTATTTTATGTATGGCACATTTAGTTCACAAGCCAGTTGAGCGGTATAGGGCCATCATGGTCCTCTTGTTTATCTTATCTAAATCCTTTCAACAGAAGTCTATGACTAACGATCAAGCCAAGCTCATTGAGGACATGGTGAATGGATTTGTGGAAAAAAAGATACCATTGAATCGAGAATTATGTCCTCTTTCAGAAGCCATGAAGGACAACCACATTATCTACATGGAGAATATGGTACAGTTGTAATCCTTTGTCAAATGTAAATGAGCTGTGCTTTGTGAAAAAAGGGTCTTAATGCATCTGCAAAAAGTTTTGACCCAGGTCAGCCTGCGCAGTCCGTGCAGGCTGACCTAGTCCAAATATTTCTGTAATTGGATATTTTTCTGTCTGTCAAAGTACCTTTTACTTGTTAATTTTCTATCTGTCAAAGTACCTGTAACTTGTTAATTTTCTGTCTGTCAAAGTATCTGTAACTTGTTAATTTTCTGTCTGTCAAAGTACCTGTAACTTGTTAATTTTCTGTCTGTCAAAGTACCTGTAATTGGTTAATTTTCTGTCTGTCAAGGGACCATTGCCTACCTAGGTAGTGTATCTGACTTGTGACCTAGTGGTTAAGAGTATGGAATATGATACCCAGTAGAGGCAATTTTTTGCCCCTCACCTCTCATGCATGTGAGAAAAGTAGTCAGTGGCTTGGGAAGAAAGTTGTATAAGTTCAGGTGTGAGAAAGTCAGGAAACACATGTGTAGGTGCAGTGACCGCCATGATATGACTGTCTATCTGTTTGTCTGTCTGTCTCTTTCTCTGCTCACCCCACCTCACTTTGTATGACTCTGTATTCCTCCAACTTCAATACCTCTCTCTCTTTCTCTCTCTCTCTCCCTCCCTCCTTCCCTCCCTTCCCCTCTCCCCCCTCCCTCCCTCCCTTCCCCTCTCCCCCACCCCACCTCACTTTGTATGACTCTGTATTCCTCCATCTTTAATACTTTCTATAACTAAACATAACAATACTGTATTTGTTTTCCATGGAATACTCGATTTACCATTAAACTGTCTGTTTTCTTCTCTTACCATCTAGGATTACCCATCAGAAGTGTTTGTTGTTGATTTTAGTCAACAGAACTCAGATAGTGTGTATAAATCAGCAGAGCTTTGTGCTGGAACGTAGGTAGTTTTTCAGTGTTATTGAAATTGAAAATAAGTGAGTCATTCTCTGACAAAAGGGGTTAATTCTTTATCACATAACCTCCCTTGGTTTTGTATGATATAATTATCTCCCTTGATTTTGTGTGATATACCCATTATGAATGTTCTTATCTTGTACACGTTTGATATCACATTTGTGTGACATCATTTTTGACGTCATTTTGTACACATTTCATACAAGTGAATGGGTCTCATGGAAAATACTGCGGTGCATTTATGAATGTTTTTGGATCATCTGATCTATATTTTGTGAAGTATCGTTACGTGATAAAAAGAATCTGATATTTGAGGTAAGATTTTACCAAACTTGTGAAGGAAAATGTTATCAAGCTTGCCAAAGGCTCGCTGAATAACATTTCCCTAGATTACTTTACTAAAATATTATCTCAAAAGTGCACCTATATATCTCTGTTATGTGTTATTCCAAGTAGGTCATCACATAATTATAAATCGCTAGAACTTTTTTCACAATCATTGTGAAATAGATGTGTTTAACTCACTGCTGAACAACAAAGATCTGGAGTGGATGATTTCTAAAGAATTGGCAGACAACAAAAATAATGTAGCTGAAATGATGATTTCTGTCTATGGAGGGGTGGTAAACATTCCTGAAATAAAGAATGTGCTGATTACCTTGATTTTCTCCTTTTCTCACAATGCTTACAAAAGTTTTCTGATCCAGGGTTGTTATAAATTGAGATTGTGTGGTAAAAACTTAAACTTAAGTATTTCTACATTTTAAGTACTTGAGGATCAAAATAAGAATTTGCCTAACCCTTTACCAAACAGTCCTGACTTTAAATCATTCTAATCGAGAATGCTTTTGAAAACATTGTGGGAAAGGAAGAGAAAGGCTGGTTACCAGCTTTTTCTTCTTTTCCAACAATTTTTTCTACTCTTTCTTACTCTGTTAGCATCACTCGAGTTGAATTTGTTGTCTAAAAATGCTTTCAATTTGGACTGGCCTAAAGCTTTTGGTTTTTTTTTGTCTTGTAATGACTTAAAAATATTTGAAGACTTCGAGTTATATTTTACTCAGTTGATGATGTTTGAAAGGTGAGAAAATTATTGTAAGAAATGCTTAACCCATTACCACACAATCTCTACTTTTGACGACCCTGAGAAAGAAGCCATTAGAAAACATTGTGGAAAAAGGAGAAAATGCTGGTAACCAGCAGTTTCTCTTTTTCCCACAATGTTTTCTACCCTTCACAAAGCAGTTTTCAATTTTTCAGTCATTTTTATGTGGTCATCTGCAAATGCTTTTGATTTGGAAAAACCTAAAATTTTGTTGTATGGTCATGAGTTAATATGAGCCTTTTTCTCTGATGTTTCTTGTGACTTTTTTTTCAATTTTATGTGGTGTAAAATACCATTCAATCAATCATTCAATCTTTCTACAGTTCAATGACATGAGGGATTTTTTGACTAAAGGTTTATTTCAGATTTGACTTTTTTGTCTGTTTTAGACATCTGTTAAATACGGGTGATGTTGGAAGTTTCTGTATAGCCAATTTGAGTGGTGTAGCAGTTTACGGCGCCAAGTCTGTTGTGTGTTTGACTGGTCCAGAGGCAGATAAGGTTGGTAGTTTTTCTTGTACCGTATTATTACCAATGACTTTCATCAGTCCTTGCAAAGAAATTAGCCGAGCCAGGGATCAAACCCACAACCACCTGACAATACCATTTATTTCTAGATAACTGTGCCAAGCCCTGGTAGCTGACATGGTAGCCTGCAGGACATGAAAACAGATGGTTACCCACAATGTTTTCAAAAGTCCCGTTTCTCAAGGTTGTCATAAGTCGGCACTATGCAGGAAAGGGTTTAAAAGCACATGCAAACGACAAATCTTGCCTGAAATCATAGGAACATTTTGACTAACATCTGACTGAATCTCAAGGCAGAATGGTCCTCGGACACACAAAATGTACATAAAGCAAAATGCTTTTACTCTGGTCAATCTGTGCAGATTGTGCAGGCTGACCCAAGTCAATACCATTTGCAGATGTAGTTAAACCTTTTCTCGCAGGGCATGATTTATTTAAGAAATAATCTTCTTTCTATTGTGGTTTATCGTTCAATAAAACACAGTTGTGAGTTATGAGGCACAATAAATAATCCACAAGGGCTTTACCCGAGTGGTTTGTTCATTATGCCTCAACTCACAGCATGGTTTATTGAACGATAAACCATGATAGAAAGAAGATTATTTGATTCTAACATAACCAACCATTAATCAAAGGACAACAAGTTCATACCTAGAGTGAAAACGTGGATACAGATTATATTTTGTTGAATAACCTACTTACGTACTTTATACAGAATGACGTCACTCTATATAGAATAGCATCACTCTACGCAGAATATCGTAGATTTTACCACGCTCTCGTTGCACTGTGTTTATAGATCCGAATTCTCATGTCATGTTAGAATTGTTTTCTTACTCCAGGCAAAGTTGAAAGGAGAAGAAGCTCTAACATTAATCAGCAAACTTGAACAAGCTTTGAAGTCTGATGCCAGTCTAGACCGTTGTACCAAGTTACTGAAACAGACTGGGTCTGTAAGTACTTTAGAAACCTGTGTGAATAAGTCTTAACTCTATACCACACGATCCCAACTTTTAATGACCCAGAGAAAGAAGTCTTTTGAAAACATTGTGTGGAAAAGGAGAAAATGCTGGTAACCAGCATTTTCTTTTTTTCCCACAATGTTTTCTACCCTTCCAAAAATAAATTTCTATTTTTCCGTCACATTCATTTTGTGTTCTGCAAATGCTTTCAATTTGTCGTTTGGTGAGGAGTTAAACAAATTTGTGACCTGTCTAAATTTGAAGCATTAAAAGACAAAATGTGAAATTCAGCTGAAATGAGGGTTTTGAACTTCTTTTTCATGAAGTTTTAATAAATTTTAGATTAGTTTTTTCAATTTTTGATTATTCATTACCTTTCATGTAGACCAGTTAAGTATAGGTGTTGATGTGCCATAAATCACTATTTAAATTTAAAAAGAATGGTTATTGTGAATGTGTAGAGAACCTTGTGAGAAAAGTAGAAAATGCTGATAATCAGCATTTTAGTCTTTTCAAATAATGATTACTACCCAAACATTATCACAGCATCTGCTGGTTTTTTTTTTTCAGTTTCAGATTTGCAGTTACTTTCAGTTTGGAAGCATCAACAATTTGCTATTTGTAAAAGCGTTAAGACAAACTTCCTGCTTGATAATTGGTTGTCTGGTGTTTAATGCAATTTTCAACATTATTTCAGAAATAGTGTGGCAGCCAGTGCACCTATCCATGCTTTCCTGGAGTTACTTTTACCAATCAAAATTTAGGTGAATCAAAAATTGAAAGCAGCCAGTGGCTTTGGAAGAATAAAATCTGTATTCTTCCAAAGCCACTGGCTGCTTTCCTACATAACCATCATCAAGGCAATGATCAGTGTAGAGAGAGGAGTAAATTACAATGATTATCATCAATCCTTTAACCCCTTACCAAACAATCCCAGGTTTTCACGACCCTTAAAAAGAAGCTTTCTGAAAACATTGTGGGAAAAGGAGAAAATGCTGGTAACCAGCATTTTCTCCTTTGCCCACAATGTTTTCTACCCTTCCCGAAACAAATTTCAATTTTTGATTCACCTAAAATTTGGCATCTGCAAATGTTTCCGATTCGGATTAGTTATAATTACATGTATGTCCTTTGGTAAGGAGTGAAAAGAAATTGGCCAAACTGGGCAACCTGTTTACAAGTCTTGTGTGCTACAGAATGCACTACCAGGGATTTGTGCTTCATTTAAGGAATGAAGATAATTTTATTTTTTTCATGGAAAAAAGAAGCCTAACCACACTTTTGCATGAACCAGCTTTGCAGTTTCAAACACTGTGATTAGGGTTTGTTTTTTTCATACCTCCACGAAAAAATAATATTCTCTTCATTCCTCATGATTTAATATTACAGACCACATACACACACAGAAATAATTCAAACTGCATTTATTTTCTTTACTTTTAAGTCTAACATTGGAGTTTCTAAAGCCCCTTCAACTCATATTTGTATGATGCAAGAATACAATAGGGAAGCAGTTTTCAGATCCCCAATATTGAAAATTAACCAATAGAATGAAAGCAAATGAGCAAAGCAGTGTGTAGGACCTGCAAAAGTAACCTTCAGTAAAGTAGTTCTGGCACAAAGTGATTTTTTTTTCATGGAGCTATAAATTTTTTTTTAGCCTATCAGAACTCACCAATGTTCATGAAAACAGCTGAATTATACTAAATTATAATTCTGTCCAAGCACAAGTTTGACTGTTGGTTAATTTAGCTTTTATCTTTTGCCTTCACTTTAGTTGAAATACGATGAAATGCCGAAACTTGTCCGAGATGAAGTGATGAAACGTGCAGAGGATGCTAGATTAATTATGAATACGCTACAAAACAAACAAGTGTATTCAGTTTTAAAACAGGTATGTTAGCCATTTGTCTCATTGTTTTTTTTTTGCTCATAATCTTGATTCTAAGGGACCTGCTACAACAGTCCTGAAGTTTAACTCTTTACCAAATGACAAAATTGTAGAATGGCCCAAATTGAAAGTAGTTGCAGAAGACAACATAAGTGTGACTGAAAAATTGAAATTGGTTTTGGGACGGGTAGAAAACATTGTGGGGAAAGGCGGTTTCTCCTTTTCCCACAATGTTTTCTGAAGGTTTGTTTCTCAGGGTCGTTAAAAGTCAGGATTGTGTGGTAAAGATTGAAAGACATAAAGGAGGAGGGCTTTTGAAAATAAGCATTGTGGGAAAAGGAGAAAATGCCAATAAGTCAGAAACCTGTTTGTGCTAGAAAGCAGCCTTGTACTGTTGGGAAAAATATACACACCCCTGTCATAACACGTAACATAGAGCGGGAAAAAAAAAAACAGCTAAAAAATATAAGCAAGAAGACGGTTAACCCCTTTACCACACTATGGCGACTTTTTACGACCGGGAGAAGCCTTTTGAAAACATTGTGGAAAAATGAGAAAATGCTGGTAACCAAGGATGTGATGCATTCATCAATTACCAAATACTCCCATGTTTTAAAGACACTGTAGAAGAGGTCTTTTGAAAACATTGTCGGAAAAGGGGAAAATTATGGTAACCAGCATTTTCTACTTTTCCCACAAGTTTTCTTTACTTTTGGGCAGATATTTAACATCATTTCAGCAAAATTTAATATTTAGTCGTCGAGTATTTCCGATTTGGGCATGTGTAATTTCATTGTTTGGTTTGGAGTTTATTAACCTACCTAAATGGGGGAGCCTCAGAAGCTCAGTTGGTAGCAAACAGTACTTGAGAACTGGGGTTGCTGGTTTGATCCCTAGCTTGTCCAAGTTTTAGCAGAAGCATTTAACCCTGTTTTTTTAAACCCTATTTTGACAGAGTATGTCTTGTATATATTTCAGGACCTAAAAACCCTGCTGTCAAATGATGATATATACTCTGTGCATTGTATGGCAATAAAAGTCTTACCCAAGGTATGTTTATATCATTTTGTTATTTTGTGTGTTTATTATACCCTCACAAAACAAATGTATTCGGGGCTAGACTGGAATCAGCCTGTCTATGCCTGTGTTTGTGCATGCATCCATCTGTGTGTCTGTCCATGTGTCTGTGTGTCCCTCCGTGTGTCAGTCTTTGTACAAAATACTAGTAATTTTGTGTTTTGAACTACTCCTACAGTTTTCCTTCAATTGTATTGAAACTTTGCACATATACTGATCATATATTGAAGATTTGCTAGACACAGTTTTCAAGTTCCAGCTCTTCCTAGTTGAGGAATGATCTCCCCTTGAACTTGACACTTTTGTCTGTAAAAGCGCTGGTGGGGGTATTGATACACATTCAGTGACCGCTCTAGTTATTTCATGTATTTTGTAATCGTGCACTGGTTCATTTTAACCTTTTCCAATAATTTTAGACTCTCTCAATTTAACCCTCTACCGGACGACAAAATTTTAGCCCAATCCAAATTGAAAGCATTCGCAGACAACAAGTTCAGTTTGGCTCAAGTGGTGCGATGGCTAGTTGATAGAGTAGAAAAAATTATGGGAAATGTGGTAACCAGCATTTTCTCCTTTTCCCACAATATTTTCAAATGGCTTCTTTCCAAAGGTCGCCAAAAGTTGTCATTTTGTGGAAAAGGGTTAAAGCCTTCTGCAGTCAATAAATTCAAAGCCATGTTTCTCTGAAAGGGTTGAAAAGGTGAAAAACTGGTCACTATCACAATTACAATAACTTCTGCTAATGTAGATCAAGATTATACAGCAAAATATATGGTGTCTGATCTTAAATTTGTGCTGAGATGTTCCCTCAATGACAGGCTAGAAACTGTAAAGCTCGGGTATTTTCAGGGAATGAAAAGATTTTTATACCCTCGCAAAATGAATGTGGGTCCATCTGTCTGTCTGTGTGTCCATCTGTCTGTCTGTGTACAAAATACTAGTAATTGCCTGTTTCTGTCAAAGTGCAGGCGGGAGTATCAGGTCACATTCAGTGACAGCTCTAGTTTGTTTTTTCATGGGGGGCATGGAAAAAAAAAACATTAATCACATGGTATGAAACCATGAATTCATGGTTTTATCCAGTGTGATTAGATGTTTTTTCGTGCAGGCTGATCTGGGTTGATGCTTTTCACAGATACATTAAGCCCCCTTTTCACAGAGTATGACTCGGATGGTTTTGTCATTAGAAAGCTTTTCCAAACATAATGGAGAAGGTGATAACTTGTTTGCAATCCTTTGAAAGACAAATTGTGCTGTTTGAGCCAAGCCTAACTCTTATGCTGGTAAGTGCGACTCACTGAGCTTTTGCAAACAGTGTAGATCAAGATCAGACTGCACAGAGCATGAAGTCTGATCTGCAGTCTGCACTATTTGATAGAGAGATATTTTTCTCTTAGAAATTAAGGTTTAAGTAGCATTATTTGGGTTTCCACAACTGGCTAGAAAGTTTGATTTCTACAGCAGGATAGGGTCCAATACATTACTCCATGATGCAGACTTTTTTAACAGTTATGATGAAGGCTTTCGAAAACATTGTGGAAGAAGGAGAAGATACTAGAAACCAGCTTGTAACCAGCATGTTCTTGTTTTCCAACAATAATTAAAAGAGTCTTCTTCCTCAGGGTTGGTAAAATTCGGAATTGTGTCGTATAAGGTTAAGGGAATATTTGCTCTTATTTCCAGATTACCAAGATTATGAATGCCCAAACATTCACAAAGCCTTTTGTATTAGTGGTTGACACGTCAAATAATACCTCCGCATACATCTGTCTACCTTCAGTAAGTTCTTTTATTGTATTCCTGTAAGTTTTCTGGCTCAGATACAATGTGTTGCATGTGTGTGAAACATCACACAGGACAAAAAAAATATATTTCAACACAATGCTAAAAACAGTTCCATATCTGGTATGGTGAAGGAGCTTGTACCTCAAAAATGTACATTTAAGGAATGAGGAGATTTTCTTTTTTTTTTTTCATGGAGTTATTACAAGAAAAACCTTATCACACTAAGTGTGATTAGGTTTTATTTCATACCTCCATGAAAAAAATAAAACCTCTTCATTCCTTATAATTTAATGTTACAGACAACATACATAATTCAAACTGCATTCATTTCTTTAGTTTTAAATCTAATGTGGAGTTTCTAAAGCCCCTTCCAATCATATTTGTATGGCCTAAGAATACAATAGGGAAACAGTTTTAAGATCCCCAATACTGAAAATTAACCAATAGAATGAAAGTAAATGAGCAAAGCAGTGTGTAGGACCCGCAAAAGTAACCTTCAGCGAAAGTAGATCCGGCAAAAGGTGATTTTTAGCTCTGCTGGCTGAAAACCAGCAGAGTTTATGTCATGGCGTGGTTTTTGTCATCCATCTGTCCATCCGTCTGTCTGTCCATCCGTCTGTCTATCCGTTGGTCTTTTTCTTGTTAACTCAATAATAAAGTCAGCGGTTTTGGTCAGATTTTCATGAAACTTGCACTGTTAGTTTATCTCATCAATATCTTTAACTCTTTTGATATTGAAAAAAATCTGATAAACAGTATGGGAAAAGTAGCCACTTCAAGTTTAAAATTTCTATTTCTCGTTTACGCCATCAAGTCTGTCTTTGTGGTCAGAGTTCCATGAAATTTACAGAGTTTGTTAATCTAATCAATAGCTTCAACCCTATCGATTTTGAAAAAAATCCAGCAATCAGTATGGGAAAAGTAGCCATTTCAAGTGGAAAACGTTCTTTTCTTGTTTATGCAATAAAGTCTGCATTTGAGGTCAGATTTTCATGAAACATGCATTGCTTGTTTGTATCATCAATAGCTTAATTTAATACAAGCACAATTAAAGTTGCTCTAACATATTTTGTATGTATTAATTTTCAGTATTTGGAAGATTATAAAGAAAAAGTTGTGGAAGACTTTAAAAACAGTGTGGAGGGAACAGTATCTCTAAAAGAGGATAAATTTGTCATTGTGAAAAAAGGTGGTAAACATACGGACCTGTTTAAGACTACGGCGGAAAAAGTTTTGTCCGAATTTAGCATAAACTACCAAAGCAGAGTGAAAATGTGAAAATGTGTATGTCTTTATGAAAATCAGAATTTTTGTGTAGTATGCGTGAAAAAGGGTTAACCCCTTCACCATTAAATGCCAAGTTTTAATGACCATAACAGAATGTGGGAAAAAGAGAAAATGCTGATAACCATTTGCAGATGACAAGGGTAGCCCAAATGACGAGTCTTGTCCTTGATAAGATAGAAAACATTGTGGAAAATCACTATGTTTTCTACTCTTTGAAGAACAAATTGTTTGGTTTAAATGATATCTGTTACCTACAGATGCAATCAATTTGGATTAGTCAATAATTTTGTCATCTGTAAAAGGTTTAATGCTTAACCACAATATCTCTACTCTTTATGACCCCTTAGAAAGAAGCCTTTAGAAAACATTGTGGGAAAAGGAGAAAATGCTGGTTACCAGCATTTTCTCCTTTTCCTGCAATACTTTCTACGGTATCGATCAGAAATCACCATATTAACCCTTTACCACACAATGGTACCTTTCATCAAACCTGTAGGAGGCCTTTTGAAAACGTGGGAAAAGGGGAAAATGCTGGTAAGCAGCATTTTCTCCTTTTCCCACAAAGTTTTCTACCCTATCAAAGAAAAGTAGTGTCATTTGAGCCGCTATGAAATTGTCGTCTGCAAATGCTTTCAATTTGGATGAGTCTTAAATTTTGCCATGTGGAAATGTGTTAACAAGATTTAATTTGTTGTCTGCAGATGCTTTGAATTTGTTGTTTGGTAAAAAGTTAAAGAGCAAATTTTATTGTTTGAGTAACCCTATCAAAAAAAAGTTGTGTCATTTGAGCCACTATGAAATTGTCGCCTGCAGATACTTTCAATTTGGACTGGTGTAAAATTATGTCATCTGGTAAAGATATAACTCTTTAACAGATATCAAAAATTAAGCCTTGTCCAAATTGAAAGCATCTGCAGGCGATTAATTAGGCCAACCTGGTATGATTGTAATTGTCTATGCAAGTTAGAAAACTTTGGGGGACAAAGAAAAAATGCTGTTTACCAACATTTTTTCCTTTTCCCATAATGATTTCTACTATTTTCACAGAAAAATATAATAATTCTACACATTTCAGTTGTTGTGCAGATATGCTTTCAAATAGGATGTGTCCAAAATGTTTTAGTGTGGGAAAGGGTTAAAGAGTGTGGATAAAATTGAAAATTATTTCCATACCTGAATATTTACTTAAGCCACCAGTGGGCCTTTAACTGGCCACCACTGGGCCTTTAAATCTTTACCAAACAATTAAATCTTGGACTTGACCAAATTCAAAGCATTTGCAGGTGACAAAATTTAATTATAAGTATCTAACCCTTTACCAAACAACAAAATTTTAGACTGGTCTAAATTGAAAGCCTTTGCAGACAACAAAATTGAAATTTGTTTCTAGCAGGGTAGAAAACATTGTCAGAAAAGGAGAAAGTGCTGGTTACCGGCATTTTCTCCTTTTCCCACAATGTTTTCAAAAGGCCTCTATCTCAGGGTCGTAAAAACCAGGGATTGGTTGGTAAACTGTCAAATGATTTTATGATTTCTGTCTTTCTTACAGTAGAAATAGAAATGTGGAGAAAGGAGAAAATGCTGGTGACCTACATTTTGTCCTTTTCCTACATTGTTTTCATAGGCCTTTTTGTTAGAGGTAGTTAAAATCTTGTTAAAATTATCTCCCATTTTCTAGACCAATTAATCACCACCCCTAACAATTAACTTGTCCAGGTAAACCATGCTGTCTTGTAACAGCTTTGTTTATATATCTTCAGGTATCCAAAGGGCGAGCATATAGTCGCCGCTTCGTCCGTCCGTCTGTCTGTCCGTCCGGCCTTACGAGCCCGACATTGTGGGGTTAGGGGTAATTGTACATTTAGTCTCTATGGGGTTCCTTCTGTCTATCTGGTAGGTATGGGGTTAGGGTTAGGGTTACGGTTTGTAGGTTTAGGGTTTGTGGGGTCAGGGTTAGCTTGTGGGGTTAAGTTTGTGGGGTTATTTTGGTGTATTGAATAAAGAGCAATTCGACCTCACAAGGTCCGTCTCGTAAGTGTGTCCGTCCGTCCGTCCGTCCGAAGCGATTTCTCCACAACCCTTGGACCAAATTATATGAAACTTCATATATGAACTCCTTGGGGTAATGCGCCGATATAATTTTCCCAGATTTTCAATTTGACCCCGTGTCATGGAAAAAAGGGGCTTAATGCAAAATTGCAATTTTTACCAATATCTCATTCAGTTTTTGTCAGAATATCATGAAACTTCATGGTTATATTGTTTATGGAAAGTCTTAGCATGTGCCCTTGCTATTTTTTATCTGGGCATTTTTTAAGTTGACGTTCTGTCATGGAAAAAGGGGGCTTCTTGCAAGATTCCAATTTTTACTAATATTTCATTCAGTTTTGGTCAAAATTTCATTAAACTTCATGGTTATATTGTTTTTTAAGAGTTTCACCTTGTGCTCTTGTTTCTTTATCTATGTGTTTTTCAATTTGACCCTCTGTCATGGAAAAAGGGGGTTTCTTGTAAAATGAAAAAGGGGCCCTAATGCAAAATTGCAATTTTTACTAATATCTTGTTCAGTTTTTGTCAACATTTCATGGTTATATCTTGTTTTACAAGTTTCAACATGTGCCCTTTGTTTTTGCAATCTATGAATTATTAATGCGCAAATACGTCTTTCCTGGTTTCTCAAATTAAGGCTGCATCACGGAAAAAGGGGACTTCATGGAAAAAATTGTTTTTCACTAGGTTCTCCTTTATCAGTGCTCAAACCTTTGTAAAATTTCAAATCTGAACTTGTTGGAACCTTACCCAGGTACCTCTCTTCCTTTTTCTCAATTTCAGGCTGCGTCTCAGAAAAAGGGGGCTTCATGTAAAAAATTGTTTTATGTAATATTTAATACATGACTGCTCAAAATTTTATGAAATTTCGAATTTTTAATTATTGTTAAAAAATGCCACAAACCACACTCCCATTGTATTTATTGCAATGATCCAATACTGTCTTATGGGAAAAGGAGGCTTAAAGGGGGCTTATTGGGCTTATTGTCCTCTACAAGTTTTTGTTGGCTATCTCTAAGATAGTAATTGTCTTTTCACTTCAAATTTTGGGGGGGGGGGGCATGAACAGGATCTTCTAGGATAAAAGAAGTGAATTTATATCAATTTCTTATATTTTATGACAAGCACTTGTTCGGGGAGCATAACCCGTCTCTGACTCCGGCTCTTGTTTGAAATTTTAGAACTAGTATAACCCTTTACCACAAAGCAAAATTTCATACTTGTCTTCTTTGAGGAAATTGACTGAGGAAAATTGACATTTTTTCAAATAATGATACTTGTTCTTGGACAGGAAGAAAACATTGTGGGAAAAGGAGAAAATGCTAGTTAACAGCATTGTCTCCTTTTCCCACAATGTTTTCAAGTCTATTTTCTCGGGTTCAAAAGTCAGGATTGTGTGGTTAAGAGTGGAAATTAGGCTTAAATTTTTAGCTGACCTGCGTCGTCCATTTTTTACTTTGTGTATGCTCTAGAGGCCACATTTTTCGTCTGAAACTTGATCAGAATATTTGCCTTCATGAAATCTCGGACGAGTTTGAAATTGGGTCATGTTGGGTCAAAAACTAGGTCACTA
Organism: Tridacna crocea; assembly: GCA_943736015.1. Classification (NCBI taxonomy): domain Eukaryota; kingdom Metazoa; phylum Mollusca; class Bivalvia; order Cardiida; family Cardiidae; genus Tridacna; species Tridacna crocea. Next base: position 48,741,017 of record OX031068.1, on the reverse strand, counting down.
GGTCAAATCTTAGAAAAAGCTTGCGTACGCTCTAGAGGCCACATTTTCAATCCGATACTCATGAAAGTTGGTCGGAATGTTTGCCTTGATAACATCTTTGAAGACTTTGAAAATGGGTTATGTTGGGTCAAAAACTATGTCACTAGGTCAAATCTTAAAAAAACGTTGTGTATGCTCTAGAGGCCACATTTGCAGTCCGATACTCATGAAACTTGGTCGGAATGTTTGCCCCAAAGATATCTCTGATAAGTTTGAAAATGGGTTATGTTGGGTCAAAAATAGGTCACTAGGTCAAATCTTAGAAAAACCTTGTGTACGCCTTAGAGGCCACATTTTCTGTCTGATACTCATGAAACTTGGTCAGAATGTTTGTCTTGATGATATCTCGGATGAATTTGAAAATGGTGATGTTGGGTCAAAAACTAGGTCACTAGGTCAAAACTCTTGAAAGTTGGTCAGGATGTTTGTCTTGATGATATCTCAAATATCTCAGACAAGTTTGAAAATGGGTCATGTTGGGTTAAATCTTAGAAAAACCTTGTATACTCTCTGGATGCCACATTTTCAGTCCAAAACTTGGCCAGAATATTTGCCATGATAATATCTTGAATGAGTTTGAAAATGGGTCATGTTGGGTCAAAACTAGGTCAATAGGTCAAGTGTTACAAAAACCTTGTGTATGCTCTGGAGGACACATTTTTTGTCTGATACCCCTGAAACTTGTTCATAATATTTGTCTTTCTGATACCTTGAATGAGTTTGAAAATGGGTCATGTGGAGTCAACAAGAGGGCCATGATGGCCCTGTATCCTCCACTGGCTTTTTAACCCTTTACCACACAAATTGAAGTGTTCATGACCATAAAAAAGAGGGCCTTCAAAAACAATGAACACTGTCAGGCAATACAAGCAGATTAATTCATTGGCATGAAAGGTAAAATCCTTGGAAAAATTAGCTGAATGATAGAAACCTTTCTCTGAATTTATTATTCACCTCATATGAGCATAACTATTAGGATCAAAATGAATCACACTCCTTGAAAACAGAATATTTTCTATCAAAGAACTTAATGTCTAGCACCAATCATGTATCAATGCAGTTTGATACTCAAGGGAGGTAAGTAGTACCAAACTTTATCTTTCATTAAAAGAGTTATTTCCCTTGATTAATGTTTAAATTGAAGTGACTATACTTTGAAGCCCATGTTAAACTTGTGATCCCTGGAATGGAGCCAATTTTGACCCCAGACCTACAATATGAAACTAGAATGTGTGGTTATAAACAAGAAGATTTTTTAATCTTGCCCAATTAAAAGCCCTGTAAAACAAGTTTGCTCAATAAAAGGCCCTCTAAAATATGTGACCCATGAGACAGGTTTATCAAGTTTTCACAATAAAAGCCAATGTAAAACTTGTGACCCCTAGGGTGGTGTCAAACTTGACCCCCAAAGTTAAAATTTTGGCCCTCGTGGTAGAGGCCCGTAAGATAAAGCTACACACAAAATTTGGTAGCCCTAGGCCTTATGGCTATGTACGAGTAGATTATTAAAGTTTCCCTATTTAAGCCCATGTAAAACTTGTGACCCCCCTGGGACGGGGCTAAATTTGACCCCAGGGCTATAATTTGGGCACCCTTTGGTAGAGACCCCCTAGATAAAGCTACATGCAAAATTTGATAGCCCTAGCCCTTTTAGCTAGGTGCGAGAAGATTTTGAAAGTTTTTCCTATATAAAGCAAATGTAAAATTTGTTAAACCCCCCCAAGGGGCGGGGCCAAATTTGACCCCTGGGCTATAATTTGGACACCCTTGGTAGAGGTCCACTAGATAAAGCTACATGCCAAATTTGGTAGCCCTAGGCCCTATGGCTAGGTGGAAGAAGAATTTTAAAGTTCTCCCTATATAAACCTATGTAAAACTTGTTACCCCCGGGGCGGGGCCAATTTCGACCCCAGGGCTATAATTTGGACACTGTTGGTAGAGGTCTACTAGATAAAACTACATGCCAAATTTGGTAGCCCTAGGCCCTATGCCTAGGTAAAAGAGGAATTTTAAAGTTCTCCCTAAATACATGTAAGCCCATGTAAAACTTGTGACCCCCGGAGTGGGGCCAATTTTGACCCCAGGGCTATAATTTGAAGAGACTTGGTAGAGGTCCACTAGATAAAGCTACATGCAAAATTTGGTAGCCCTAGGCCTTACGGTTTCAGACAAGAAGATTTTCAAAGATTTTCAAAATTTTTTCAGTTTTGTTGCCATGGCAACCAGAGTTTTTGAAGGAATTAAATTCTTTCAAGAAATTCTGAAGAGGACCATGACAGGATCATTTCTGTGAAGTTTCATCAAAATTGGATGGGTAGTTTCAGAGAAGAAGATGTTTAAAGAAAAAGTTAATGTACGGACGCACGCACGCACACACGGACGGACGGACGCACAAAGGACAACGGGCCATGACATAAGCCCGCTGGCCTTCAGCCAGTGGAGCTTAAAACTAGGTCACTTGGTCAAATATTAGAAAAACCTTGTTTTTCAGGCCACATTTTCTGCCTGATACTCTTCAAACTTGGTTAGAATGTTTATTTTGGTGATAAAGAGTTTGATTGTGGGGTCCAAAACGAAGTCACTTGGTCAAATTTTAGAAAACCTTTTTGTATGCTGTAGAGGCCACATTTTCAGTCCAATACTCATGAAACTTGTTCAGAATGTTTGTCTTATTGATATCTCAAAAGTGTTTGAAAATAGGTAATGTCTGATAAAAAACTAGGTCATTGGGAAACTAGATTCATATTTGGTCAATAGACTCAGGTGAGCGATTTCAAGGCCATCATGGCCCTCTTGTTTAGATGTCCTTATTGAATCCATTTTCAAACCATAAAATAACAGTGACTTGAATTTTAAAACTTGTGTATTTGGTAAGTTGGGTAAGAAAAACATTGTTTCAAATGGAAAAAGTCCTGTTTACCTTTTCCAACAAGATTTTTCAAATGGCTTCTTCCTCAGGGTCATTAAAACTTGAAATTGTGTGGAAAAGGGGCTAGCTAACCCTTCCCCTGCACAATCCTTGGCTTTAATGACCTAGGGAAAGAAGCCCTTTGAGAAAATTGCAGTGAGAGAAGGAAATGCTTGTAACTAGCATTTTCTCCTCTTGTACAATTTTTTCTACTCTGTAAAATAAATTGCATCACTTGAAAAACCTTCTCATCTGCAAATGCTTTCAATTTGGATCAGTCTATATTTTTGCCATGGGGCAAAGTGTCGAGCCTTTCCCACACAATGACAACTTTGAACACCCCTGAGGAAGAAACCTCTTTTCCAACAAAGGTTTTTACCCTATCAAAGCAAAATTACACTAATTGAGCCACTTTGAAATTGTCGTCTGGGAATGATTTCAGTTTGAATAGGTCTAAAATTTTGCGATGGGCAAAACTGTTAACTCTGTTTTACCAAATGACAATATTCTGAACTAGACCAAATTCAAAGCATTAGCAGACGGCATGTTGAATGTTGGTAAAATGATGATTTCTATATATGATAGAGTAGAAAACATTGTGAGAAAAGGAGAAAATGCTGGTTACCAGCATTAAATTTTTCTCCTTTTCCCTCAATGTTTTCAAAAGGCTTCTTTCCCAGGATCGTTAAAACTGGGATTGTGTAGTAAAGAGTTAAAATAATAACAAACAACATCATACGTCTTAAAAACAATTTATTTAATATTTTACACCTAACTTCATTTTTGTTGTAATTCTGCTGTGTTGCATGCATATACATAAGGTTCAATCTTCAAAATCTAGACAAATAATTAAAACTACTCGTAATGTCTAAGTATATATACAACAATGTAAGTATTTGTTCAGGTTTGGTATTCAACAACCATTTTTGGGAGCACTCATTATCTAATTCATGAAGATTTTCTAAATTTGAAAGTAACAAAACTTTTGATTGGCTAATCCAACTCTTCAAAGCTTTCTAAATATGATAGTAACAGAACTTTTGATGGGGTAAACCAACTCTCCAAGATTTTCTATATGCGAGAGTAACAAAACTTCTGATTGGCTAAACTTGTTGGTTAAGCCAGTCATAAATTTTGTTACTCTCAAATTTTCAGTTTCTAAATGTGCAAGTAACACAAATTCTGATTTGCTAAAGTAGTTGTTTTAGCCAATAAGAAATTGTGTTACTTTCACATTTAGAACATCTTGGAGAATTTGACTTTGAACATTTAGAAAGATTGGTGGGGACCAACCTTGCCAAATTCTATTAACCTTTTTCAACATAATCCGAGTTTCCTGAGGGAAATGGCTCTTGAAAACATAGTGGAAAAAGATGCTTTTGAAAACATTGTGGAAATAGAACACTGGTAACCAGCATTTTCCCTTTTTCCCAAAATGCTTTCATACCTTTCAGAAACATATTCCATTGTTAGAAGAACACTATCTCTTATTTATATTTGATAGGGTAGAAAACATTGTGGGAAAAGGAGAGAATGCTGTTTGAAAGCATTTCTTTCCTTTTCCCACAATGTTTTCAAAAGGTGTCTTCTTGGGGTTCATTAATGGATTGTGTGGTAAAGAGTTAAATATGTTGTCTGCAATACTTCCAACTTGAATCAGTCTAAAATTTTGTTGTTTGTCAAAGGATTAAGAAATAATCATTGTGTAAGTAGTCTCAAGAGTTTCTAAATGTGAAAGTAACACCAATTCTGATTGGCTAACTGGTTTAGCTAATCAGAAGTGTTACTTTCACATTTAAAATAACAAAATTTTTGATTGGCTGAACCAAACCATCAGAATTTGCATTTCTTTTACATTTTGCCACATTTCACCAAATGGTTTAGCCAATCAGAAGTTTAGTTACTTTCACATTTAGAAAATCCTGGAGAATTAGACAAAGACTGGTTGGTAAATACCCTACAGAAAAACTTTTTTAACTCTTTACCATAAATCAAATTTTAGAAAGTTCCTAATTGAACGCATTTGCAGACGGTAGAATAAATGCAACTCAAAGTTTGACTTTAGAAGAGAACAATGTGGGAAAACGAGAAAATGCTGGCTATTAGTTAATTTATTACCATTTTCTCCTTTTCCCATTATGTTTCCAAAAAGCTTTATGCTCTGGGTCATTAATTCTTTACCACACAATCCTGATTTTTAACGACCCTGACAAAGAGGCCTTTTTTAAATCATTACGAGGAAAAGGAGAAAATGCTGATAACCAGTATTTTCTCCTTTTCCCTCAATGTTTTCCATTGTTCTTATAATAAATTCAATTTTTCAGTCACATTTATTATGCCATCTGCAAATGCTTTCAATTCAGACCAGAATATAATTTTGTTGTTTGGTAAAGAGTAGGGTTCTTTTCCATTTGTTAAAATTTTAGACTGGTCCAAATTGAAAGCATTTGCAGACGAAAACAAATGAGAATCAAAAATTGAAATATGATTTGGATAGATAAGAAAACTTTGTGGGAAAAGGAGAAAATGCTTGTTACCAGCATTTTCTCCATTTCCAACAATGTTTTCAAAGGCTTTCCTTCTCAGGTTTGTTAAAAGTGTGGATTGTGTGGTAATGGTTAAAGATAAAATGGCACATACTGCAGTCTGATCTACATCTACACAACTAAAGAAACTGCTTTTGTTGCCTTTTCGATTAAATTCCACACATTTGTGACCCATCACAGAATCTGGGAATTCCGTACATCAATTAGATGACAACAGATCAAAAATAGTGCAGGTTAATTTTAATTGATAGTTCAAAAATGATTGTATATTATGGTAGAATTACTAATTTTTATACAGAAAATATCATAAAAGCAAAAAGTGTCAACCCTGATCAGCCTGCACAATCGGCGCAGTCTAACCAGGGTCGACACTCAAAAGTTCCCAGATGGTTCCTTTTTGCCTGACGGGTCACATTTATAACCTCATAAATTGTATTGTACACACTATTTCCAATTTGAATATTAAAATGAGAAAACAACTGGCTTTGATATCCTACACTATCCAATTCCTAAATTTGTTTTAACCCTTTACAAACAATCCAAAGTTTAAAGACTCTCAGGTAATAGATTTTTTAACTCTTTACTAAATGACAAAATTGTAGATGTCGAAATTGAAAGCGTTTGCAGATGACTAAATAAATGTGGCTCAAAACTTAAAATTTGTTTTTGGAAGGGTAGAAAACCAGCATTTTCTCCTTTTCTCGCAATGTTTTCGATAGGCTTCTTTCTCAGGGTCTTCAAAAGTCGGGATTGTGTGGTAAATGAGTTAAAAGGATTTAACTCATTTACCACATAATCCCAACTTTTAACAACCCTGAGAGAAGCCTTTTGAAAACACTGTGGGAAAAGGAGAAAATGCTGGTTAACCAGTATTTTCTCCTTTTCCCACAATGTTTTCAACCCTTTCCAAAACAGGTTTTGAGCATCATTTATTTAGCCTTCTGCAACTGCTTTAATTTTTTCAATAACATATATTTTGTCTTCTTCAAATGCTTTAAATTTAGCCAGGTCTATAATTTTGTTTTTTTGGTAAAGAAATTTTGGAAGAAAATTCTGGAAATCAGCATACAGTGTAAATAGTTTTAGCCCTTTCACTCATTACAAAAAAAAAAATCACTCTTTACCAAACAACAAAATTTTAGACTGGTCCATGTTAAAATGGGATTGCAGACAACAAATTTACTATTGTCCAAATTATGAGATCTGTATTTGAAAGGATAAAAAACATTGTGGGAAAAGGAACAAGAGGACCATGATGGCCCTGAAATAACTCGTATGAGTCTATTGACCAAACATGAACCATTTTCAATCTAGTTTCCCAGTGACCTAGTTTTTTATCAGACATTACCCATTATTAAACAATTATCAACAAGACAAACATTCTGACCAAGTTTCATGAGTATCGGACTGAAAATGTGGCCTCTAGAGCGTACACAACGTTTTTCTAAGATTTGACCTGGATACCTAGTTTTTAACCAAACATTGTCCATTTTCAAACTCATCCGAGATACCATCAAAGCAACCAATCTGACTAACTTTCAAGAGTTTTGACTGCAAATGTGGCCTTTAGAGCATACACAAGGTTTTTCTTAGATTTAACCTAGTGACCTAGTTTTTGACCAAACATGACCCATTTTCATGCTCTTCTGAGATTTTATCAAGGCAAACATTCTGACCAACTTTCATGAGTATCAGACTGAAAATGTGGCCTCTAGAGTGTACGCAAGGTTTTTCTAAGATTTGACCTAGTGACCTAATTTTTGACTGAACATGACAATTTCGAACTTGTCCGAGATTTCATCGAGTCAAACATTCTGACCAAGTTTTATTAGTATCGTATGAAAAATATTGCCTCTAGAGCGTACACAAGGTAAAAAGTTGACGATGGACACGGCACTATCACAATAGCTCACTCACTCTGAGCACTTTGTGCTCAGGTGAGCTAAAGACTGCTGGTTACCAGTCTTTTTCCCACTATGTCTTCAATCGCCTTTCATCAGGGTCACTAATAAATCGGGATAGTGTGACAAAGGGCTATGACTCATCCTATTTGAAAATGTTTGCAGACAACCAATCCAAATTGACTTCAATTACGATATTAGTCTTTGATTGGGTAGAAAACATTGTGGGAAAAGGAGAAAATGCTGATTATCCCAGATGTTTTCAAAAGCCTTTTTTCAGGCTGGTTTGAACTTGGGTTAATTCTTTACTAAATAATCCTGAGTTTTCATAAAACTGAACAAGACACCTTCCGAAACATTGTGGGAAAATGCTGGTTACTAGCATTTTCTCCTTTTCTCACAATGTTTTCAAAAGGCTCCTCCCTAAGGGTCCTCAAGACTCGGGCTTGTTTGGTAAAGAGCCATACACCTTTTCCCATAAAGATTTTGTCATCTGTAAATTATTTCAAATTTGACAAGTTTTGCAATTTTGTTGCCTGGGAAACAGCTAAGCATCATAAGTAAAATGATAATTATTTTTAAAGAGAAAAAAAAAAGTGAAAAAAAAACTAGTGCTAGGGAAGTCTTTGGTAAGCTTGTGTTATGCCCTTTCTTAACATTAAATATTATCCAAACAACTAATTTCAGACCATTTTGTTGAAAACTTAACAACCAATTATTCCTGCATTTTAATCCATAACCTTTAATCATACAATGCCGACATTTACCAACCCTGAAAAATAAGCCTTTTGAAAACATTGTGAGAAAAGTAGAAATTGCTGGTGACCAGTATTTTCTCCTTTTCCAACAATGTTTTCTACCCAGAAAAAAAAATTTTGTACAGTGAGCCACTATGAAATTGTTTGCAAATGCTTTCAATTTGGATAGAGCTGAAATTTTGTCGTGTGGCACAGAGTAACAGTGCCTTTTACAATTAAAATTGCCTTAGAGGCCAGTGTAGATTGAGATCAGACTTCATAAAGTGTGCAGTCTGATCTTTGATTTGCACTACGAAAAGCAACTATGAAATCACAATTCAAAGGGTTTAGTTATTGAATGAAACTCGCTTAGGTTATTTGGCAATCTAGCTGTAAATGAACCCTGAAATATAAACTTTTGAAAACATGGTGGGAAAAAAGAAAATGCTAGTAACAAGAATCTTCTCCTTTTCCCACAATGTTTTCTACCCTTCACAAAACCAATTTCAAATTCTTAGTCACTTTTATTTTGTCGTGTGCAAATGCTTTCGATTTGGACAAGCCTAAAATATTGTCGCATGGTAATGAGTTAAGGACCTTTTGCAGACTGTAAATCCAAGATCAGACTCACAGAATATGCAGTCTGATCCTAGGTTTGTACTCTCCAATAAGGACTTTCTAAAAAGCAGACTTTGGGATATTATTATCAGCTAGGAACTTTTATTTTGCATTTTTAACAGGTTTGAACTATTTCAATGAATACCAAGTCATATACAACTTCTGAGAGCAAGTCACTGACCTTTTGCAGACAGTGTAGATCAAGATCAGACTGCACATTCTGTGCAGTCTGATCTTGGATCTACACTGTCCGATAAGGATTTATCATTCCCTAAAACATAACTTTGAAAAGCAATATTCGAGGTTTTTTTATCGAAATACAGATATCATTTTGATTACTTAGTAGTGTAAAAGTAGCTGATCACACAAATTCTATACAACCATGCTTTAGATGAAAAAAAAAATGAAAAAAAAAAACAGAGCACCACATGTGAGTGCCTAGGCTTGGCCGAGTTGCTTGATTTTAGTAAAATATTCAATTTAAAAAAAGGGCATAACTGTGTCGGAAATATTTTGGGCAGCCAGGGCTTCAGATAGAGGGCGCGATTTCGATTTCAAAATTGAAGATATTAATTATCCTCCACTAAACCCTATGTTGTGGGTTATTTTTAGAATCATCTCATTGAGACGATTCTAACAAACACCCACAAAATTGGGTTAAGAAGAGAAATAATGGATTTTGAATACCATCACTCTCTCTTATCTAGAGCTCTGTTCAACTGCTCTAATTGTATGGGTTCCCCTTGGATAGTTAACAAATTACCATGCAGCAAAATTCCAAACTGAAAGCATTTGCAGACGACAATTTCTATGTGGCTCAAATGGTGAAATTTTGCTTTGATAGGGTCAAAAACTCTGATCACCAGCATTTTCTCCTTTTCCCACAATGTTTTCTATCCTATCAATAAACAGTTGCACCATTTGAGCCATACTGAAATTGTCATTTGCAAATGCTTTCAATTTGAAAAGGGCTAAAATTCAGTTGTCTGGTAAAGGGTTGATGCCATTTCAACAGCACAGATCACAGCAGTTAAAACACCTACACATGTATTCCCTGACTTTCTCACACCAGTACTGACACAACTTTCCAAGTCACTCACTACTTTCTCACATGCATCAGAGGCGAGAGGCAAAAAATTGCCAGAGAAAAAGTTCACCTCAACCTGGGCCGGTATTCACCAACCATTCTTGAGAATATTCGTAGTCTTATTCTCCAAGGTTTTCTAAGTTTGTAGGTAATACAACTTCTGATTGGCTAAACTGAATGGTTTAGCCAATCGGAAGTTGTGTTACTAACAAGTGTAGAAAATTCTGGAGAATAAGACAAAGAGTGTTCTTAAGAATGGTTGGTGAATACGTGCCCAGGAATTGAACTCACAACTAAAAGGTCAAAAGTCAGATACACTGACCAATGAGCTACATTGGCTGGGCAAGATAAGAAATGTCGAAGGTTTTACATGAGGACGCCAAGGCTGTGACAATATCTTGATGTTTTCTTCGAAAACAGCCAAGCTCAAAACGTGCTAAATCTTAAATAAATGCACTAACTTCTACCTCTAAATCAAATTTCAAACACAAATAATACTTTTAGAACATTATTCTACATTATCCCATTATTTCATGATACCCTTTTTTTAAGCCTTTCCCAAACAACAAGATTTTGGACTAAACCAAATTGAGAAGGTTAGCAAAACAGTAATTAAATGTACCACTCATGATGATTTCTGTTTTTGATAGGGTAGAAAACATATTAGGAAAAAGAGAAAATGTTGGTTACCAGCATTTTCTCCTTTTCCCAGTATGTTTCCAAAAGGACTCTTCTCCTTGGTCATAAAAACCAGGGATTGTTTGGGAAAGGGTTAATGACAAATTACTTTCAGTAATATTACTTAATTAAATATTCTTATTATTTTTATTATATTATGATAAATTATGAGACACAAGACAAAATAATTAAGCAGAATGGAGAGCACATAAGTTGACCCTTTGCCCCACAATCCTGAGCTTTAATGAATCAAGTAAAATGACTTGAAACATTGCAGGAAAAGGAGAAAATCCTGGTAAGCAGCATTTTCTCCTTTTTCAACAATGTTTTCTACACTTTTGAGAATATTTTTTATAATATGTGCAACAGTAAATTTGTCATCTGAAAATGCTTCCTTTTTTGATCAGCCTAAAGAAAATTAAACCTTACCTTTGACAACAAAGTTTTGTGTTTAATGCCATTTCAACATTATTTCAGTTATACCATCGTGGCCAGTGCATCTATCCATGCATCCCTGGAGTTTCTTTTAACCAGTGCTCCACACACTTTCCAAGCTACTGACTGTTTTCTCACATAAGCATCGTCAACAGTAGAAGAGGAATGAATTTTGTCACAATGACAATCATGATGCCTCAGATAGAAATTGACCGAGCCATGGATCAAAACCACGACCCCTTGTTCTCAAGTCCTGCACGCTACCGACTGAGCAACGTTGGCTTTGCTACAAACTTTTTGTATTCTTCACATTGAGGGTTGAAAATGACAAAAATAAATCAATCACTTAAATCTATTTGCTTTGTCCCCAGCAAATGCTCTCAATTTGGGATTGTCAAAAACAGATACCATCCGAAGGTAAATTGCGCTTTCAACATTCTTTCAGTCATGTTAAAGAGGGCCAGAGCATCCATTCATTAGATAGACTACCTGAAATTCAAGATGTCACCCTTTTCCAAACAATCCCTGGTTTTAACGACCCTGAGAAAGAAGCCTTTTGAAAGCATAGTGGGAAAAGGAGAAAATGCTGGTAACCAGCATTTTCTCCTTTCTCAAAATGTTTTCTACTCTTCCAAAGTCAAGTTTCAAATTTTGATAAAAGGTTTATTTTGTTGTCTTCAAATGCCCTATCAAATACAGAAATCATCATTTAACTCTTTTACTATACCACATACAAGATCAGAAGCTTTTGTGGACAGTATAGATCAAGATTAGACTGCACAGAACATGCAGTCCGATCTCTGATCTACACTGACCACTGCTTTATTCTACATCATAAATGAAATATCTCTGGATCTTACAGCCAGACTTTATAACCTTTGAGAAATTTTGATTTATGTATTCAGAACTGAAAGAGTCAGGTCTTCTACAAACCACAATACATGTATATAAGACTTGCCGAAACTGAAAGCATTTCCAGATGACAAACAAAATGTGACTTAACTTATTACCAAACAACAAAATTCTAGGTTTATCCAAATTCAAAAGCATTTGCACAAGACAAAAGTGACTGAAAATTTGAAATTTATTTTGTGAAGGGTAAAAACAATGTGAGAAAGGGAGAAAATGTTGGTAACCAACATTTTCTCCTATTCCCACAATGTTTTCTATAGGCTTCCTTTCTCAGGGTCGTCAAAAGTAGGGATTGTGTGGTAATGGATTGAATGATTGGATTAGACTCTGAAATGTTAGAAAATGTAGGAAAAAAGGAGAAAATGCTGGTCACCAGCACTTTTTCCTTTTCCCATAATGATTTCAAAAGTCCAATTTTCTAAGGTCATTACACATAACAAGTGATTGTGCAGTAAACAGTTGACCTTTTACAACACAATCCTGAGTTTTAATGACCCCCGAGGAAGAAACCTTTAGAAACCTGGTGACCAGCATTGTCTCCTTTTTCCACAATGATTTCAAAAGTATGTTTTTCCAGGGTCATTATAAACAGAGATTGTGTGGTAAAGAGTTAACCCTTTACCTCATATTCAAAAGTTTAACGACCCTGAGGGAAACTCTTTTGAAACCATTATGGGAAAAGGAGAAAATGCTGGTAACCAGCATTTTCTCCTTTTCCAACAAGTTTTCTTTCCTTTCAAAGACTAATTTCATTATTTGTGAAACATTGACAATTTTTGTCTGCATGTGCTTCCAATTTGGGCCAGTCTAAAGTCTTGTAGATAAGTAACGAGTTAAGCAACATTTTATTTGTCAACTACAAAATCTCTCAATTTGGCCGAGTCCTGAAATCTTGTCGTTCCAAAAAGGGCTAACAAAAAATAAAATAACCACGAATAAAATACAGGGAAGATTGCCACAATCATCACACGTCTATGATGCAGGTAATAAACAACCGCTAGCTGTCCGAGGGGTAGGTAAATGCACGAATAAGGTAGAGTTTCTCGCTCTCTGACTTGTAGATGGGGTGTTTTTTGTAGTGTTCTATGAGGTCCTCCATGGAAACAAATTTCTGCTGGCCAATCTGATATAGCCCCTCGTTCACTTGGACACGGAAATGTTTGTTCCTTTCTGGTGCCTTTAAAACTACTGTATAGTGACCCGCCTGAAAGAATGAATAAAACAGTTGGGTTAAGATTTTCGACTGAGCAGTAAGTACACTTCTCTTTATCAAAAGACAAAATTTTTGTCAAAGGTAAGTAAGCCATGCTCTGACAAAAAGGGGCTTAATGCATCATCATGATTCATGATACTGGCCAAAGTCATCCAATCATTACGGATCCATAAACAACCAACTTGATCATGAGGTAGACTGGTCCTTTGATGAACAGAAAATTGACAGTGAAAAGATTTGGCCCAGGTCAGCTTGCAAGGTTGACATGGATCCATGCTTTTCGCAGATGCATTAAGCCCCCTTTTCAGAGAACAGCTAAAATGCATTTCACGGCAAAAAGGTACCAGCATTTTCTCCTTTTCCCCCACTTTTGTAAAAAGTCCATTTTTCTGGGTTACTAAAAGCGGGAATCGAGTGGAAAACTCATTACATGACAATCTTCACTTTTGAAATAACCTTTGGCACAAAGATAGTTGAAAACATGGTTGAAAATGGAGAAAATAACAGTAACTAGCATTTTCTTTTTTTCCAACAATGTTTTCTACTTTATCAGAAATCTGCAGCTCATTTGTGTACCTTCAAATTTGTATTTGGTAGACAAAATTTTGGACTCATCCAAATTGCAAGCATTTGTAGACAACAAATCTTATGCAAATCATAATTTCTGTCTACGGCAATACAAAAGTGAAAAGGAGAAAAGCTGGTAACAAGCACTTTATCCTTTGTAACCAATATTTTCTCCTTTTCACACAATGTTTTTGAAAAGCCTTTTTCTTTCCGGGTCGTCAAAACTCAGGTACATTCACACTTTATCAAGTACACGTGTACTTACAGTTGATTCACTGTCACGAATAATAAAGTCCCCATCAGCCGCATACTTCGTTAAAATCTCCTCACATTGCAAGCGAGTAATTTTACCATAATACCAGTCTTTATCTGAAAGGGGGCCGGACACAAACTGTTTACGGCCCCCGACACCCGACAGTCCGAGACTGGACGTATTTGAGAGACTACTCGTAGATTGGGACTGTGGCGTACATGAACTATTCGTGGCGGAAGTAGCGTCCATATCACTTCCGTCTTCGACTATTTGCACATAATTTCTGGGCACTAATCCAGTTTCACCTCGACTGTTTCTCGCTTTCCACCATTCCGGATCTTCCGGCGGTTTGTCTATTATTACTAATTTATCACCTTTTTCAAAACTAAGCTCTTCACTGTTCGAGCCCGTAAAATTATATAATGCAGTCACAATCTCTTGTTGATTTCGTACTCCGATATTTATATCTAAAGACGCTGCTGTCATATAATCCACGTTATTTTCATGAGCTTGCGATTGAAGTTCCACGTAATTTGATGGGAACCAGCCCATAACTTGGCCCTTTTTACCGTTCCACCAGCCATCGCTGGACTTTTCTAGCACCATCACAAGTTCACCTTTTATCAACGATATCTCATCTTGCTGTTGTGCAGTGTAGTTATATTTCACAACGGCAGGCTGCGCTTGGTCACAGATTTGTATCGTATCACTATTTGTACTATTTTTATCACTTCCTGAATCTGTGGGTGGGAGGGGTAAGGACCCCATCCCAGCTGTATTGCCATTTCGACTCACAACCGGACTGCCAAGGCCCCCTTTTGTATCATTTTTATGCTTTCTACCCAGAGTACTTTTAAGACTAGAGAAAAATGAAGGTTTTGATCTTTTGACAAAATTTGAGGGAACGTATCCTGTTTTGTTTTTGGCGTTCTGGACCATCCACCATTCTTTGGAATCGTCAACAAGAATGAGTTTCTCGTTTTTCCGGATATCCAGCTCCTTACTGTTTTCCGCCTTGTAATCATACTTTGCGATGACAAACTGGTCTTGATCCCCCATGTTAGAGGTCACACTCAGTGAGCATACCTGAAAACATAATCATACATATTAAAGTTACAATAGCTGCCAAAAGTAAACAAAACTTCAAGGCCCAATTGCGACCAAAAAAGAAACAATCTGGGTGTCAAAATGCAATTACATTTAACCCTTTACCACACAATGATGACTTTTAACGGCCCTGAGGAAGAAGCCTTTTGAAAAGATTGCAGGTAACCAGCATTTCCTCCTTTTCCCACAAGGTTTTCTTTCCTATCAGGGAAAAATTGAAAAAGTTGTCTGCAACTGCTTTCAATTTATGTAGGTCCAAAATCTTGCTGTGTGGTAAAGAATTAAATCATACCATTGGAAAGTATGGAAACTATTGCAAAGATGACAATCTTATTTTTGTCAAATTGGTCAAATTGTTAGTTGCTGGCAAAGAAATAAACTTCCATACAAGGTTAAAAGTTGCCAGATTACCCTATCTTTAGTTTACTTTTGCCTCACTTAAATAAATTTCATATTTCTGCCAGTGATTGACACTTAAACTGACAACAAAATAATGGTATATCATCTTCACAATACTTTCAATTTAAACTCAAATGCATTTTAACACCTATATTGTATTTTTTTGCACTATTGGGCCTTTAAGTCCCTAACACTTTACCAAACGATTCCAGGTTTTCACCATGCTGAGAAAAAAGCCTTCTGAAAACACTGTGGGAAAAGGAGAAAAGGTTGGTAACAAGCATTTTCTCCTTTTCCCAGATTGTTTTCTACCACTCCAAAAACCAATTTCTATTTTTGAATCATATTAATTTTGTTGTCAGCGAATGGTTCCATTTTGGACCAGTCTGAAATCATGTTGTTGGTTGACCCTTTATCACACAACAACATTTTAGACCAGTCGAGACCAAAAGCATTTGCAGATGCCAAATTAACAGAAGCTTAAACTGTGGAAGTTGTCTTTGTTCGGGTAGAAAACATTCCTACAATGTTTTCAAATGTCTTCTTTCTAAAGTTTGTTAAAAGTCGGCACTGTGTGATAAAGTGTTAAGAGTTAACACATTCCAAACTTTAATGTCCCGCAGGAAGAAAGTCTTTTCACACAGCACATTCCATACCATCTTTCTTGCCTGCAAAATTAATGCTTTCAATTTGGTTACATCCAAAATTTAGTTATTTTGTAAAGAGGTTAAAATTCTCACTCTGCAGTCGACGGATGATTCATACACCCAATCCACGGCCCAGTAACATTGACATCGAACATGATACGTCAATACAAAACAAATTATTGATGACAGAGACACTCAATGTTGACTGGAAACAACAACAGGCCATTTTGTCATTTTTGACCAAGTTGTAAATAACTTTGCCATGCTCTGGCAAAAGGGGGCTTAAAATTTTATTACGTCTTAACTTTTCAACCCTTTACCTAAGCCTTCTGAAAACAATGTGGGAAAAGGAGAAAATTCTGGTAACCAGCATTTCCGCCTTTCCCACAATGTTTTTTTATCGTTTTAAAGATTAGTCTGAGCATTCAAACTGCAATGAACATACAGTGTATTATTGATCACCATTTTCTCCTTTCACAATATTTTTTACCCTATGAAAGAAAAATTCATGTTTTGAATAACACTTATTTTGTTTTCTGCAAATTTCAAGTCTTTACCACATGACAAATTTCCAGGAATCAGCATTTTCTCCTTTTCCCACAAGGTTTTCACCTGCCTTCCTCCTACAAGACATCAAAATTTGGGATTGTGTAGTACAGGGGTTAAGGTATATTTATTGATTCCATGGTATTTAAGCCATTTTCAACATTATCTAAGTTATATTGCAGCAGTCAGTACACCTATCCATACTTTCCTGGAGTTTCTTTTACCAGTACTCTTCACAATTTTCTTTCAAAGCCACTAGTTGCTTTCCGACATCAGCATTATCAAAACAAAGGGCAGTGGTGAGAGAGGAGCGAATCCTGTTGTAAAGAAACTGGCCAAGCCAGGGATCAAACCCACGACCCCCTGTTCTGAAGTCCTGCACACTACTGAGCTACTGGGGTTTAGCTACATGTAACAACAAATTAGATATGACTGAAAAGTTAAAATTTGTTTTTTGGAAGGGTAGAAAAACAGGTATCAGGTCATTTGCCCCCTGGACATCTGCCCCCCCTCCCCCCGGACTTTTGCCCCCGTAGGACACCTGCCCCCTGGACATCTGTCCCCGGGCATTTGCCTTCATAGGACATCTGCTCCTTAGGGCATCTGCCGCCTGGACATCTGCCACCCGGACATCTGCCCCCATAGGACATCCCCCCGTACATTTGCCCCCTTACGAAATTCCCTCCCGGACATTTTCTCTGGTAGGACATCTGCTCCTGGATATTTGCCCCCGTAGGACAACTGCCTCCTGGAAAACGATAAGCCTCTTCTAAATGATGTTGAAGCAAACGTCCAGGTGGCAGGTGTCCTAAGGGGGCAAAAGTCCGGGGGGCAGAAGTCCGGGGGGCAAATGTTCTAGACCCAGAAAAACATCGTGGGGTAAAAAGGAAATAATTCTTGTTACCAGCATTTACTCCTTTTCCCACAAAGTTTTCAACAGCCTTTCTCCTTAGTGTTTTAAAAATCCAAATTGTGCAGTAAATGGTTAGGGACAAAAAGGAAATAGACTAGACTGCATCTTGCTGAAAACAAGCACTATCTGATAAACAAATCACTTCTATATTAACAAACTGATAACAAAACCTCAGACCCATATCTGCTTGCATTTTGCACCTTTTTTCCTCACTGAGAAGCAAAAACTTGACATCTACAGGCAATTCCAATACAGCATTTTCTCCTTTTCCCACAATGTTTTCAGAAGGCTTCTTTCTAAGAGTCGTGAAAACCTTGGATTGTTTGGTATCCTTACAACACAGTGTCCTTACAACACAACTTTTCGCCTGACAGGCCACATTTTTTGTATATTTATCTTGCAGTAGAAATGAACTTTTTATCCTCAGTTCAAACAAGTTAAAGTTCTTGCATGTTGTAAACAATTAACTCTTTACCACACAATCCCTAGTTTTTAACAATCTTGAGGTAAAAGGCTTTTGAAAACATAAATGGGAAATGGAGTAAATGCTGGTAACCAGCTTTCAAACTGGTCATCTACAGAAGCTTTCCATTTCTACAAGTCTGGTAAAGTGTCCTTTGGTAAAGGGTTTGAGAAAAGAAAGCAAACATTGTGGAAAAAGGAGAAAATGCTAATTACCAGTATTTTCTCCTTTTCCCACAATATTTTCATAAGGCTTCTTCCCCAGGGTCAATGTGTTAAAAACAGTTAAATCTGGCCTATGCAGAAAAAGGTAAACAGGTCGCTAATGACTTTAGCGGCTGGCCATACATTACAATTATCCACTTTTCATGGTTTTATTTTCTTCTGCTAATCTGGAAGGTTGGCAGACTTGTGTGTTTTCTAGTAATACTGCAGTATCATGACTGTTTGAGAGATGTATAGAATCAAGATCAAAATACACTTACCGGTACTCTATAGTCTGATCTAAATCTACGCATAGCATTCAACTTTTTTTGTGTATTTGATTTATGGATTAACCAAAGAATTTTGTACTTAAAAGCTGTAGAAAGAAGACTTTAACAAATATTGTGAGGAAAGGAGAAAATCCTAGGATTTAAGCATTTCTTCCTTTCTCCCAAAACTGTCTCATGGAACCAATTAATAATGGCAGTTTTCAAAATTGTCCCACCCAATCAATTCACAATGGCAATTTTCAGAATTGTCTTTTGGAATCCATTCATATCATAGCATTATCTCCTTTTCCCACAATGTCTTTGAAAGGTCTCTTCTACAAGGTCGTGAAAATCTGAAACTTTGCTATAGAGTTTGCTCTTTACTTCATAGATACTCATTTCTAGACATTGCTGCTCGTCACGAGCAATTTCACCATTTGCCACTATGTTTTCTATACTATCAAAAGGTGTCATTTACACATAAGAAACAGCTTCATCCTTCCTGTTATTTAGGGTCAATTAGAGATACCACAGAAATGCCTTAATGGGCTAAAGGGTTAAATAATGTCTAACCTAAAATCATGTTGTCTGGCAATGGGCAACAGGTTAACTGGTAGATACATTTATTGGCCAAAAGAGAATGCCTGAAGAGCTTCCAACCTACCTTATCAGCCAGTTAACCCTTATCCTTGTAAATAACTCAGATGAAATTTTCAACTTGATCGTAAAACCCAAATATTGCTATTTCAAATTCAGGTTTTTGGGAATAATATTTCCTTATTGTACACTATAGATCCAAGATCAGACTGCATGTTCTGCACAGTCTGACCTTTATCTACACTGTCCACAAACTGTCAGTGAGTCACGCTAAGCGACCTAAAGGTTAATCTTTGAAAGGTACTTGAAGTTTTACAAATTAGTTCCATGAAAACACACATTTATCAGGTGTTCTGGGGGCCGCAATTAGACCAAGTATAAACCTGGTGAATATTTATCTAGATCTTGTAGAAACAAGTTCCACAGATGTTTACTGTTGATGTTAAATCCCCCAAAAAATGTTATCTATGATTACTTCCTAAAAATGCAAGGACCTCCACAGCTCAGAAATGTGGTGCAATGAAAAAGTTCTTTGCCAAGTACTTAGATTCAATATATTGACACAAAACTCCAGATCAGTCCATGATTTATTTTTTTGAAAGATACACATTGAGGGAAAAGGATTCCAACCCTTCAGATTATGCCAGGAAGTCACTGCAAAGCAAGAGGGCCATGATGGCCTTGAAGTGAACCAAAGCCTTTTGGCCAAACATGATTTTAAATCCCTTTCCCAAACAAGCCCTTGTTTTTACCTGTCTTCAGTACAAGTCTTTTGAAAACACTGGGAAAAGGAGAAATTGCTCGTAATGAGCAATTTCTCCTTTTCCCACAGGCTTTTCTACCCATTTGGAGAACTTTCTGCCATTTTTATCAAATTTGAAACTGTCATCTGCAAACTCTGAGTTTGGAACGGTCTAAAATTAGTCGTTTGGGAAAGGGTTAAATCCCTTTCAAAAGCCTGCCCAATGTTTTTCTAACATTTGACCTAGTTTTTTACCCATCATGACCCTTTTTCAAACTCATCTAAGACATAATACAAGACAAACATTCTGACCAATTTTATGAGTATTGAACTAAAAATGTGACCTCTAGAGTATACACAAGGTTTTTCTAAGATCTGGCCTAGTGAGCTAGTTTTTAACCTGATATGACCTATTTTCACACTGGTCCAAAATATCATCAAAACACACAATCTGACAAACTTTCATGAGTATTAGATTAAAACTGTGTCCTCTAGAGTGTACACAAGGTATAAGTTGATGATGTAAGACAGATAACGGACACCAAACACAGAATGATGACAAAAGCTTACCTTGAGCACACTATGCTCAGGTGAGCTAAAACATGGGTGAGTCAAACTGAAAAAACTGACTCAAAATGTTTTGCTCTTGCAGGACAATGCAGCCCTGCTCACAAGTATCTATGGCAGCAGCAAATAAATGCAGCTTCGAAGTCCTTTCTCCCTTCCAATATCTCTTGATTTCACCCCTTCGGACTTCCATCCATTCCCAAAGCTGAAAACTAATCTTCTTGGCAGATGATTCGGATAGGATGAAAAACATCTTTGGAAAAGGCAGAAATTGCTTCCTGCCAGCATGTTCTCCTTTTCCAAAGATGTTTTCAAAAGCCTTCCTTCTCAGGGTTGTTACCACTCAGAATTGTATGCTAAATGGTTTATTTTGTCTTTTCAAAAACAAGAGGACCATAATGGCTCTGAGTTGCTAACCTATTCACCCTTGACCAGACATGACCTATTTTCAACAGTAGATAATTATGGTATGATCTTGACAAACATTCTGACCATATTTCTTGAGTTTTGAATGGAAATGTGATCCCAAGAGTGTCCACAAGCTTTTTCTAGGATTTATCCTTTGAACTTCTTCTTACTCAACACAGTCCATTTTCAAACTTGTAGGATATCATCAACACTAACACTCTTACTAACTTTCATGAGTTTTGGACTGAAACTGTGGCTTCAAGTGTGTATATTATGCAAGCTTTTCCTACGATTCAACAAAGTGACCTACTTTTTGACCTCTTAAGTTTTTCAAGGGTTTGACCCCATGACCTACTTTTTGGCCACTTGTATCAAGACAAAACATTCTGACCAAGTTTTGTAGCTGATAAAAACTGAAGCCCTAGAACCTAAAGAACAGACAACCCAGAACAAAAGCAGATACTGCAAACAGCATGATCGCAAAAGCTCACCTTGAGCACTTCCTGCATAGGTGAGCTTAAAATACTTGATTTTAGCTGACAGTAGCAATTCAGCCTGGTTAGACAAGTTGGAAAAAAAAAATACCAGCTGGAATAGATCAAAGTAACAATGCAAGCTAATAAACTTTATCTTGAGGTTAAACTAATTATCTTTATTTACCCTTTATCAAACAATCACAACTTCTAATAATCCTAAGAAAGCCCTTAAAAACACTGTGGGAAAAGGAGAAAATGCTGGTAACCAGCATTTTCTCCTTTTCCCACAGTGTTTTTTACCCCGTCTTCAAGAACTTCAGTGTATACGATTGTATCCTTTTCAAAACTGCCATCTGCATTTGCTGTCAAATTGTAAGAGTCTAGGATAATTACTTTGGTAATGAGTTAACCCTTTCTCAAAAACAAAAAACGCACTTGCAGACAAATTTCAAATGTTTTTTTCCCCAGTGTTTTCGAAAGCTCCCTTTCTCAAAGTCACTGAAAATCAGGAATCGTATGGTAAAAGGTAGAGATGATACCAAATGATACAAACCTGGGGGTCTTTAACCTCTGTTGGTGGTTCCGCAAACTGAACAGTAAAACCACCACGATCTGGTCGGTTCACCTCCGATTTGATCATTATGAATCAAAAAAAAATCCTATCAAAGCACTGACGGTATTTCTACATGTGTTCACTGAGGCACCACAGAAGTACACAGTAATATATAATATTGATCAAGTCATATCAGATGTTTAGAATAATATTCAAGTTATTAGTTCCAATATTTAAATACCAAAAACTGACAAAAGTAAACAAAGTGGGTATTAATATGCTATCAAATTTAGATGATATCATTAAAATTAGGAAAAAATTGTGATGATGACAATATGTTATCATCGTGTCAGTCTAATGGTAAGTCACTGGCAGCGGAACTAATCACAAAACTAGGTTAAAAGTTGCCAGGTCACAATATTTTTGTCTACTATTTGCCTGTCTCTAAATTTCATTTTTCTGCCATGGATAACACTTGGACTGACCACACAATAACAGGCTGTCATCTTCAAAATATTTTCCAAACTTTTAAATGGTATGATTTAACAAGAGCGGCAAATTGTCGCAAGATACGCCCGTCTTACCCCAAATTCTAAAGCATGGGCATGCACCGGACAAAATTCAAGTATGAAAAACAACAAAAGGCAATAACACAAAAATTAAGCGAGTTATGATTCCTATGCACTGCGCTCCCCCTTTATGAGATCTATCCACCCATGAAATTTCATAACCCTAGCTAGTATAGTTTTGGAGATATGCTCCGGACAAAATTCAAGTATGAAAAACAACAAAGGGCAATAACTCAAAAATTAAGCAAGCAAGAGTTATGATTCCTGTGCACTGCGCTTCCTCTTGATGATATCTATCCACCCATGAAATTTCATAAGCCTAGCTAGTATAGTTTTGGAGATATGCTCCGGAGAAAATTCAAGTATGAAAAATAACAAAGGGCAATAACTAAAAAATAAAGCAAGCAAGAGTTATGGTTCCTGTACACTGCACTCCCCCTCGATGAGATCTATCCACCCATGAAATTTCATAACCCTAGGTAGTATAATTTTGGAGATATGCTCCGGAGAAAATTCAAGTATGAAAAAAAACAAAGGGCAATAACTCAAAAATTAAGCATGCAAGAGTTATGGTTCCTGTGCACTGCACTCGACCTCAATGAGATTTATCCACCCATGAAATTTCATAACCCTAGGTAGTATAATTTTGGAGATATGCTCCAGACAAAATTCAAGAATGAAAAACAACAAAGGGCAATAACTCAAAAATTAAGCAAGCAAGAGTTATGGTTCCTGTGCACTGCACTCCCCCTTAATGAGATCTATCCACCCATGAAATTTCATAACCCTAGCTAGTATAGTTTTGGAGATATGCTCCGGACAAAATTCAAGTATGAAAAACAACAAAGGGCAATAACTCAAAAATTAAACAAGCAAGAGTTATGGTTCCTGTGCACTGCACTCCCCCTCGATAAGATCTATCCACCCATGAAATTTCATAACCCTAGCTAGTATAGTTTTGGAGATATGCCCCGGACAAAATTCAAGTACGAAAAACAACAAAGGGCAATAACTCAAAAATTAAGCAAGCAAGAGTTATGGTTCCTGTGCACTGCACTCCCCCTTGATAAGATCTATCCACCCATGAAATTTCATAACCCTAGCTAGTATAGTTTTGGAGATATGCCCCCGACAAAATTCAAGTACGAAAAACAACAAAGGGCAATAACTCAAAAATTAAGCGAGAAAGAGTTATGGTTCCTGCACACTGCACTCCCCCTCGATGAGATCTATCCACCCATGAAATTTCATAACCCTAGCTAGAATAATTTGGAGATATGCTCCGGACAAAGAACTGGACGCCGCCCGCCCGGACGCCCGCCCGGACGCCACGGGTGATCCCATAATACGTCCCGTCTTCGACGGGCGTATAAAAATGGATAGCACTTTGTTGTTTTTTTCTGGTTGCTATTAGACACACCCAAGTACATAGAACCTATTAACCCTCTACTATATATTAATTTTTAGACCTATTCAAATTCAAAGTATTTGCAGATGACAATTCAGATTGGGCTCATATGATAGACCTTGTCTTTGATAGGATTGAAAGCATTGTGGGAAAAGGAGAAAATGCTGGTTACCAGCATTTTCTCCTTTTCCCATAATGTTTTCAAAAGACTTCTTTCTTCTTTCTTAAAAAGTTGGAATTGTGTGGTAATGACTTAAGCCTTATCAGCATTTCAGGGAAACATTCAAGTTATAAGCTCCAATTTTAGAATACAGTATGACATAATCCAATAAAACAAGTAGGCTTAAGATTTTTATCTTATCTCACAGGTTTTTGTGCACCTTTATTACTGAAACATAAAACACTGTGTTTCACCACTAGCACTTCATGACATGAAAGAATCTATTTACTTTAATTTGTTGAACTTGCATCATTTAAATCATATCTGCAAATGCTTTCAAATAGGATGGGTCTAAGACTTTTACCATAAGGTATAAGTTTAACTCTTTACCAAATGACAAAAAATAGACTTGTCCAAACTGAGAGCATTGGCAGATGATAATCTAAATCTGGCTATAAAGATCAAATCTGTCTTCGATATGGTAGAAAACATTCTGGGAAAAGAAGAAAATGCTGGTTACCAGTAATTTCTCCTATCCAAGTAAGTTTTCAAAAGGCTTTTTTCTCTTGGTTGTTTGAACAAAATCAAAATTGTGTGATACAGGCTAAAAAGCACTGAGTCACTTGTGAACTTCTGAAGTACTTGCTCTATAAAGATTGACAGACAGCTCCCTGCAAAAACCAAAATGTCAACTAATTTACAAATGGGACCCATCAGTTATCGATAAACACTCACACAATAATGTCATCCTTGTTGTTTTAAACTGTATGGATTTGTTTGTTTGTATTCCGGTCTGAAGCCATTGCCTGATTGTGTGTTTTTAACATTATTTTAGCTGTATTGCAGCGGCCAGTGATATAGATAAACACACACAATATGTCATCCTTAGTGTCTATGTGACTTTGTGGATTTGTTAGTTTGTCTGTAATATAGTCTAACGCCATTAACTGATTGTATGGTGTTAAATGCCATTTTCAACATTATTTTAGTTGTACCGCTGCAGCCAGTACACCTATCACGCTTTCCCTGTTGCAATGACTATCATCAATCCTCATAAAGTCATTGGCCAAACCAAGGATCAAACCCAGAACTCCCTGTTCTCAAGTCCTGTACACTAAGGGCTGAGCTACCAGGGCTCAGCTAGTGACTCCCTGACCATTTTCAGACAGTGTAGATCAAGATCAGACTAAACAGAACCTGCAGCCTGATCTCTGATCAACAGCGTCCGATAAGGAAGTTAATTCTGCCCCCAAAATAATGTAGATATAGCAACCTCTGGGTTTTCATTATCTGATTGAAAGTTTTATGTCAGTTATTTATCAGGGGTTGGGTTAATGACTTATTTTTACCTGGAATTTTTCCCAGATCAAGTCAAATCAGGGATACCTACAAACCAGTATAAATACAGGATACACAAAAACCTTTCCCTTTCCTTCGCCCTAAACCCTTCAACACACAATTCTAGTTGTATAATGTTAACACCATTTTCAACATTATTTCAGTTGTATCACAGCAGGCAGTGCACTTATCCATGCTTTCCTGAATTTTTTTGACCAGTACACTACACAATATTCCTTCCAAGCCACTGGCTAATTTCCTACAGAAATATCTTCGATACAATGCTGGTAACCAGCATTTTCTCCTTTTCTCACAATGTTTTCTAGCCTTCAAACATAACTCTACACAAATGAGCCACATTGTATCTTGTCTTATATAATACAACTACTGCTTTCAATTTAAACCAGCCTAAATTTTGATTGTCCAGTAATCACTCAATTGATAGGCACATTTTAATTGCACTGTTTGGGGCAGGCGTTTCCTCTCTCACCTCTCATGTATATGAGAAAGTAATAAGTGACTTGGATAAAAAAGTTGTGTTGGCACTGGTGTGAGAAAGCCAGGAAACATGCGTAGGTCTACTGACCACGGTGATATGACCTAAGCTGTAAAAACAGCATTAAATTCCAATTTAATCAACCAATAGAACCAAAGGCAAAGAACAGCCACCCCACAGTGAGCACAAAAGCCCATGTCTTTTTCTATTCCCATTCCATGTCAATAAATATTTGAACCATCACTTTGAGCATAAGGAGCCGTGGGTTCAATCCTTGGCATGGCCAATTTCTTTCCGAGGATTGATGATAGTCATTGCAAAAGGATCATTCATCTCCCACCATTGACTCGACTATGCTTATGAGGGAAAGCAGCCAGTGGCTTGGAAAGAAAGTTTTGTATAATACTGGTAAAAGAGATGCCAGAAAAGCATTGATAGCTGCACTGGTTGTTGCCATATAAACAAAATAAGGTTGAAAATGCTGTAAAACACCATACAATCTATCAATTAAGCAATCTCTAATCACATTCCATATTTCACTAAATATTCCAAGCACCACTTCCCACACAGCACAGGAAACAAACTCCAATTTGCACGGCTGATAAATCCAGATTCTACACCATTATTTTCTTCAGACGTAAAGACGGGTTCCTGACCCTTCAATAAACCCAACAGACAGTTTGTGCGTACAAATCACGCCCAAATGATTACATTTTCAAGCCGACTCTTGTTCAAGATGATTCAGAAAAGTGGACAGTGTGGATCAAAGATCAGACTGCACGTTTTGTACAGTCTGATCTTGATCTACACTGTCCACAAAGGCAACTGTTTCGATGAAAGGCATTTTAAGGGTGGAAAAAAACTCGAGCAAAATCAGCCTATCTCTTTCACTTAACAAGAATTTACCCTCCAACTTATAAATCTTCATGATCGCTCAATATATCCCTACATTTAGTGTTACTTCATGGGAATTTTTATCAAACATTCTGATGTTTTCACAACCACAAGAGAGAAGGCTTTTCAAAACATTGTGGAAAAAGGGGAAAATGCTGAACACCAGCATTTTCTCCTTTTCCCAAAATGTTTTCTACCCTATCAAAAACAAGTTCCCTCATTTGACCTATATTTAAATTGTATTTGTTTATGCTTTCGATCTGGACAGGTCTATATTTTTGTCTAGCCCCAATTTCGCTTTCCATTCTTTCAATTTGGAAAAGTCTACAATTTTGTTGCACAGTAAAGAGTTCACATTTGAAGAAATTAAACAAGTCTTAAATCCTAAGTCTCCATTTGAATGACAAACAATCCTGCATTAAAACAATCTCTAAACATTGTGGGCAAAGGAGAAACCGCTGGTAATTTTAACATTTTCAAACAAAGTTTCCTACAACTTCAAAGACAAATCTCATTTATCAAGCAACATCAACATATTTTTTGTTGTCTGCATTTTCTTTGAATTTAGAAAATAGTAAAAACTTTGTGTCTGATGTTTTAAAAAAAAATCACCAATGAAATACATGAATTGTAAAACAAACATAGGTCCATGTGAATTATCATTAACCTGTACCAACAAAGTTACCTACTGTTTAACTCTTTACCAAAAAACAAAACTTTAGACTTGTCCAAATTGAAAGCATTCGCAGACGACAAATTAAGTGTAACACTGAAATTTGTTTCCAGCAGGGTAGAAAACAATATGGGAAAAGGAGAAAATGCTGGTCACCAGCATTTTCACCTTTCCCCACAATGTTTTCAAAAGGCTTTCTATCTCAGGATTGTACAAACCAGGGATTGCTTGATAGAAGGTTGACTCTTTACCACACAATTCCAACTTTTAATGACCCTGAAAAAGAACACTTTCTCCATTTCCCCCAGTTTTTCATTTTAATTTATGAGTTACGTTTATTTGGTCAACTGCAAGTGCTTTCACTGTGGACCAGTCACAAATTTTGTCGTCTGGTAAATGGTTTAGAGACAAATCTTATCTTTTGACCCACGATTAATTAATTATTTATCACCTTCATTTTGTTCGGATTTCATAGAGTAAATGGCTTTGTTGTTTCGGAAAAAAAAATCACCATTGAAGAAAAATAAACAAAACGTAAGTCCATGTAATGAATTCTGGGTCTGTAAAGTAAACCGTAGATTAGATCAAACTATCAAACTTCTTCTCGGAGGAAACATTTTTGCATTCCAAATCATTTGGTGTAATCTTTGCTCACAGCATGGCCACCTGATGTTCTAATAATACACAGAGAACCTGACCCTTTCCCCCTTGGTATGCCACGCTCATCTTGCTGACCTTTTTGCAGACAGTGTAGATCAAGATCTGACTGCACAGAACATGCAGTCTGATCTTTGATCTAGACTGTTTGATACGGAGATATTTTCCCCCATTTTCGAAATAGCAATATTCAGGTTGTATCATTTTGAAAATTTCATTTTAGTTATGAGGCAGGACAAATGAAAAAGCACTTGCAGACGACAAAATAAATGTCATTCAAATCTTGAAATTTGAGTCTAGCAGGGTAGAAAACATTGTGGGAAAAGGAGAAAATGCTGGTTACCAGCATTTTCCCTCAATGTTTTCAAAAGTCTTTTCTTTCAGGGTCGTTAAAAGTCTGGATTGTGTGGTAAAAAGTTAAATAACAACAAAATTTTGGGTTCAACCAAGTCAAAAAAATTTGCAGACAAAATACGGAAATGAGGGGTTTTCGTTTTAATTATGGTAGAAACTACTGATTACCAGCATTTCCTCTTTTTTCCATCATTTTTTTTTAAAGCCTTCTCAATTAAGGTCATTAGAAACTCAGGATTGTACAGTAAAGGGTTAACTCTTTACCAAACAACAAAATATTGGACTAGTCCAAATTGAAAGCATTGGCAGATGACAAAATAAAAGTGAATCAAAAAATTGAAATTCAAGTTGGAAAAAGTTGGAAACATTGTGGGAAAAGGAGAAAATGCTGGTTACCAGCATTTTCTCCTTTTCCCTCAATATTTTCAGAAGACTTCTTCCTCAGGGTCGTTAAAAGTCAGAATTGTGTGGTACAGAGTTAAGTCTGTCTCAGGGTTGTTCAAGGCATAGATCTTTACCAGCATTTTCTCCTTTTCCCATAATGTTTTCAAAAGCTTTCTTCTCCAAGGTTGTAAACAGATGGGATTGTGCTGTAAAGAGTTAAAAAGCTCAGAATAAATCAACCTGACATTTTCAGTACAGAATAAGACCTAGATAAGTGTAATTCCATGGTTGCCTTTTGTCTACATTGTTTCTGCAAAGTTGACATAGTACATCAAAGATCAGACTGAAAATTTTGCACAGTCTTATCTTGATCCACACATGCCTATTAACTCCTTCCTTAATGTAGATGACACAGAATCTTTTATGGGGACAGGGTAAACCAAGATCAGACTGTACAGAAAGTGCAGTCTGATCTCTGATATACAGTCTCAACAACTTAACTCTAAATTATCACTGAAGTATCCATCATGTAGCTGAGGTGAACTAGTGGCCTTTGAAAAAGTTTGACTTCTTTTCTCAGTTGTAAGACAGGTAACTCTTTACTAAACATACCAAAATTTCACAACCCTTACAAAGAAGCCTTTTCTCCTTTTCCTACAATATTTTACAAAGGTTTCTTTCTCTGGGTAGTTAAAACTCCAGATTTTGTGGTAAAAGGTTAAACTTTTTTTATTAACCCTTTACTACACAATGACTAATTTTTGACAACCCTGAGGTAGAGCCCTTTTGAAAACATTGCGGGAAAAGGAGAAAATCCTGCTAACCAGCATTTCTCCTTTTCCCACAATGTTTTCCACCCTTCCCAAATCAAATTCTGATTTTACAGTTACATTTATATTGTTGTCTGCAAATGCTTTCAATTTGGACCAGTCTGTAAATTTCTTATTTGGTACAGAGTTAAAGAAAATATATCCTTATCAGACAGTATAGATCCAAGATCAGACTGCATGTTTTGTGCAGTCTGATCTTGGATCTACACTGTCTGCAAAAGGTCAGCAAGTCGCAGTAAGCAAACTAAGGGTTCCCTTAAAGAAAAACACAGCCTCCCCGGGCTGTTTCCTCCTTACACAGTTGATAAAGCAAGCCAGTTTTCTGAACTCTTTGATAACAAGATAAGAAAACTATTTCAAGATCCTGGTAATGCTGTACAACTCTTCAAAAACATAAACCCTTTTTCCCTTTACCACACAATCCTGATTTTTCACAACCCTGAGAAAGAAGCTTTTAGAAAACACTGTAGAAAAAGGAGAAATGCTGGTCACCAGAATTTTCTCCTTTTCCTGCAATGTTTTCTACTTTTACAAAAAACAAAATTTAATTTTTGAGTCATGTTTAATTCATTGTCTGCAAATGCTTTCAATCTGGACTAGTCTTAAATTGTGTCGTTTGGTAAAAAGTTAAAGCGCCTTCGATAAAAATCATTGCCTTAGAAGCCAGTGTAGATCAAGATCAGACTGCACAAAACGTGCATTCTGACCTTCGATCTTCACTGTCTGCTTTGCTGAATTGATTGTTTGTTTCAATATTATTTTAGTACCAACCCGGCAACCAGTGCACCTATCCACGCCTTCCTGGCCTTTCTTTTAATAGTACTTTGTATAATATTCTTGCCAAGCCACTGGCTGCTTTCCCACATATTCATCATTGAAAAAACAATCAGCGGTGAGAGAGGAATAAATCCTGTTGCAATGCTATCATAAATCCTCGGAAAGAAAGTGGCCGAGCCGGGGACCAAACTCACAACCCTTACTTGCTGGTTACTCAAGGTTTGTGTGTTGATGGCATAGTCAGTGAAGCAGTGTTGTTATTGATTTGTTATGGATGAGAGATGGAGAAAAGTAGGGGAAAAACATCAATCAATTCTTGGTGTAGGTGAATTTTTGTTGTGCATTTGTAATAAAGGATATCCATAAAACATTGTGACAAGTGATAAATTACCAAAATGCTGAGCTTTCTTCTTTTTACTTATATGCGAGTTATGCTCTGTGAACAAAGGGCTTAATCATCATAATAATGCATCTACAGAACGAATCGACCCACATCAGCTCTGCCTTGTCCGCTGACAAATGCCCCAATGAAAGATAAATCCCATCAATTTATTGAACCAGTCTAAAATTTTGTCCTTTGGTTAAGGGCTAACCCTTTACCCCATAAGGCATTTCTATGGTATCTCTAATTGACCCTAAATAACGGCAAGAATGAAGCAGTTTCTTATGTGTATATGACACCTTTTGATAGCATAGAAAACATTGTGGCGAAAGGTGAAATTGCTCGTCACGAGCAATATCACCTTTTGCCACAATGTTTTCCAAAGGCTCCCACAAGCAATGCATAGAAATGAGTATCTATGGAGTAAAGGGTTAAGCCATATCTAATTTATCTAAAACACTTTCTATTCAGACAGGTCTAACATTTTGTTGTTTGGTAAAGATATATGCCTTTAACAACCCAAACACAGACTTAACCAATTACCACATAACTCCTACTTTTGACAACCCAGAGAAAGGAGCCTCTAAAAAACATTGTGGGAAAAGGAGAAAATGCTGGTTAACAGCATTTTCTCCTCTTCCCACAATGTTTTATATACTCTTCAAAAAAAAAACTTTTAATTTTCGGTCACTTTTATTTTGTTGTCTGCAAAATGCTTTCGATTTGAACAAGCCTAAAATATTGTTGTTTGGTAATGAGTTAAAGAAGCCTTTTGTAAACATTGTGGGAAAAGGAGAAAATGCTGGTTACCAGCATTTTCTCCTTTTCCCACAATGTTTTCTACAAAACTCATTATTTTAGTCACATTTGACACAAATGCTTTCAATTCAGACAAGTCTAACATTGTGTTGTTCAGTAAAGATCTATGCCCTGATCAATCATATTTATTGCTCTGTAATTCTGTAACAGGACAGGAAAACTAATGATTTTTGTATTCAAATGCTTCAGTGTCTCGCTATCAACATCAGGGCTTCATCTCTTTATCATAGATTCCACTCTTTTCACAATCCTATGGACAAAAAAGCTTGTTGGAAACATTGTGAAACTAGAGCGATCACTAAACGTGATTATACCCCCACCAGCTCTTTGTCGCAAAAAAGGTCTTTGTCACAGAATGCAGAATGGTTTAGTAAAAAAGTAAGAGTTGAAAAAAGTTCAAGGGGAGATAATTCTGCACCAAATCTCAGCAGGGTCATGAAAACTGCACATGCACAACTTTATTTATATAGGAACACTATGTGTAAATTTGAGTTCAGTAACTTAAATAGTATATGAGTATTGCTCCGGAAACTTTGTGTCTACGGACAGACGGAACAATGGACGGATGGACAGACAGCCATGACGATTCCTGTATACCCCCTCCACTTTGTTGGGGGGGGGGGGGTATAATAAGGTAAGAGTGCTGATAAGCAGCATTTCCTCAAAATGTAGTCTATCCTTTCAAAGACAAATCTGGTCCTTAATCACATTTACTATTTGTACAAATTCTGCATGTCAGTGCACCATTCTACTTCATGGTTTAGTAAGTATATGATGACTTATCTGGTATAGTTTATCATAAAATTCATTAAACCCCCTTCTGCCAAAAGCATTGTTAAAATGTTTTTTCAATTTTAAGTCATACGATAATATATGAATCAACATGTTCCCTAGACTTTCTGGTCTTGAATTGTAGTTGAACGCCATTTCAACAGCTTAGG
Organism: Tridacna crocea; assembly: GCA_943736015.1. NCBI lineage: Eukaryota > Metazoa > Mollusca > Bivalvia > Cardiida > Cardiidae > Tridacna > Tridacna crocea. Next base: position 48,708,551 of record OX031068.1, on the reverse strand, counting down.
TCTTAATTGACAGCCGTCAGTACATCTACACAGGTTTTTCCTGGCTTTTTGTGACAAGTTCAGACACAACTTTCTTTCAATGTCACTGACTGTTTTTCTCACATGCATCACAGGTGAGAGACAAAAAGCCTTCTGGTGTGTGTGGGTGTGTGTGTGTGTGGGGTGGGGGGGGGGGGTGGGGGGGGGGGGGGTATCTGATTCCATCCCCCTTCAAAAGAATCAAAGAAGGCGCACACTTCTAAATTTTAAGGTTCATTTAGAAAAATTTAAGGATCAGATTTCATGAACTCAGAGGGTCAGGAAAAATCTTTGTGAGGGTCAGTAGCTCCTTGCCAAACAGGTTTCTGCTTCTTTTTTCTTGAAAAAAAAAGAGGGGTCCATTTTCTATGACTCTGGAGCCAATCATCTATTCACAGGGGCATTCTTGGAAGAAGTTCACTATACTATTATAAGAAAACACCAGGTAAACATATGTTTTTATAATTACAAGGTTGGCCTCTTTATATAAAGCGAAAATTCTCTTCCTTGTCTCTCACTTAACAATTTACCAAATGACAATATTTTAGGCTTGTTTAAATCAAAAGCATTTGCAGATGACAAAATGAAAATGACTGAAAATTTGAAATTTGTGTTGTGAAGAGAAGAAAACATGTGGGAAAAGGAGAAAATGCTGGTTACCAGCATTTTCTCCTTTTCCCACAATGTTTTCTAAAGGCTTCTTTCTCAGGGTTGTCAAATATAGGGATTGTGTAGAAATGGGTTAAGCCTTTATCACACATTTCTCTTTTATGACTCTTCATGACCCTGAGAAAAAGTCATTTGAAAACATTGTGGAAAAGGGAGAAGATGCCAGTGTGTGGCATTTTCAAACACATGTATGAATTCTATCATCTGATGACAAGAAAGAAAACATTATGGAAAAAGACAGAATGCTGTCGTCAGCATTTTCTCCTTTTCCCATAACATTGTCAAAAGGTTGATTGATTGTATGGTGTTAATAACGCTATTTAACGCAATTTTCAACATTATTTCATTTAAATCGCGGCAGCAGTGCACCTATCCATGTGTCCCTGGAGTTTCTTTTACTAGTACTCCGCACAATTTTCTGTTCCAAACCACTGGCTGCTTTCCCACATACCCATCGTCAACAATCCAGTCTCAGTGACTATCATCAATCCTCAGAAACAAATAGGCTCATCTACGCATTCGAACCCTGTTATCCCAGGCTCTGCAAACTACTGACTGCAACACTTGGCTTCGGCTCCTCTAAATTGAAATGTGCCCATTTTACTTCTCTCACACTGTCACTCAAAGTGGGAAAGATTCCAGCTAGTGTTGACAACAAATGAAAAAATAATTCCTCCATCATAACAAGCCAATTGTTTCCTTTCACCACTCTGCCATGAAAACACAATATTTATATCAACCCTTTACTCCATAGATACTCATTTCTACGCATTGCTTGTAGGAGCCTTTTGAAAACATTGTGGCAAAAGGTGAAATTGCTCGTAACGAGCAACTTCACCTTTTGCCACAATGTTTTCTACACTATCAAAAGGTGTCATATACACATAAGAAACGGCTTCATCCTTGCTGTTATTTAGGTTCAATTAGAGATAACATGGAAATGCCTTATGGGGTAAAGGGTTAACAGGAAGCTGATTTACCCTTTACCATACAACCATAAATTTAATGATCCCAGGGGAGGTAGTCTTTTGAAAACATTGTAGGAAAAGGAGAAAATGCTGGTAACCAGCATTTTCTCCTTGTCCCACAATGTTTTTTAACCCTTTCAAAGACAGAAATAATTATTATAGCAACAACTTATTTAGTTGTAATGCTTTCAATTTGGACTGACCAGGTAACCCTTTTAACAATCTTGTTTTTTTTCTAACTTTAGTAAACATAAATGTAATGTCATTGACCAAGATTTCCCTAGATTTTAAAATTCCTGCCCCTCAAGAAACCCCACCCCTGTATGTTTTTTTTGGGCAAGGGGTTTCCCCACCTCCCTGCCAGTTTTCTTAATTTCTAGAATAAGCAATGAATCTACCTGTCAAGAAAAAGGTAAGTCTGTGAGGCATGAAAGCTGGGCCACAGGTTTATTGACATAGACTGGTTCCCTCTAAAACAACAACATTTAAATGTTCTGCATCAAAGCTGGGCCAAAAATACATAAATAATCAATGACTGGTTTCCCCCAAATTACACCCAACATTTTATCATGCCTGCATGAAAGCTGGGCCACAGGTCTATTGATAAACAAAGACTGGTTCCCTCCAAAACATCAACATTTAATCACGTCATCAGTAGCACCACACATCTAGTTATTGGACTTCTTCCTTCCTAGATAGGTGATTCATGACTGGGCTTAATGCCACAGGTATTCGATAAAAACACACAGAAAGTATCATACAGTCCATTTAACTCTTTACCTCACTATCCTGTCTTGGAACAATACAGAGAAGACTTTTGAAAACATTAAAAGGAGAAAATACTGGTGACCAGCATTTTCTCCTTTTCCCACAATGTTTTCTAACCTTTCAGAGACAATTCTCATCACTTGAATAATATTAACCCTTTACCACACAATGACCACTTCTAACAACCCTGAGAAAGAAGTCTACAGAAAACATTGTGGGAAAAGGAGAAAGTGTTGTTAACTAGTATTTTCTCTTTTTCCCACAGTTTTTTTCTACCTTTTCCAAATCAAATTTCAATTTTTGATTCACATTTATTTTGTCGTCTGCAAATGCTTACAATTTGGACTTGTCTAAAATTTTGTCGTTTGGTAAAGAGTTAAAGATCCCTGTGTTGAAACAATAAGGAGAAGCCTTTTGAAAACGTTATGGGAAAAGGAGAAAATGCTGGTCACAGCATTTTCTCCTTTTCCCATGATGTTTTCCAACCTTTCAGAGAAAATTCTAATCACTTGAGTATTATTGAATTTGTTGTCTGCCAATGTTTTCAATCAGGACAAGTCTAAAATTCTCTTGTTGCGTAAAGGTTCAAACCCTTTACCTATGTACATTTTTTGGACTGGACCAAATTGAAAGCATTTGTAGACGAAAAATTAGTTTATTCAAACCACAGGAAACTAATTTAGTAGAGAATGTTTTTTTTCTTGTGATGATTGTACTTTTAACCCATTATCACACAATTCCTACTTTTGACGCTCCTGAGAAAGACGCCTTTGGAAAACATTGTGGGAAAAGGAGAAAATGCTGGTAACCAGCATTTTCTCCTTTTCCCACAATGTTTTCTACTCTTCACAAAATAAATTTCAAATTTTCAGTCGCTTTTATTTTATTGTCTGCAAATGCTTTTGATTGCGACAAACCTAAAATTTTGTCGTTTGGTAATGAGTTGAATATATTGTGCAAATAGGATTTGGGATATTTTCAAAAACATTACCAAGTTTTAGGATTTTGGATATTTTCATAAGTGTTACCAAGTTTATTATTATAGGGCAACATTTATTTCCAACAAAAAAGAAAAACAAAGTGGAAAGAGAGGCAATTGCTTGTAAGGTTAATTTTCACTATTTTACTTCATATTGACTAGCAAACTTAAGTATCTCTTACATAATATTTTTTTTTTTTTAACTCTTCACAGAAACAAATTTTTAGTCTCGCCCAATCTGAAAGTGTCTGCAGGTAAAAAAAATAAATGTGGCTCGAGTAATGTTTTCAGTCTTTGATTGGGTAGCAAACATTGAGGAAAAAGGAGAAAAATACTAGTGTCCAGCATTTTCTCCTTTTTCCACAATGTTTTCAAAAGGCTTCTATCTCAGAGTTGTAAAAACCAGGGATTGTTTGGTACAGGGTTAAGGGAGGGAGCAGGTTACAGTATTGCACTCTGTATACAGATCAAAAGTTTCTTCTAGTTTTACAGAAACCTAACTGTAACTGAAATTTCAAGCCTGAAAGGCTGATAAGAAGATGATAAGCACAAGCAAAGTGAAACATTAAACCCTCTAATCAGATTGGTAGAAACAACTGAATGTAAGGGCAACTTGTTCCCCTGTACAGTTGTAGTTTTGTTTAATTCTATACCAAAAAACAAAATTTTGAACCAGTTCAAACTGAAATCATTTGCAGACGACAAAATGAATGTGACTCAAAAATTGAAAATTGATTTTGAAAAACATTGTGGGAAAAGAGGAAAATGCTGGTTACCAGCATTTTCTCCTTTTCCTACAATATTTTCAAAAGTTGTCTTTCTCAAGTTGTTAAAAGTCGGGATTGTGCGGTAAAGAGTTAAACATATTTATTTTACATCAATTAAGAAACAAGTTCTTACAACTACATGTAATACTAATCTCTCTCCATTCTGCTTCCTGGGAACTACACCAGTCACCAGTACTCCCGCCGATTGCTGGGCCACTTAAAAGTCCAAAAGTTGACACAGTTCCTGGTTATCAAACTTGGAACCTTATAAAGCTGACATTCTACCTTACAACCACGGATACCACATCACTCAGTTGAAGAAAAGTTTGTTTGCAATTCAATTCTGAACACATTTTTTTAAAGTTAGTTTCTTTTACCCATTTAACACACGACCATATCCTGGCCTTCTGTCACAACTTTCTTTCCAAGTCACTACTTTCTCTCATGAATCAGAGGTGAGAGACGAAAAACTGCTGGAAAGAAAGTTTCTGTCAACCAGGTATCAAACTGACAACCGCCAAGTCACCAGTCAGATACCCTAACCAATGAGCTACCCAGGTGGGCAGACTCATTCAAAATGAAAGCACTTGCAAATGACACAACAGATGTGACTGAAAAATTATTTTTTTTTCGGAGGTAGAAAACAATGAGGGAAAATGAAAAATGTTGGTTACCAGCATTTTCTTCTTTTCCCACAGTGTTTCCAAACATACAAAAGATAAATCAATGTAAACTGTCCCTTTCCATGTGAGAAATTCAGAGTAATGCGAATAGAAAACCCAAAACTAGAGAAAGTATGGCTGTTTCCCCAACTTGTGTACAAAGCCAGGAATATTTTTTCTCTCATTTCTTTCCTTTCATCATTTTTTATTATCCCTTTACTCCAAAGATACTCATTTCTACACATTGCTTGTAGGAGCCTTTGGAAAACATTGTGGCAAAAGGTGAAATTGCTCATCATGAGCAATTTCACCTTTTGCCACAATGTTTTCTATGCTATCAAAAGGTGTCATATACACATAAATAACAGCTTCATTTTTGCTGTTATTAAGGGTCAATTAGACAAACCTTAGAAATGCCTTATGAGGTAAAGGGTTAACAAAGATGTTAGCACTAAAGGGTGAGACACACATTGATCAGACTGCAGTATGAAGACAATATAAATCAAGATGAGACTGCAAAGAACACACACTGTCACAGTCTGATCGTTGATCTACAATGTTCTCTACTGCATCTTAATTTTCCAGAATCAGCAGATTTGACACTAAGATGATCTGGTCTCTTTTTTCTGATTGAGAAAGTATATGTTGCATTTATTTGATGCTCTGATGGTTGATGCTGAAGGCTGCATTTCCAGATTTCCACCTAGTTACATGCCTGCTATTTAACGATATCCATTTCATAAATTAACAGCTCTGAAGGCAAAGCTGTGTCTTTATCATAAAGAGTATTATCTAGTTACCTAACCTAGGTTGGCGCCAGCCAAAAATTTTTAGTAGCCAAAAGTTTTGTCCGTCAAAACCCGGGATCAGTCTCTGAGCCTTATTACTTTTAAAGTATTAATTAGTGTCAATTTCTGAGTATTTCATGGCAACGAGTCCTGTATGGTAAATATAAATCTAGATCTACAGCTTTGCATCACTGATATAATATATACTTAGGCGTTGTTCTTTTAAGATATTTTTGATGGTCTCATTACATACATGAGAGAGCCAAGTATTGAAAGTCAGCTACAAAATCCTGTGCTTATAGGCTGGTGAATGATCAAAAAGTTCCATAAAAGAAAATAAAATGCATATTTTAATCAGGCTTAACCTTTCACCACACCAGTGATTGTATATCCTCAGTCTGAACAATCCTGAGGAAGAAGGCTATTATTAATTCTAGGAAAAAGGTGAAAATGGTGGAAACCAGCATTTTTTTCTTTTTCCAACAATGTTTTCTACCTTTGAAAAGGCAGCTCAAAAGCTCTTTCAATTTCTGCATACCAGTCATTAATTCATGCATTGCTAGAGATATTTATACTTATGATTTATTTATGATTTTGATTAAATGCAATGCAAAATATCTGTTTTGTCTTGCAAATGATCTAAGGAATACCCTTTCACACTTTGCCTTTCTTGAAGATGCCGATCTCCGAAAATTATCAGATAATAGGTTACATCTATAACTCATTTGGTGAAATATAGACCCAGCATTCATTATTACAAAAGGGACTTCATTAGAAAAGAATCTTATAAGGCCACACAAACCTTAAAAGGTTAAGTATTTGAGAAAAATCGCCATTGATGATGTCAAATTTACTCGAAAAACGAAAGTAAAACTCCACTTTCATGTACATAATTCATTCAGCACCACACTGTCCAAAAAATTGCGATTGTTCATGAATGTATTCTATTTATAGAAAAAGCGCACTCGGTAACTGGCAGAGCGCAACTCTTATCAGGTCTTGGTCTATCGGATAGTTAAGGGAGATACAAGGGTTTAAGAGCTTAGGATAGCCGTTATATATGGTAATCAAGTTGGCGTAGGCCGATTTCACAGTTTGGATAATGTTCAATATACAAACCTGATAACGATTTGACAGTCGGCCATTTTCTCTTATCACATTTTTTACAATCGCCAATATCGGCACTTTCCTTGTTTTTAGTCGCCAGCAATAAGATTTAATCGCCAATGGCGATTTTGGCGATCGGTAACGCCAACCTAGCTAACTACAAAAAATTGGGCTTATACAAGATGAAAGCATTGGCAGAACACAAATTACATGTAGCTCAAAAGATGATTTTTGTTACTGATGGGGTAGCAAACTGTGTGAGAAAAAGGAGAGAATGCTGGTAACCAGCATCTTCTCCTTTTCCCACACTGTTTTCAAAAGCCTTTCCTTTCCAGGTCATTAAAATTCCAGATTTTGTAGTACAGGGTTAAATCAAGTAGCCTTACTTGTTTGGAGTTTATCTATTCCAATGCAATATTTACTGACCAATGTCAAGTATCGTCTTCAACTTTACAATTATCTACAGGACATCATTTCTTGCTCTGTCTCCTCTCCAACTGGCTGAAATGTCAGAAACACCTGAAAACAAGACAGAAAACATGAAAAAAATAAAAATGTGGTAATCTATGTCATTCATGCAAAATTATTTCTTACCTCTTTACCAAACAACAGAATTTTAGACTTGTCCAAATTGAAAGGATTTGTTTATGACAATAAACGGGACTCAAAAATTGAAACTTTACTTTAGATGAGTCGTAAACCATCGTTTTCTCCTTTTCCCACAATGTTTTCAAAAGGCTTCTTCCTCAGGGTGGTAAAAACCAGGGACTGTTTGGTAAAGAGTTAACCAAACTTAGAAGTTTTACACCCTTCTCCTTCTAATCCTTTGCCACACAATCCCAAGTTTTAACAACCTTATGGAAGATAGCTTTTGAAAACAAAATGGTAACCAGCATTTTCTCCTTTTCCCACAATGGTTTCTATCTGTCAATAACAAATTTCAATTTTGGAATCATATTTATTTTGTTGTCTGCAAATGTTTTGAATTGGCACATGTCTGAAATTTTGATGTATGGTAAAGAGTTCATTATTTTGTTTTCAGCAAATGCTTTCAATTTGGACTTTTTTAATCTAAAATGATGTTGTCTGATAAAGAGTTGATTGTCTCGTTTGCTTTTTGTTGTGACCATTTAAACATTTTTTGGGAGGTTATTGTTTTATCCCTAGAACATAATTACTTAATATAAATAAGCATTTTCTCTTTTTCCAAAATATTTTCTGCCCAATCAATGACAAATACTTTGATTTAAGTAACTGATAATTTATCGTCTGCAAATGCTTTCAATTCTGATGAGTCTAAAATACTGCGGGTCAATGAGTACAAGTTGACACCCCCTCCCAGGTATTGAATTCCCGACCTTATGGTTACAAGCCCAACACTCTACCTCAGAACTATGGACACCTGGGTCAATGTGTCACAACCAAATCTATGACATGTACAGACCTATATAGTTAAATATATGTCCAAGCACTTCTTTGGACAGACCTAAGCAATTAACACATTACCACACAATTCCTACTTTTGATGACCCTGTGAAAGAAGCCTTTAGAAAACATTGTGGGAAATGGAGAAAATGATGGTAACCAGCATTTTCTCCTTTTCCCACAATATTTTCTACCCTTCACAAAACAAATTTCCAATTCTCAGTCACTTTTATTTTTTCGTCTGCAAATGCTATAGATTTGGACAAGCCTAAAATATTGTCGTTTGGTAATGAGTTAAATATATATCAAAACACTTTTTACATGGACTGACCTTAGCAATTAAATATAAGTTATTAGCTTTACATTTCTCATTTATCATTGCTTCTGCAATAAACCTGTTTCATAGCACAAATGACAATACATAACTGTTTATTGCATTTATTGACTTTCCTCCTACTACACTACTTGTACTTCATAAAAATGCTATAAATGGTTGCATTCTCATGAAAAATTTATTTCAATTCAAATGTCAACCTGTGAGCCTGACTTAGCCTTTTCTAAACAGGTCCCTGTCTTAACCCTTTACCAAACAGTACCTGGTTTTTACGACCTTCAGATAGAAGCCTTTTGAAGCCTTTTGAAAATGTTGTGGAAACAGGAGAAAATGCTGGTAACCAGCATTTTCTCCTTTTCCCACAATGTTTTTTATCCTGCCTGAAACAAATTTTAATTTTTGATTTGCATTTACTGTCGTCTGCAACAGCTTTCAATTTGGGCAAGTTTTATATTTGGTCGTTTGGTAAAGGGTTAACAACCCTCTGACAAAAGGCTTTTGAAAACATTTTGGGAAAAGGAGAAAATGATGAAAACCAGCATTTTTTTTTTTCACAATATTCTCAACTTCTGCTACAAGATTTCTCATCATTTGAGTCATACTTTCCTCCTCTACAATTTCAATATGGACAAGTCTAGAATTTTGTTGTGTGGTGAAGGGTTAACTCTTTACCAAACGACAAATTTATAGACTAGTCCAAACTGAAAGCATTTGAAGACAACAAAATAATGTGGATGAAAAATCGAAATTTGATTTGGGAAGGTTAGAAAACATTGTGGGAAAAGGAGAAAATGCTGGTTAACAGCATTTTCTCCATTTTCCACAATGTTTTCAAAAGGCTTCTATCTCAGGGTTGTCAAAAGTCGTCATTGTGTGGTAAAGGGTTAAGGAACTCTTACAGAGCAGTCTGATCTTGGATCTATACTGTTGAAGAAGAAGGAATTCACCCTCCCCATAACTTTGAAATTGCAAAATTTGGTTTTTTACTAGTTTGCTAAATTTGGTTTGAAAGTTTTCATTTTCACAGGTTAGGGGGCTAAAAAGTTGCAAACGAAGTTTTAGCAGAGAAAGTGTGAACAACAGATCATGTACAGTTTGCGGAATAGAATTACTCCCCGTCAACTGAACAAATCCAATAAGGACTGGAAGCTTCCAAATGAGACTGCTGAGCCATTTCAATTTTGAGAGGTGGATTTGCGATATATCTTATTATTTTGTTCACCTCTTGTAACAAACTAGGAACAAAATATTGAGGACAAATATTTATGTTTGAAATGGCTCAACTGCACAAACCCTTGTTTTGTTATCAAGCGCAAATTTGGGAGCAAAAAGCATATTTATTTCTTGTTTATTAATGATTAAAGAAGACATTAGATTAACTTCCTCAGCTTATTAAAAATACCTTTGGTAAAGTTTCAAACATGGTATCTTCTCTTATGTTTACCTCTTCAACAAATTACAAAATTTTAGACAGGTTCAAATTGAATGCACTGAGGACGACAAAATAAACATATTCCAAAAGTTGAAATTTTAGAGAACATTGTGGGAATAGGAGAAAATGCTAGCCACAAGCATATTCTACTTTTCCCACAATGTTTACATTAGGCTTCTACCTCGGGTGATAAAAACCAGGGATTGTTTAGTAAAGAGTTAAACTCTGTTCACTCCTACTTTTCAGTTGTTGCAATTTCGGACACTCTGGGATGCAGACACCTTGCCTTGGAGTCAAAATTTGGCCAACAACAACGCTTTTTTGCCCAAATTTAACGTACGGCCCAAGGCAAAAGCTCGCAGATCACTTCAACAACATAAGAAGTAGAGAAAAGCTTGACCTTTGTTACCAGGAACTGAAATAAGGATCGTTATTGTTGTAGTTTTTGTGCGATGAGTCATCCAAACTTTATCGCGATTGACATTTCTGTGGGATATATTTATCATTTTAAACCAGAGGGCCAAATAATACGAGAAAAGTAGTCTGGCTTCAAGACAGTAAGAATAAATTATAAAAAATAGTTCTACTGTTCCAACGCACGCTTAAAATAAAGAGGAAAATCAAAAACTTACTCCCTTCCGTCATTATTCGGTCCACTGGCAACCATTTTGAAAATAGTTCATGCAAAATAAGTTTTACCGAAACTGAAAGAACGAGAGAATCCATATTTATATTATGATATGTAATATCAGTGTCATATGATTAGGGTAAAAAAGACAATTCTATTGAATGACACAACAGAAATTTGGACTATAATTGGCAGAATCACAGGCACTAATTGCTTTAAAAAAGTTTAGGATATATTCATGCGCATACAAGGTAGACAACTCTTACTTATTTTGCGGTATAAAATCAAAGCAGTGACGGTCACGACGATTCCACGATTTTTTTCCACAGTCAAATGGCATGTTACTGGCCTATATAAAACTGTCAGGAGAAATTAAAGGTGGCCCTTCAGATTTTGAGTCGAAAATTTCACAAAAATGCAAAAAAATCATCCTTATACTACCAAAGCCTTTTAATTTTCATTCATAAAACCCCAGTACTCGAAAACCGTCTGACAACACGAGAAATTAGAGATTTACTACGGCCCAGGTTGACACCAACGGGAGACACGTTCTATTTTTAGATGATCAATTCGCTCATTTACTTACATGAATACATAGAAAAAGCGTCAAACATAGCGTCCGAAGAAATCATTATGGAAAATAATTATTACATGTTTGTTATGATAAGGAATTAAGCGTTATGAGTCACGTGTCAGTCACTTGACATTCCCACAATGCTTTATTGATTTTTGGCGCGAAATCTAAAAATACCTTAAGTGGCTACGTAGCCTTTTAAGGGAATACCATCAAAAAAAATTTTTTTTTTTGTAATTTTATGAATCTTAATTGTTGATGAAATGTATTATTTTATCACATGAATTTCCGTGATATATATATTTTTTAATTTGGTGAGATGTAAAAATTCTAAATACCCACCTTTAAGAACACATATGAAAAGCTGACGTATAGATTGTGCTCATGGGGGTATTTTTATGCAGTTTTTATCTTGAATTTAACATAGAGCGTATACCAGGATGATTGGCGTAATATTTTCTTAGAAAGAGCGAGAGGGAGGGTTCATTTGAAAGCAATGGTTTTTATTTTTCTTTACAGATACAAATATCCCATTCACATATCACGTGTATCATTAATACATAAAAATCTTCTATTGGCCATAATAATCTGAGATAGTTTCTAATTATCATTTTACGTAGAGCAATTTAAGTATATGTAGGAAAGGTCTGCAAAAGTGTAGGAAACTGTCTCCAGATCTGTCCCGCGAAACTGTGCCAGTCAGAAACTGTCTTGATCCCCCAAAGTTCACCAGGCACTGTCCTTTTGATTTTTTTACATTCGAGGTACAAGGATCAGTATCAGACTTATAGCACAAAACGTTACTTTTATAAGTGTTCGCGCTTCGGGAAGGGAGGGGGGCAGGTATCTACAAACACAACACACATCGTTCTTGTTCCCTGTCTTTTGTTTCCCCTTAGATTATTGAGGGTGGAGATTAGAGACAGGCTATGTAGTCTATGAAGTCTGTTTGTAAAATCTTTTGTCCGCACATTCTATGTATTTATGACGTACATGATTGTAACTGGGTTTTGAACCCAAATATGCGCTTCATATACATGTACATGATCTGGGCCCGTATTCACCAACCATTCTTAAGAACGTTCTTGGTCTCAGTCTCCAGAATTTTCTAAATTTCAAAGTAACGCAACTTCTGATTGGCTAAACCAAATGGTTTTCCCAATCAGAAGTTGCGTTGCTTTCAAAATTAGAAATTTTTGGAGAATAAGACTAAGAATATATTCTTAAGCGACCGACAAGTCACTGTGACGAGTGAAAACAACCAATATAAATACGAAAGTCACTGCAATTCAATAGAAAGGACGAAAGCTTGCTTCAGTTGCTTGCCTGCAGATGGTGCATGTGGTAGATATCGGATTATAGTTTTACTCAAGCAACCGAAACATTTTGCCTTAAACCTGCTTCGTTTGCCTATACAAAAGGGAGGTAATTATAGAAGCCATGAAAATATTCATCCACGTTTAGTTTTTTCTATCATTGCCTCTGTAGAGGAGTCAAAATCTGCCACTGAGTAAAAATTTGCAAGATTTTGTCTGTAGCCGGGGTTTTATTGATATATCGCCGTCATACATTATACCGAGCCATTCGTTGCAAGATATTAGTCTGTTTTGTCTCAGGATCGAACAATCATGAAGCAGAATGGTCCTCTCTAATGCAGAAAAAATACCCACTGCAAAGAGTCTCAGCCATTCTCAGTTTATGCGAACTTTGCAGGTTTCTATTGGTCGGTCTTACTGCAGAGGCATTACAATCCTTTTTCACAGAGCTTAGCACATATATACTCTATTCACCAAGTAGTTTCTCAAAAAGGTAAAAAAAAATATGCACAACTCCACAATCAATCCCGTTTCCATCGAAATTTCTAGCTTTCATTCTCATTCTTTTTTTCAACTGTTGAAAGTAACATACTTTCTGATTGGCTCAACTTATTGGAAGAGCCAATCAGAAATTGTTTTACTTCAAACATTGGACAATTTCTCGAGGAATAGATTCATGATGCATGCAGTTTAGAAAGGTTGTCGAAAACAACCCGATTATCGGCCACCGTGCAGTTATGATGATTCATTCAGAGTTTTACCCTTTGAACTTCAGCCCATTCCTTAACCCATTACCACACAATCCTTACTTTTGACAACCCTGAGAAAGAAGCCTCTAGAAAACATTGTGGGAAAAGGAGAAACTGCTGGTAACCAGCATTTTCTCCTTTTCTATTTTTCCCAGTGTTTTTTACCCTCACAAAAACAAATTTCAAATCATTTTCAGTAATTTTTATTTTGTCGTCTGCAAATGCTTTCGATTTGGACAAAGCTAAAATGTTGTCGTTTGGTAATGAGTGAACTGATATGAGCCAAGCTCTGTTAAAAGGGAGCTTAATGCATCTGCAAAAAGCACCGAGCCATGTCATCCTGCGCAATCCACAATCCGGCTGGCAGGCTGACATAGCTCGACGCTTTTTGCTATTTTGAAAATTTCCTGCTCGTCAATGGACCAGCGTAACTCAAGATTCGATCGATTGTTTGGCTAACATATATTTGATAATTTGATTCCTTAATTAGGCGATGGCTTGTTTGGTATTGTGGATGACGGAGATGCATTAAGCTCCTTTTCCAAGAACGTGGCACAGTTATACTTGTACATGTATAAATATAAGATAAGGATCGTAACATATTGCTTATTGTAAATTTCTGCTAGACCGAGAACCGGTTTAACTTATGATTAAGTAGGTTGTTTGGCTGAATGAATATTGTGGATCCATAACTATGCGATGACTTGCTTGCCATCATTCATCACTGACATGCATTAATCCCCCTCTTACCAGAGCACGGGTCATATACATGTTTGATTGATTGATTGACTGATGTTTTACGCGGCTTTCAACATTATTTTAGTCATATCACGGCAACAGCTCACTTATTCATTTTATATCTGGGTTTCACCAGCGCTAGGCTTGGACTTTGAAGTGTCTTGCCCAAGGACAATCCCAAGAAAAATCCAATGGATTCAGTGTGGCTCGAGCCCGAGGCTTTCGAGTCACGAGTCCTACACAGACCACTGAGCCATCAAGGACCCCTCAAGTTACATGTACAATACTAAGGTACTATGTCATGTTTTTATTTCAACATGAACATGCACGCATCTCACACAGAAAACTATTGATACTTTTTACAGCGACATTCTCGCCTTATCAATGGGTGACGATGATGTTATTGAATCACGTGGTACTGTATAAATACAACTTTCATGTATGTTTTCTGGCTTTCTCCAGTCAATATTCCCTGCCAGCTGTCACACGGTGATGTAAATTTACCTGGAGGTTCTGCCAGGTGATTTCTATCCCAATACGAGACGACAAAAATTAAGCTTCGTCCAAATAGAAAGCATATGCAGACGACAATTTCATTGTACCTGAACTGGTGCATTGTTTTTGATTGATTGATTGATTGATTGATTGATTGAAGAGGAGTTTTAACGCTGTATGAACAGATTGGGTCCTCATGGTCTACGCATATGTTTCTTGCTTCCTCACATCGGTCCTAGCACAACATTTTTTTCTTTTTAGTCACTATTTTCTCGCATGCACCAAATGCGAACGGCGAAAAATCGCTAGAAAGAAAGTTTGCCTCAACCTGCTATCGAATTCACAACCATCAGGTCCGGAGTCCAATACGCTAAGCACCCAGCTAGCTGGGCGGGCCAATGTATCTTTGACAGGGTCGAAAACATTGTTGAAAAAGGAGAAAATGCTGATAACCAGCATTTTCTCCTTTTCCCACAATGTTTTTGAAAGGCTTCTTTTCCAGGGCCGTCAAAAGTGTGCATTATGCGGTAAATGGGTATGGTTGTCAAGTCACACAAGGGTAGCTCTTCGATTGATTTATTGATTCTAGGGTGTTTTACGTCGCTTTCAACATTATTTCAGCCATATCACGGCGATGGATCACATATTCATGTATTTCCTTGATTCCACCAGTACTTGACCAGGGCTCTGAGGTGTCACGCCCATGGACACTCCCACAAAAGACAAAGTGGATAAAGTGAGACTCGAGCCCGGGACCTCCATGTCAGTTGTTTGGTAAAGTGATATTGGACTTCAGCACTGTTGACGGGCCTCCGGAAATCGATCCATGGTACAGATGTCATTGTAACTTGGAGGCATAGAACAGATCAAAAAGGTACACAGGAAAAACATTTATAGCTCTGACACGTTGTTTGGATCATGTCGAAATTCCACATGATCTCGGAGAAAGTTGTGAAGATTAACGTGGGAGGTTCCTTCTATACGTCAACGAAAGCGACGTTAACCAAGGTATGGATATGGTACTTTTTCTGACGCAAAATCTGTCTATTTCTTACTGGTATTCTCCCCTTCATTCGTTCTGTCTGTCTGTCTGTCCCGTTAATTCCTACTCATTCTGTCACCCGTTTTCGCATTCTGTCTGCTTGTCTGTATACCTGTTTTCTTGCTATCACTCTCTTCTCTCCCTCAGTCTGTCTGCCCGTCTGTCTGTCTGACCGTCTGTCATCGGTGAAGATGTAGGTTTCGAAAAATAAAGTACCCTGATTCGATCATATTCGAAGCGCCGTTTCTTATGTTTGAAAATCTCTTTTGGCTAGATACAGTATAGCTCTAGCTTTGTTCTGAAAAAAAAAAAAAAGGCCCCTTCTCATCATTTTAAATTGCAGATTTAGTCTCATTCGAGATTTACAAAGCAACGTATTTTTTCGACTTGAGCACACTATAGCAGATTTATGAGCTCGTACGACTGAAATATCGAAAGTTTCCCCTTAGACTATCGAAACCATTTAATCATCTGTATACAGAGCTCCAGGTAAGAGGGAGTGATTGCATTCTAAATCCATTATTTCTCTTCCAAACCCAACGATGTGGGTACTCATTAGAATCGTCTCGATGATACGATTCAAATGAGTACCCACAACATAGGGTTTAGGGGAGAATTATTAATATTTTTCAATTTTGAAACCAAATTCACTCCCTCTATCTCGAGCTCTGTGTATATACATATCAGGTACACGGCAGTTACATATGGAGAATATTTACCGGGGATGCGCCATGTCCGAGGGACGAGAGAGGCAGTTATTTTATAGACAGAGATGGACCAATCTTCAGGTAGTTCTTTTTCAAATTTGGGTTCCTCCATGACTCACTGCTAAAGTGATGGACACGTGACCTAGAGGCCTCAGGTTCGAGCCAAATTGGATCCATTGGGCTGTTTCGCATAAGTGTCCTTGGGCAAGACACTCTTTTACAATTCTAGCCTAGCACTGGTGAACCTCAGAAAACACGAATATGTGAGCCGTCGCTGTGATATAACCGAAAAAATTTTGAAAGCGGCCTAAAACACCATTCAGTCACTGACAATCATTTTTTCAAACTTAGCCGGACTTATTTATGTGCACGTGACCACTTGTATAATGCCACATTCGATGCTGTTTCAGTTTTGGCGATTTTGAAAGATATTGTAGGAAAAGGAGCAATTGCTTTTGAGCCTGGTCGGCTTAGACCTTGACGTGGATGGAAGGAAAAACATTGTTGTCTATGACAAATACCTTGAATAATCAAAGCGTTGAAAACTCTGAAGTGGTATTTGTCAAGGAAATCCATGTGTGGAATTAATAGTTTGAAAGAAACAGAGACATATTGTTCTGATATTGGCTTAAAAGTCAACTCACCAACCAAATGAATACCTTTTCGGTTGAAGGGAGAGTATTCATGACAAAGTTTGGTTAATTTTTGTATAAGTGGTCTCCTTTTGATCATGAGGAAGAAGCAGGAGTAACGCCCCTTGACAGTAGGATGCATGACGAATAGAGAGAAAAATCCTGTTGAAATATCGAACAAGATTATATTTGTTCCTGAAAACTATAATTATGAAATATCTCTAGCCTTTTACATTCAATTTCCAACATGAAAATCAATAGACGGTAAGCGATATTTCCATTTTATCGTAAGTGGCACACCAGCAGTATCACGTGACACCAGACAATCAAAGCATTATTTCAGTAACAAATGCTGTATGTCCTGTTCGCAAATCCTTTAAATTTGGAAAAGAAAATGACGTAGCAAGAAATCTATGGAAATCAATTCTAACACAAATCAAACATATTTCATGATATTGCCTTTGAAAAAGGAAATCACAAACACACAAAATATGTATTTTATAAAATCGTATTTAAATAAAGAGCATGTAGAGACTAAGAAGGGACTTAGCCTCTGAAATCTGTATAAAATTCATAATCCTGACCATTAATGATAACCAAAGGGGTAAATTAATATGAAACAAAAGATAAAAGAGTCAATTTAATGTGACACGTGTGTGCTAATCTGTAAGAAGCAAGTACATTACAGCTGTTCTAAAGGTCATCCACTCTGCAGTGTGATACCGAGATCAAAGGAACACCGATTTAATCTTTCACCCATTTTTTTTTTTTTTGTAAGACTTCATTAGATACATATTTTTTATACTCAAAATGAAGCTTAAAAGAAGTTATGGAAGGTCTGAATTTTAATCTGAAGCCACGTTTCTTTTGTTCATGATCGATAACATAAGTTATTCGTCAATAGGTACATGCCTGAAACTGCAACAAGGATGTTTGATAATATACTTTAAAATCACTAAATGGACTGTCCCTGTCTTTCTGAAGACACTAAACAGCTCATCAACCTTTTACCAAAGTATTTCGAGCGACCCGTGTAAAAAGGGGGCAGACGTGCAGATTTGTTCCACTGTCTGTTATTTGTCTCACTTTCTCAACCTTAACACATCCCCCCCCCACACACACACACTTTCAAGAAACCGAAAACTGAAAGTAATCAATATGTAGTTCGTAAACATTTGTGGAAAAAACGAATTTTCAAAGTGTGAGCGAAAATATTTGTGGAAAAAAGGAAGGGCTTGCAACATGCATTTTCTCCTGTTTCAACTTATTTTTTTAATTTTTAAAAGACAATTACAACCATTTGACCCACGTTTATTCAATCGTCTCCATATCTAAGTATCTGGACGAGTTCAAAGTGTTGTCATCGGGTGAAAACATTCGCAGTAACTATCTAAAACCCTATGCCACATAACCCAAGTTTTTTACGACCCTTAGAAATATAGTTTTTTTTTTTAAATGTTGTTGAAAAGGGTTAAAATTCTAGAAACCAACCTTTTCTCCTTTTCCCTTGCTATCCTTCCTAAAGAAAATTCCATTTTTAAGCCACATTCAAATTGTTATCTGCAAAGACTTCCAATTTGGGCAAGTCTCAAATTTTTGTTTCGTAAAAAGTTGGTGAAAGATTCAGTGTTATAAAAAATGGGGTGTGGGGGGATAACATCAATATACCTGCAATAGACCTTTCCTAATTTTATGTCTGATTATTCAACGAATGTATGTGTAATTCTGTAGCTAAGTTTGTAACGTACAGGCTCGAAGTCCAGGAATCTGTAGTTTGATTTATTTAAATTATTAATGTGATAATTTTTCCAAAAAATCGTTCCAGTATCTGCTTAAAGACAGAGACAGTCTACTAACAAAAAACTGGGACATCAAACATTTTGAATTTATGGCAAAAATCTTAACTTTGAAATAACATTTTTAAAAATCTGTATAGTTGCATGTTTGCCATGTTCCTGTTTGAACTACCTTATAAGTTGACTATCGTAATAACAAAGTTTAATTCAAATTTCAAACCTTCCATTCCCTCTATAAGAAAAGATGTTACAGATTCATTTTCAGGAAGCGAATACATGCTATACTTATTTTCATTGAAAAGCTTGTCAAGGGTTAGCTGGGTGTACGTTTGATCTCGGTGTTTCACCGTCAAAGTGGATGATCTATTTGAAAAGCTGTTGTGTTCTTTTTAGGCACCGACTAGTTAACAAACATGTATCATAATTAAGTGTCTATCCCGTTTAGTCTTACGTTGATCACTTGTAAAGGTTTGGAATTGTTAAAGCTGTGACGGAGGGTAAGTCTGTTCTACTTACTGGTGCCAAAAGATGCATTTTTCTGCCTGAACATTTTTTTTTTCAAATGCATTATGTAACCTGGGTTAACAGGTCCCACTTTAAACCATATATTTGCACTAATTTCTTTAGGAATGGAGGGGGGTATTTGTTTAATTTAAGTTAAACCTTATCATACTAAATATATTAAATGCCACTTTTAAAGCCGATAGTAAAACCTCAAAAGTTATTTCAAAGGAATATCTCGAGGAAAAACATCTCCGTATTGGATAGTGTAGATCTAGGATCAGACTGCACGTTCTTCCTGGTGTGATCTGAATCTATATTGTCTGCAAAAGGTCATTGACGCGTCAGTAACGGTATTTGGCAAATGGTCTATTACCTCTATCTATAAATATTCATGAGAAATCAAATGGAGTAGCGTGCAATCATAGGACCAACAGGCCATGGAACGAATTGGTTTTGGAACGAAAAAGCCCAAGTTTAGTTGGCAAATTTATATCATTTCGCGAGAAGCTAGTTTCAATCAAAAATAAGTATCTCAACGATCGATAGCCTTGCCCAATGTATTTTAATATGCCATTTCAAATTACATATTTGATTGACATCGTAAAAGTCATTTGCCTGAGAAAAAATGAGTTTAACTGGGTTTATTTCCTGCGGTTTTGCACAAAATGGTTGAACTAAAACTCTACAAAGTTTGGGTACGCTGTCTCGGTATAGACTCTAAAGAGTTTGGGTACGCTATGGCAAAATGGATACGCTGTCATATGTAGAAATATGTATCATATGGAAGATCTGCAAATCAAGATTTAAATTGAAATGTCGTCCTAGATAGCTGCAAATTATGAAGAAAATGGCAATATTCATGTATTTAAATTGAACTACTTTACGCCAAATTTTATATTCTTTCGCTAAAGTTATCAGTGTCATTGACGACCAACTTTTTTTGAAAAGGGCCGAGTTATTACACTTCAAATTACATTTTTCAGCCCGTCTGGCTTTTTTTTGCGATAAAGAGCATATAATCATTGCTTTGTCTGTTTGTATGTGGTTAGGACAGAGAACGTAGTAATGATATTCCAAAGCGTTTGAAGCATTTTCAAGCTACAAACATCCGGGATATTCCGGCAAAATTTAAGGGGGAACTACTTGAACTCAATCTCTTTCTACTGCTGTGTACCTAAACGCAATGGAGTATTAGATTCACGGTACAAAATAAGATACATGGTTCTCAAAATTCAATCTTGAACTCATTGTGGTATTGTCTTCGACAAATACCACAAAAACGACACAAATTAAGAGTGGTACAAAATGAGAAAACTTTCACCCAAAAAGTTTAACTCTTTACCAAACGACACAATTTTAGACTAGTCCAAATTGAAAACAGTTGCAGAAAACAAAATAAATGTAACTCAAATATTGAAATTTGTTTCCAGCAGGGTAGAAAACATTGTGGAAAAAGGAGAAAATGCTGGTAACCAGCATTTTCTCCTTTTCCTACAATGTTTTCAAAAGTCTTCTATCTCAGGGTCGTAAAAACCAGGGATTGCTTGGTAAAGGGTTAATGTAGCATAAATTGTACTTGACACCACTGAAAACATTGTAAGAAAATGAGAAAATGCTTTTAATGTAAACTAACATTTTCTCTTTTTCCCACAGTGTTTTCAAAAGCCCATTCTTTCAGAGTTGTGAAAACACGATATTATGCGGTAAAGGGTTAAATCCTTACGGAACTTTTTTTTCTTTTTGGACTGGATCAAAATACCAGAATTTGGAAAGTACAAATTAAACGTTAAATGCAATAATAAATTTTGTCTTTAATAGGGCAGAAAACATCGCGGAAATGGGAAAAATGCTGGTTACCTGCGTTTTCTTCTTTTTCCACCATGTTTTCAAAAGCCTTCTGTATCAGAGTTATTAAAACTCAGGATTGTGTGGTAAATTGTTAAATGATTTCCTCTTTGGTATAGGCACATCTTGAACTATCTCAGAAGCGACCGTCTGTCCTTGCCATTTGGGTTTCGAGAACTCGACCTGCTGAGGGTGGAGGCGGAATATTATGGGCTTGATGGTCTCGTGCAGGAAGCAGACGCGGTCCTTGCGTCACGTCGTCGAAATAACAGACGGAAACCAGCCCGGAAAAAGACGAGCCAAAGCGTTCAGGAGCTCCATCGGGTCCATGAACGGAACGGAAATCTTTATATATCAGATGACGAATCTGATTGGTTCTATGATTAGTAACAACTAAGCTGATTGTCTGGAGTAGATTTGTTTCGATTTCGTCTGTACATAACCAGACGAAGAATCTGATTGGTTCCATGATTAGCAACAACTACGTTGATTGGCTGGAGTAAATTGGTTTCGAATTTTAAATTTACTCCAGCCTACATGAATGTTGGGTTAATCACCGGTTTCAGTGCAATCGTCAATAACCCTCAAAATTCTACTGCATGAATACAAAGCCTGTAGGTAGTTATGTTTGGGGACAGATTTGGGGTTTAATTTGCAATGTCTGGCTGTTCGATTTGTGTATACGTGTGGTGATTGGAGCATTACGCCATTGCATACAAATCGAAATGGCGTTGAAAATAAAGAGAAACTTTGCTTTGTGACAAGCTAGTTTAACTATGCAATACTGACAACATTTCAGACCTGTCCATATGAATAGCATTTGAAAGAAAAAAAAATATATAAAATATCAAATGTAGCTCAAATGACAGGATTTGTCTCTTGAAGGACAAAAAACAGTGTGGGTAAAGGTGAAAATGCTGGTTACCACCATTTTTCTCCTTTTCCCATGGTGCTTTCAAGAGGCCTCTTTCCGGCTTATTGTGTGTGAGAGGGTCAATGCACCTGCAAATGAACAGCCCATTTCAACCTGCATAATCTAACATGGCTCGACGCTTTTCGCTATTGGTAAGTTTCAGCATCTCAAAAGGCTGTTCTATCTCATCGCATTTTAAACATAAGCAAGTGGAGCAATATTATACGACGACGCATTTGGTGTAATGCAGTTTGAACATATATGACAACCCTCTTTTCCTCAGAGATATGTCAATCAGGTATAACATCCCTAAAAGTAAACATCGATCTCATTTTATGCACTTCAGTACAACATATAAACAGTAACTTAGATTGAGAAACAAATATCCAGGAAGAAATTGCCCGATTCTTTGAATATTTCGAATAACCCAGCCCTTTCTAAACATTTCTCGGTGTTGAACCACTGTAAACATTCTGTACAACTGTAAACATTCTGTACAACTGTAAACATTCTGTATAACTGTAAACAAGAAGAGTTTGGCATTTTTAGTAAATATTTAGGCTACAACTATTAGCCCGTTTACAGATTGGATGGCATATGAATTCGCTAAAATATTGTGTTAAAAGTTTGACCCTTAATCTGTTGAGCGCCACTCAAGTACCTTTTGCGGATAGTGTAGATCAAGATCAGACAGCACAGAACGTGCAGTCTGATCTTTGATCTACACAGTCCAGTAAGGAGATATTTTTCCCCCAAAATACTTTTGAAATAGCAAAAAATGGTGTTTATACTATAGAGTTGAGTTTAATTTCACTGATTTAGCATGATAAGGGTTAAATATACATGTGTATCGAAGGGTGTCACAGTAAGTGCGATAGCAGGCCACAGGAGTCCCATTGGCCTATCATGGAACATCGGATTTTCCATTTCTCGATCGCCAAACACCGTTACTAAAATTAGCACACAAACAAAATTGTTGATCCGTAAAGATGGGTTCAGAATGAATTTCCTATTGTCGCCTAACATTCCAATGTTTCACATGATTGTTGTACGTAAGCACTGATGCTGCTTCTTGACTTTAAAAGTTTTTTTTTTCTTATTTTCCGGATCGCCATGCATTGAAGTAACACCATTTTTATCCCGCAGCGAATTAAAACTCACTTAAATTTTCTATCAGAAGGAGCGTCTCAAAGTTTTTGACAAAGAAACAGTAATTCTGCATTTGAAAAGAAGTGAAATGGACGATTAAGTTCGTGATACTGGATTAGATGACAAAAAGAAATAACAGACACAAAATGTTGTTTAAATAATCTCATCAATACATGTATTATGTACTATTTTTAGCAACGGTGTCTGACGACTGAGCAATGAAAATTTCTTGTTTCGTGATACACCACATGGAGCTTCAAAGACATCTGCTGTGACGCACAATGTTATAGAGTTATTGTGTGAAAAAAGTTTGTCATTTGTGCTTTCGTATGAATTGATTTTATTATCTTTTGGTAGATTGGGACGAGTTGTTTTAATCTCGTGTATCCTCCCCGATTTACAATTGCTCTTAAAATTTCGAACCTTCAGGTGTCGTCGGTGGGTTTGATGAGTGACAAACTTTGCAATGTACAAAGAGAATAACAAAAAAGATTATGTGTTGGACATATGTTTGAACTGTTGACCAATTTGCTTGTAGATATATATAAATCGCTTTGTATAAAAGTACTTATATCTTTCCTGAGGTTTAATGTGTTCTGTAACCATGTATTATATTATATAGTATAAAGATGGGGTATTCATTTGAAGCAATGAGTCTGTTTTTGTGATTTCACAACATATTTTTGGTGCTCTCTTATTTTTAGGACTGATGTATTATATGCTATGAACAGTTGTGAATATTTATGAATGGATATAATTATTTACTTGAAAACATAGTTTATGGTAATAGTTGTTTTGTTTTCATACAATTTGCTTCGATATTTGGGTGTTGGGACTAGAAGTGTACTTAAAATACATCGCAATTTCATTGCACAAAAAGTGCAATTTTACATACATCGAACATAAAGATTGATATGCCTGTATATTTATCATAGCACTGCCGTGGGTAAAGGTACATGTAACATGTTTTATGTGTGTTTTTTCTATGTAAATGATAATTTTAACAAGACATATGTTACAATATGCTTCATATATTTATGGGAAAGTGTTGTGTTGAAACTTATTTAATTCGTTTTTTTAAAAACTGTCATATTATTTTTTTTGTATGGAATATGTTAAAATTAGTTTAAACCAATATTGTATACTTATATTTTGAAATAGTGTTGCACTCGTTATTATTTTTACAATATGAACACTTCCATGTGGATTTACTAATAGAATAATATTTTGATTGTTATTATCATTTGATTTCAGCTGTTGATGATGATTCCTAATTTAACATTCCAGTCTTTCATTTGAAATGTGTTAAAATAGAAAATTATATTGGCATAAATATGTCGTGTATATGTTGAATAAAACATGATTAAACATGTTATAAGTAATAACTTTTGCGTTTTTTATATTTTTCAATAAGGTGCTTTATGTAAACTTTAAACATTAATATAGATGAAGAAGAGTATATAGAAGACAATCGACTGGTTATGTGCGATATTAACTCTACCAGACGACAAAATCTTCGACCAGACCAAATTGAAAGCATCTGCAGACGACAAAATAAATGTGACTGAAAAATGGAACTTTGTTTTGGGAAGGATAGAAAAGATTTTTTATTCAGCCCCATAGGAAAGTACAAGGTATATGAAGAATTTTTAAAGAATATTAGCATTGCAAATCGTGATAATGCGTTTATCTGTTTCAAATATTCACGTTTATTCACGAGAAAACGTTTATGCAACGATAAAGACTGGGAAAGAAAGCTATCATACATTGCCTAAAACTATGAAAGCAATTTACTAAGCAGCGACTAAGACTGTGCTGCAAATAAAGCTAGGGAAGCATGCAGACATTAAGACTAGGGAAGCAATTTACTTTGTAGACATTAAGGTTGGGAGAGGAATTCACTATGCAGACATTAAGGTTGGGAAAGCAATTTACTATGCAGACATTAAGACTAGGGGAGCAATTTACTATGCAGTCATTAGGACTAGAGTAGCAATTTACTATGCATACATTAAGACTAGGAAAGCAATTTACTATGCAGACATTAAAACTGGGGAAGCAATTTACTATGCACACATTAAGACTAGGGAAGCAAATTACTATGCACACATTAAGACTAGGAAAGCAAGTTACTATGCAGACATTAAGACTAGGAAAGCAATTTACTATGCAGACATTAAGATTAGGGAAGCAATTTACTATGCACACATTAAGACTAGGGAAACAATTTACTATGCACACATTAAGACTAGGGAAACAATTTACTATGCACACATTAAGACTAGGAAAGCAATTTACTAAGGAGCAAAAATAGGTCAAGGAAAGCAATTTACTACACTGTGACTAAGACTAGGAAAGAAATTTATTATGCATACATAAGATTAGGAGAGCAATTTTCTACACTGCCATTAAGAGTAGAAAAGCAACTAGAGGCGCTTGAGCGCCTGTATTGCTCCACAGGCCTGATTTTTCTGTAACGGTGAAGAGAAGTTTTTAACAATTACCATTCATTCCTGCAGTTTAGGTCACTCAAGAGAAAAAGCTATGAAAAACATTGTGAGAAAAGAAGAAAATAATAGTAACCTGCATTTTCTTAGTTCTACACAATAATTTCTACCCCTTTTGATACAAGTTTTACTAATTTGAAGATTTATCATGTTGTCTGCAACATTTTTCAATTATGACAAGTTATAAAAATTTTGTCTTCTGGTTATAGTTAACTCATTACGAAATGACAACATTTTAGGGTTGTCCAAATGGACAGCATTTGCAGATGAAAAAATAAAAGTGACTGAAAATTTGAAAGTTTTGTGAAGGGTAGATAACATTGTGGGAAAAGGAGGAAATGCTGGTTACCAGCATTTTCTCCTTTTTCCCACAATGTTTTCTAAAGTCTTCTTTGTCAGGGACGTCAAAAGTAGGGACTGTGTGGTAATGGGTTAAATAGGGTCTTGTTACAAACCATTTTGAGTGGGGAAACATCACAATATAGAAACTATGTATTGTGGCAATTGTTTTATTGAAGTTGCAGGTTCAGTTTGATTGAATAACAAAATACCTTATCACAACAGTAAAGCCCTGCCCCTCTTTGTACTAGGTCACCAGAAGGTCAACAAACCTTTACCAGAACTAATCAAAGTGCAAAGGTCCTCTTGTCTTATATGAAATGGATTATAGATTATCTAAAGCAACCATCTTTAACTCTTTACCAAACGACAAAATTTGGGATGTGACCAAACTGAAAGTATTTGCAGACAACCAATTAAACATTGATGAAATGATGATTTCTCTCTTTGATAGAGTAGAAAACACCGAGGGAAAAGGAGAAAATGCTGATTACCAGCATTTTCTCCTTTTCCAAGAGTGTTTTCTAAAGACTTCTTTTAGGGTCGTTAAAAGTCAGGATTGTCTGGTAAAGACTTACCACCATAGGAACTAACCTGCAATACAACAATGAAATCAAAACGAATAGTTTGAGAAAAGAAATTTTTCAAAGATTTTACTTTATACCATAAAAGGAAAATGAGTCTCCCATAAAAGCCATGTTTTTTGACGGATCTTTTTTTTTTAAGGAATTCTGTAGACCTCTATCTAAGGAACATTCCTGCAAAAAAATAATGCTATCCAATTAGCGTTTTGGGAGGAGATTTTTAAAGGTTTTTTACTTTGGTTGCCATGGCAACCAGAATTATTCATGGAACACAATTATTTGAATGAATTTGAAAGAGGACCACCTAAGGAACATTCCTGTGAAATTTGGTAAAAATCCAGTCAATAGTTTCTGAGGAGAAGTTTTTTAAAGAAAAAATTTACGGACGCACGCACGGACGAACGACGGACACAACGCCATGACAATAACTCGCTGGCCTTCGGCCAGTGGAGCTAAAAATAGGCCAAGGAAAGCAATATACTACATAGTGACTAAGACTAGGAAAGCAATTTAGTACACAGCGACTATAACTCTACAACTATACACTCTGCAGCGACCAACACTTGTAAAGCAATATACAGTGCAGCGACTAAGACTATGAAAGCAATTTACTTTTCATCGACCAAAACTATGAAAGCAATTTACAATGCAGTGACTTAGATTAGGAAAGTATATTTTTACACAGTAAGTAAGACTAGGAGAGTAATTTACCATGCACTAATGCTAAGAAAGCAATTTACTATGCAGAGAATAACACTAGGAAAATAGTTTACTATTAGTGGCTGAGACTAAGAAAGTAATTTGCAATGCAGCTACACATTTAAAATATATGTACTTGAAAGGTATAAATGTGCTACTCTAATGCATTATTGATAACATGAAACTAGAAAAATGTATTGTTAATCTTTAATCATTGCATTCACCATTACAATAAAAACACATTTTTGAGAATAGAATGAATATAAAATAAATATAAATACCAACCATATATATATAAAATGCACCGTTTCTCAAGATCAGATCAACTCATATTTTATTTTTACATTGTCAATAAGTAACTTTGGAAGAGGTAACAACTCAGCACTATTTGATATATGACCTGTAAAAGTTCTTCTTATGGCATAAAGACCCAGTCTATATAAACTTTGAACAGTCATTGCACCATGTCTGAAGAAATCTAACATTATCGGGTTGTCTAATAAAGGAACAGGCGGTGACTGAGACCAGTCTACAAGGTAACTAACACGTGACATGTTATACCCGACTTCCGCTAACAGAATTCCGGCCTCGAAAAAGCCCAGATCCATGGCGAGATGAAACACGTCAGCTGTGTAGTCACGTTCTCCAAGTATCACTCTGCCTTTACGATACAGGTTGCTTTTCCAGTTGAGCAAAATTTTCATCGTGAGAAGGTCGCGATTTCGAACAGCAATTTGTAATGGCGTTACACCACAGTAAACTGGAAAAAAGACAGCTTGAGGCGTTAATGGAGCATAAAACTAGAATTCCGCCCCTACCCCCTTCTTTTTGGAAGGGGGGAGGGGGAGTTGGTGTTTTAAAAAATGTCACAAGGACGTGATTGATTATTCCTAGTTGGAGAAAGCTAAGAAAATACGGAAAAAAGTTACCTCCCCTGGAATAAGAACCAACTGAAATATCCGGGAAACTGCTGCCTTATCCCTTTTACGACTATCGCGTTACTAACGCAGTGGTAAATTTTACTGAAAATATACCTAAAAATCTGGGTTAGTCCCCGTGTGTTGTTTTTTTACACGTGCGAGTATTATTTGAACATATTAGTTTTAAAGCCGTCTTTGGATGGGAGTGAAAAACACAAATCATCCGATAAAACGAAATGTGCCTGGATGCCACTTTAAACTTTAAATTACCGACAAGACTTGAGACAACAGCCAGTTTGTAAAGCCAGGGTCCGTATTCACCAACCATTCTTAAGAGCGTTTTCTGCTTCAGTCTCCAGAATGTTCTAGAATTGAAAGTAACATACCCGGAAACATCTGATTGGCTAAAAATGGTTTAGCCAATTAAATGTTGTATTACTTTCAAATAGAGATAACCTAGGGGAACAAGACAAAGGAAGGTCTCAAGAATGGTTGGTGAATACGGACCCAGAGGTTTCGGATCTGTAAAAAAATCAGACAAACTTATCCCACAATCGAGACAGCAAACTTACAGTTGAGATTCTGTGACGCCCCACAATCCAAAAGGTAAGCAACCAGACTCGAACATCTGTATAACGTCGCCATACATAGCGGGTTGGTATTTTCAAAACTGTCTATGTTGAGATTAGCTCCAGACTGAAAGGAGAATTTTAACCGCTAGTTTTTCTGTTTGTTTGATGAGTACGGCAGATTTCAACATAATTACAGTCATATAGCGATGGAAAGTCCACCTATACTTGCATCAGAGTTAAAAAATAGAATCAGTATTAGATTTAAATTTGACCTCATTTCGTGGTTTGACATAGTTTATAAAGACTATATGGCGGGTGAACATATGCAAGTAAGAAAAACACACCCAAAACATCCAAAACTACTCGAAAGACGCTTAAAACCATTTTAATAATACCCAAACCAATATCCTAGCACTAATTATCCCATTCGAAACGTCTAGACACATGGTTTTATGGAAAGTTATCATGAAATAATGCTATTCTAAATTTTAGAAAAAAATATGGTGTCAACCATCAGATAAATGAATTTCGAATAAAATTGTCTACTGTTAAAACCAATTGCTAGCAAATTAATACCATCAACTTCTTTAAGTATTTCTCAGTATTTTGATTTTCTTTCATGAAAATTACCGTTGTCTGCGCATGTCATATTCTCCGACGATTGTAAGAATGCCACCTAGCGGAAAGTAATGGAAAGCTGCAAATAGATCGCCTACCTGTATAACCATTATGACCATCATCATGACGTCATCGTCTAACACTCCCCTTCCATTGGCACCATGGTGATACCAGAGTAAGTTAGTGATTGGACACCGTCCTGACGAATCTATCGTAGAGGGATCGGACCCCGCCGATAACAGTATTTGAACTACTTCTATTTTCCGTGTGGCAACAGCCATCTGCAACGACATCCAGAACCAGATGGCTTTTTCACCAACTATTTTATAGAGCGTTTTCAGCGAGGCTTATTTTCTGTAATTTTTTTAATTTGGACGTAAATCAGCTTCTGATTGGCTAAACCAAATGGTTTAGCCAATCAGAAGTTGCCTTACGTTCGAATTTAGAAAACTCCCAAGAACAAGACTTAGAATGTTCTTCAGCATAGTTGGCGAGTGCGGGTAAAGTATTGTTGTGTTAGTATTTCTAACAAGGGCGTAGCCTCCGCATAACGTTATGGGTGAAAAGTCAGTCACCAATGGATTCATCCAGGAGGCGAGTATTTTGAGATTCCAGTTTTCTTTGATTTTGGCAGTTGATGCCTCATTTGCTTAGCTCGCCATATCACTATTGATATTTATAGCAGGAGTGCTTGGACTTTCTATTAATGTAGTGCGAGATGCACGATCGGGGCACACGTGTGGAGATACAGAGCGAGGTTGAATCTCTGTAGAGAGAAGTTTAAATCAGGCCAGAATGTTGTGGTACCATTTTAGTTAAGTGATTACATCCAACCTCCAGGTCACAAGTCAAATATGCCACCACTGAGCCATTCGGCCGGGCATATTCTAACGAATTGCACTGTACATGATGATAGACTAAAGAAATTCACCTGAAGTGGTGTTCTTCTGTTACGATGACAAATCATGTGACAGTTGGCGCCATGTTCTAATAATAGATTGACCATCTCTATAACTACTTCCGGCGGAGACTCTTTATCACTACACGCCGTCATCAGCGCAGTTATTCCGAAATCTGTGATACCATTGACGTCACATCCGTGTTTCAAAAGAATCTGTGCGTACAATCAACATTAATAATTCTGGAAATCTTTTTTTGAATGGTGTTTTACGCTGCTTTCAACATTATTTCGGTCATATTAAGGCAACAGCTCAAATATTCATGTTATTCCGGGTATCACAAGTACTAGGCTTGGGCTCTGAAGCGTCTTGCTCAAGGACACTCCTGTGAAAAAGCCCAGGGAAGCAAGTTGACTTTGAAAAAAGAAACATGTGATAATCTGTTTGCATCGAAGGTTTCATGCACGAGCACTTCGTCAGTTTACTTCAATAACCTCGTTACTACAGCTTGAAACAAGCAAGGTTCTTGAAGTAAACCGACGACTTGTTAGTTCTCCTTTTTTCTCTACAATGTTTTTAAAAGTTGCCAGTTTCAATAGTGATAATCTGTTTGCATCGAATGTCATATACATAAGAAATTGCTTGTTCTATAGTTGTTTTTAACAATATTTGGAAAAGTAGCCAGCTGCAAGACGTAAAAGGACCTATCTACAGGAGGAGATATCTAGAGAAGGTAACAAGTTCAACAAAGAAAGGTTAGCAAAAAAAAAAACCTCTATAATCAAAAAGGAAATTATTTCTTAGTGGAATAAAAATACGTAAGCATGGTGAAAAGTTTCGTTTGCATTTATGTTTAGAAAGCACTGACTAACCAATGAAATATAATAAATATTTATATTCAAGGGATGAGAACTAATGAAAATACAGGCATTGGATTATTCGTATGTAGTATTCGAGTAAATTCGAATAAATTCGAATATTGGAAATTAAAAATGTTTTCGAGTCAGAAATTTGAGACTCTAAATACTGATGAACTTTTAGTGACATGTTTATCTAAAAGTACCCGTCAAAACTTTCTCGTTGTAACTACTTCATTGGTTTTCTAAATTTCTGTTTTCATCCTTGATCCATACAGGGATGTTGCGATTTTTACAACTGGCATGTGATTTAAAAGCAAGGCCTGCATGAAATCTGCGAAATGAAGTTTGAACAAAATTAACGTCGAATTGCATGAAAAGGATAAAAAAAAGCAGTCTGATAATTTCGACATAGATATTTGTGGATGAACATTCCTGAATAATGCAAAGGATATCAAGGATAAAAACCAAGTAATACCTCAATCAGAACCTACTAAGTAGTTGAGGAGTATCAAATAAGGGAACTATCTTGTAACTTCCATTCACTTACCTTTAAGCAATCCAGAGACCCAACCTCTACAGCTATGTGAATTGCTCGTTTTCCATATTTGTCACCAATATCTATGATATCTGGATCAGCCTCGAGCAGCATGTCGGCTATCTCGTGGTACTGTGTCAACATACAGTACATTAACGGCGTCTGGTACCACGTGTCCTGTATACCCAGATCCGCGCCTTTTTCTATGAGAATCTGGAATTAGACATACATGTGGAATACTATTTTGTAATAAATTTCCTAGGTTACATTTCTCTTGCGTGTTAACACGAAATTTGCGCACGCAGTTTAGGTAAACAAGAAATTTGCGTCCGCAGTTTAGGCAAACACCAACATCTACGAACACAGTTTAGGTTGACACAAAATCTGCGAATGCAGTTTAGGTAGAAACGAAATCTGCGAACGCACTTAAGGTAGACGCGAAAATTTGCAAACGCAGTTTTGGTAGACGCGAAATCTGCGAACGCACTTTAGGTAGACACGAAAATCTGCGAACGCAGTTTAGGTAGACAATAAATCTGCGAACGCAGTTTAGGTAGACGCGAAAATTTGCAAACGCAGTTTTGGTAGACGCGAAATCTGCGAACGCAGTTTAGGTAGACACGAAAATCTGCGAACGCAGTTTAGGTAGACAATAAATCTGCGAACGCAGTTTAGGTAGACACGAAAATCTGCGAACGCAGTTTAGGTAGACACGAAAATCTGCGAACGCAGTTTAGGTAGACACGAAAATTTGCGAACGCAGTTTAGGTAGACACGAAATTCACTTAGCGATACATGAAACTTGCAAACGCAGTTTAGGTAAACACGAAATGTCCGTAGGCAGTTTAGATTAACACGAAATCTGCAAACCCAGTTTATGTAAACACGAAATTTGCGTACGCAGCTTACTCAAGGTAAGCAGACATTCTAAAAGTCTGAACAAAAAATCACTGAACCGCATTACATTACAATCTGAGTAAATACCTGCCTAACTTTATACTGGCTAATACCTTTAGTTAAGGTAGGTGGGGTATGTGTGTGTAATCGATCTCTAAAAATTTATGTAAACCAATGCAGTTCTGTAGCATCGAAGCTTTTATTAGCTTCAAGCTCGAGGAAATTTGATAGCGTGCAAGAATAAAGACAAGCAAGAGCTGAGAATGTTCTTACGCAGCAAGAACCAAACACAAACACCAGGAAAGCTACAACAACATAATGTTCCTTTTATTACATACCCATAACTTTCGACCACAAACACAAATAATGTTTAGGTTGATCCTACATTCGTTTTCATAAATGGCGGATTAATATGTTAGCGTAACATTTTGATCTATCAAATCGCAAACCATTTTGAACGCATTTTGCGGGAAGGTTACGTCATCACAGTTACAATACTACTCATAGTATTTCGGAACCGTATTTGACACAGTGTAGAAACAGTCTCAATATGGTTACTGCAGTATTTGGTACTCGGTCGGTGGTTATTTTAATTTACTGTGCGGCAAACCAGCAGGAAAACAAATAAAGCCCACTGAAAGTCTGTCTAGCAAACTACATAAATTTATGTACCGTTTCTTCGCCAGTACTTTGTTTTCTAATTTTTTCTTATTTTCTTGGCTCTTCCCATTTATGTTTTCAGATATCCGGCGATTTTTGAAATTGCATGCATGCTATTCTCGTATTTGTTTTCATGGCAATCCTTCATTAGTTCCGCACAAATTCTGTGAAACCAATTCTCTCTGTATCAAACAGTCTCCAGTTTTAACAATCCGGTAGAATAAAGCTGTTGAAAACATGTTTGGAAAAAGAGATAATGCTTGTTTCACGTATTTCTTTCTTTTCCAACATTCAAACATATACGTGATTGAAAAGGGTGCTGTGTTTATTGTCAAGATTACGGGACATTATTAAACAAGAGGGCCATGATGGCCCTGTATCGCTCCACTGGCTTTTTAACCCTTTACCACACAAATTGAAGTGTTCATGACCATGAAAAAGAGGGCCTTCAAAAATAATGAACGCTGTCAGGCAGTAAAAGCTGGTTCATTCATTAGCATGAAAGGTAAAATCCTTGGAAAAATAAGCTGAATGATAGAAACCTTACTCTGAATTTATTATTCACTTCATGTGAGCATAACTATTAGCATAAAAAAAAATGAATAACACTTGAAAACAGAATATTTTCTATCAAAAAACTTAATGTCTAGCATCAATCATGTATCAATGTAGTTTGATAATCAAGGGAGGTAAATAGTACCAAACTTTATCTTTCATAAAAAGAGTTATTTCCCTTGATTAATGTATAAATTAAAGTGACTATATCTTGAGGCCCATGTTAAACTTGTGATCCCTGGATGGAGCTAATTTTGACCCCAGACCTACAATATAATACTAGAATGTGTGGTTATAAACACGAAGATTTTTTAATCTTGCCCAATAAAAAGCCCTGTAAAACAAGTTTGCTCAATAAAAGGCCCTGTAAAATATGTGACCCATGAGACAGGTTTATAAAGCCAATGTAAAACTTGTGACCCCTGGGATGGGGTCAAAGTTGACCCCCAAAGTTAAAATTTTGGCCCTCTTGGTAGAAGCCCATTAGATAAAGCTACATGCAAAATTTGGTAGCCCTAGGCCTTATGGCTATGTACAAGTAGATTATTAAAGTTTCCCTATATAAGCCAATGCAAAACTTGTGATCCCCTGTGATGGGGGCTAAATTCAACCCCAGGGCTATACTTTTGGGCACCCTTGGTAGAGACCCCCTAGATAAAGTACATGCAAAATTTGATAGCCCTAGTCCTTAAGCTAGGTGCAACAAGATTTTGAAAGTTTTCCCTATATAAGCCCATGTAAAATTTGTTACCCCCCGGGGGCGGGGCCAAATTTGACCCCTGGGCTATAAGTTGGAAACCCTTGGTAGAGGTCCACTAGATAAAGCTACATGCCAAATTTGGTAGCCTTAGGCCCTTTGGCTAGGTGGAAGAAGAATTTTGAAGTTCTCCCTATATAAGCCCATGTAAAACTCGTTACCCCCGGGGCAGGGCCAATTTTGACCCCAGGGCTATAATTTAGACACTCTTGGTAGAGGTCCACTAAATAAAACAACATCCCAAATTTGGTAGCCGTAGGCCCTATGCCTAGGTAGAAGAGGAGTTTTAAAGTTCTCCCTTAATAAGCCCATGTAAAACTTGTGACCCCCGGGGCGGGGCCAATTTTGACCCCAGGGCTATAATTTGAAGAAACTTGGTAGAGGTCCACTAGATAAAGCTACATGCCAAATTTGGTAGCTCTAGGCCTTACGGTTTCAGACGAGAAGATTTTCAAAGATTTTCAAAATTTTTCAGTTTTGTTGCCATGGCAACCAGAGTTTTTGAAGGAATTAAATTCTTTCAAGAAATTCTGAAGAGGACCATGCCAGGATCATTTCTGTGAAGTTTCATCAAAATTGGATGGGTAGTTTCAGAGAAGAAGATGTTTAAAGAAAAAGTTAACGCACGGACGGACGGACGGACGCACGGACGGACGGACGGACGGACGCACGACGGACAACGGGCCATGACATAAGCCCGCTGGCCTTCGGCCAGTGGAGCTAAAAACTGTAAAAATAGCTATTTCATATGATGGCCGTTTATAAGCTCAAGATTGCTGTACTTTTGAAATCACCCTCTGTCTGTCTGTATGTCTGTCAATCACCGTTAAAGAGTTTACTATCCAGAAAGTATGGCTCCGAAAATGAAGCTGGTGTAAATTCCAAACATTTGCGTTTGTGAAAAAAAAAAGAACCTTTAAGTCAGTGGAACATACAACGAAATCCTTGGTGCATTTTAGAAGGTGCAAAAATTAGCAAAAATATTTCTGCTCCAAATGCCAAATACCTTTCAGACATTAGTTTTCTCCAATAATCGTTTTCAATGAAAGTTGCCAAGCAATGTAATTTGCGCCATGCTTTGTAAAAAATGGGGTCTAATACAACTGCAAAAAGTATCGACCCATGTAATGCCTGCACATACTGTGCAGGCTGACATGGGTCGATACTTTTTTGCTGTTTGTAAATTTTCTACATGTCAAAGCACCATTCTACCTCATGACAGGCAGTTGTTCGATAAATTAGATTTTGCTGATCCCTATTTATGCGACAACTTCCTTGGTATGATACTATGAGGTTATTAACATGCTTGGGTACAATACTGAATTTATTGGATGAGTACACTGATAGAACCAGTCTTTATCTTGAACGAGGCGACAGCCGAGCCCAAAATATGGACTGGTGCTGGAATGTACGAATCCAATTAAATTCAGTATTGTAACCAAGCATGTTAAATGACCTCTTTATTTCACACTTCCGTATTGACTTCAAAGTTGACGACAAGTAAAGAGCCATTCCATTTTGAATAATTACAACAAAATCAAAACATACCAAAATGAGAGGGCATTTTACGACTACATCACATTTCTTCATTGCCCTATTGTGCAAGTAGCCGCCATTCATCAGAGCCATGTTTCTTGACGAATCAAAATTTCACGAACACTTTTGAAAAGGGTCACCCAAGGAACATCTCTGTGAAATTATTTTAAAATCTGGCCAGCGGTTTCAGGGAAGAAGAATTTTTAAGAATTTCGTCATTTCTGTATAGTGCAAGAAGCCCCCATTCACCAGAGCCATGTTTCTTGACGGATCAAAATTTTGCGAACACTTTTTGAAAAGGGTCACCAAAGGAACATCTCTGTGAAATTATTTTAAAATCTGGACAGCGGTTTTAGAGCAGAAGATTTTTAAAGAACTTCCTAAAAAATTCCATTTCGTTGCCATGGCAACCAGAGTTTTCGATGGAATCAAATTCTGTGAACAATTTTTAAAGAGGACCTCCCAAGGAACATTCCAGCCAGGTTTGGTCCAAATTGGCCCTGCGGTTTAGGAGGAGTTGATGTTTAAAGAATTGTTGACGACGCACGACAGACGACGGACACCGGGTGATCCTAAAAGCTCCCCTTGAGCACATTGTGCTCAGGTGAACTAAAAACGGATAGTATAGTTTCGGATTAGCCTGCGCGAACTGCGCAAGCTGATCTGACACGAAACTTTACTTAAATGTTCGAATGCCCATTTTCGCGTATTGTAAACCATACCCAGTATGAATATCCTACCTTGACACATTCCACCCTGCCTTTCTCACAGCACATGTGCAAAATGGACTTGTCGGAAATGAGAGTGAGATCCTGGTAAAATTCATTGACGTCACCTCCGGTTTCGAGCAAACGTTTGAGCAAATCTGGGTCATTTGACTGCACGGCATTGTAAATGGCTTCATCCATGACCTAACTAACTCTAAAATACTAAAACAAAATACATGTGCACTTATTCATTCGAGTCTTCGGTTTTACCAGTGTTCGCCGGGTCTTTATCATAAGTACTCTCCCTTTCACCAAAAAAGTATTCATTTGCTTAGTTGGTTGACTCTCAAGGCAATATCTGAATAAGATTTCTCTATTTCTTTCAAATTATTAATTCCGTATAATCAGCTTCCTTGACAAATACCACTTCAGCGTTCTCAACGCTTTGATTTATATCTTTAGCAGTGACGATATGAACTAAATAATTTCAGCGCCTGATTTGTTTAGTCGACAACTTTCGGAAGAACATTCCAATGAAATTCATATCAATTTCTATCTTACAGGCATCACTAAAGAGCGGGTGGTTTAGGTCCAAAATCAGACTGCATGTTCTGTGTTGTCTGATGTTGCTCTATACCGTCTGCAGAAATCTCCCATGCTCGCTTATGACACTAAATAAGTTACTAGGCTATACATGTGAGTAGTATTGCGTAACATTCCAAGTCTACATACAGACTGTAATGAAAGCTTTAGTGTAGCACATTGTGGTGAGTAATTTTGACAATAATTGCAACACATAGAACTGATAATTAATATTATCTTTTACAATTATAACATCACCTTATAAGTTTCAAAAAATCATGAAAAATTCGAAATAAAGGAAATTTTCTTACCGTTCTGTAACATCTGACAAAGAACGTGATCTTTGTATTTATATTCTATATTTACAACATGATATAGGTATGGTACTAGTTCACAAAGCTGACTGCTTTCCAGCTTTTCAGCTTTATATCCCTGCGGAGCACTTGATAAAAAGTGGAACCAGACAGTTC
Organism: Tridacna crocea; assembly: GCA_943736015.1. NCBI lineage: Eukaryota > Metazoa > Mollusca > Bivalvia > Cardiida > Cardiidae > Tridacna > Tridacna crocea. The sequence continues at coordinate 48,670,849 of OX031068.1, read as the reverse complement.
TGGATACAAGTTCTGTAAATATGACTGCTTCCCTGCTCCTAGCGTCTATTTGCCGTAGGAATTCGTTTGAAGTGTGATTATAAGTGGAACCAGTCTGTTCCAGGTAAGCTTTCTTTGTGTGGGAAAATTGGAACTACACGTAAATACGAAATTTACATACATCTAAATTCTTGGAGCTGGAATATCGCCCATTCTTTTATATACAGTTAACGCTTCTGCCGCTAAGCGCAACTCCCTGACCATTTTCAGACATGTAGATGCAAGATCAGATTGCACAGAACGTGCAGTCTGATCTTGGATCTACACTGTCTGATAAGGACATATTTTTCTCCAAAATCTAACTTTGGAGCAGTATTATTCGGGTTCTTACCGTATGCTTGAAAGTAAGATTTAACTTATTTAGTGTGACAAGAGTAAAATCAGATAATTCCAAGACGATGGGGACAAAGAAACTTGGTTTTACCCTTTACCAGAGGACAAAATTATAGACTGGACCAAATTGAAAAGTATATGTAGACGATGCTTTAACTCTTTACCACACAATCCCGAGTTTTGATGCTCTTGAAGAAAAAAAACCATTGAACACATTGTGGGAAAAGGAGAAAATGCTGGTTACCAATGTTTTCTACCCTTCCAAAAACAAATTTCACGTTTTAGCAATGTTTATTTTGTCGTCTGCAAAAGCTTTGAATTTGGACCAGCCTGAAATTTTGTCGTTTGGTAAAGAGTTAAATATGGGTTGTTAATATTGCGGGAAAATAAGAAAATAACCATCCCCCATGTTTTAAAAGTCCCCTTTAGTGTTGTGAAAATATCGATTGGATGATTGTATGGTGTTTAACGCCGTTTTCAACATTATTTCAGTCATATCGCGGCGGCCAGTGCACCTATCCATGCGTTCCTGGAGTCGAAGTTATTTTACTAGTACTTCCGGCGGCACAATTTTCTTTCCAAGCCACTGGCTGCTTTCCCACATGATCATCGTCGAAACAATGGTCAGCGGTGGGAGAGGAATGAATCCTGTCGCAGTGACTATCATCAATCCTCGAAAAGAAATTGACTGAGCCAGGGGGGGGGGCGTAGCCAGGGATCAACTCTGGACCCCTTGTTCTCAAGTCCTGCACGCTACCGACTGAGCTACCGGGGAGCTGTTCAGGATCAGATTGCAAAAAGTCACTCAATCTTATCTTTGATGGTCACTGCTTTAAGCGTTAAAATATTCTGGCAAAAATTGTTCTTCCCCCAGCCCACCTGCCCCATCTCTCTTTGTCTCTGTATCTGTCTGTTTGACCACTTTCTTTCTTTCTTTCTTTCTTTCTTTTTTTCTCTCTCTTTCCCTCTCTTTCTCTCTCTCGCTTTCTCTCCCACAATTAACTACTTGATAAAACGAATATTTTTGACTACCGATCATTTTTATGGTGAGAAGAAACGATATAACGTACTCTGCGATCGATCACTCCTTACACATCAAGTTTAGTAAAAATAGAATTATCTCCCTTTATACTATAATAGTCCATCCTCCTCGGCAGCATTCTATTCACGTTCATTGGTGTCTCACCACCGTTTCTTTTTTGTTCCAAAATGAAAATAGAGTAAAATTGTTTATATTTGCAACTTAATCCTTATCCTTCTATATAACTAAAGTTAGATTTTCAATTTGATGCTAATATCCCAAATATTGCTGTTTAAAAGTTATATTTTGGGGAAATATATCCCCTTACCGGACAGTGTAGATACTGCACAGAACGTGCAGTCTGATCTTGATCTACACTGTCCACAAAAGGTCAGCGAGTCGCACTTAGTAGCCAAAGAGTTAACAAATCTTTTGATAGCAAACGCATGGCTTCTCCGTCTGATTCTCTCAAGCGTACATCAATATTCCTTCCAAGAAATGCGACAACAACACATGTAAAACGATGGCCTTTTCCACTAAATCCCAACCACCGTAGGCATTCCAGAGTTTGTTCTCTCTGGAGAACTTATTTACGGCCATGAGCCAAAAGTTTATGTTCCTCCAGTGACACAAAACAGTGTTGCTAAAATATACAATGAAAAAAAATAAAGTGGTCTACGTAATCTCCAAATTTGATACAAGCATGAATTATATTCCATCAAGCTCATTATCTCCCGCTAGATGGCATTCTACAAGTACTCATCTGTCTAATTTGGGCAGCCTGGGTACAGAGCCGGACTACTTTTCAACGCATCAACCGTTACTTCGAATTTCAAACTAAAATAAACGTTTACTCAATAAAACGCCACCAGGTGCGATTCATTCAGCTATGATAAGCAGTTTAGAGAAATCTGAAAATAAAGCAGGCCTGATTTCTCCTCAAACGTATCGATAAAAGCCATTTTCTCCATGTCTACTTTACAGCGCGTATCACTACAATCCCCCCAATATTGGGGGAGTGACCTGTCGACTCTTCGAAGAATATGACATCCGCAGACAACGATACAATTATGTTAAGAAAAGGTGAGCCGTCAGATAAATCCGCCGTCGAACTTTTCTTAAAGGTGGCCCTTCAGATTTTGGGACGAAAATTGTACAAAAGTGCAAACAAATCATCCTTACACTCCCAAAGCCTTTTAATTTTCATTCATAAAACGCCAGTAGTCGAACACCGTCCGACAACACGAGAAACTAGAGATTTACTACAGCCCAGGTCGACACGGACGGGAGACACGTTCTATTTTTAGACGATCAATTCACTCATCAACATACATGAATACACAGATTAAGTTTCAAACATAGGGTCCGAAGCAGACATTATGGAAAATATTTATTACATGTTTGTTATGTAATGGAATTTCAGCGTTACGAGTCACGTGCCATTCACTTGGCATTCCCAAAATGCTTTATTGATTTTTGGCGCGAAATCTAAAAATAGCTTAAGAGGCTACGTAGCCTTTTAAGGGAATACCATAAAAAAAAATCTTTTTTTGTAATTTTATGAATTTTAATTATTGATGATTTGTATTATTTTTTCATATGAATTTCAGTGATATATATATTTTTTGATTTGGTGAGATGTGAAAATTCTAAATACCCACCTTTAAGAGTTAGTAGTGTACATTTAACAGCGCGACAATTAACAGATGGTGATAACATTTACTTTTATTCCATGTGAAAGTCTTCAACGAACCAATCCAGGATTTTCTTTCATTTTTATGGCTATAATACGGGTATATGTTGATTTTTTTTTCTTTTTGATGGATAATGAATTGCTTGTAGGACAAATAAAGATGTTTATCTTTCAACTACGCGAATATCCATGCAATATCACCCATGATATATTTTTTTTGATATACCACGGTTATTTTTAGAACAATGATATACCACGGATATTTATAGCACATGCCGGAACTACTTTCGACCTAAAACATTACCTCTTGTTGACATTTTGTCATTACACAATTTCAAGCAAGACAACAGTCGCTAGAAAAAAAAATCTATAGAACAAAAAAAGTACTTTTGTTGTCTTTATTTAGATTAAACAAATACAGAATATGTCACACTGCAGGTCTGGTGTAGTTCTGTTGGCAGGTAAAATGCTGACTGTCTTCCAAAATCTTTAAATGTTAACTAAAACTTCTTCCATAACTCCATGCCTTATTTCAGTTAAAATTTTGAGTTGTCTTGCACTGAAATTAGAAAAAAGAAATTATAAATTGAATGCCTAATTATGAGAAAGAAAATCAGCAGAGTAACCCTTTACATCATAATTATGTCGTTTTCAGAGTAAGCAGACTTTTACAGTAGAAAGTATTGCAGTAATGGAAAATTGTCTTGTTATGAGCACATTTTCTTGATTTTCTGAATGAAGATTTACAGAATAGCACAGTGACTATGAGAGTGGCAAATCTACTTGAGGGGAGAGTTTCCTTGATATTCTATATGTTGGCATATTTGATTTTCTTTCTCATACATACTTCAAAACAATTTATCCCTTTAGCACACAATTCCAAATTATCCACCATTGGGAAGAAAGGTTTTTAAACAGTACAAGGAGGAGGATGAAAAAATTTTGTTATGCACATTTTATCCATTTCCCACATTGTTTTCAATATATCAGAGAAAAAATACGTAATGTAACTCTTTACAAAAATTATACAACAGTCCAAATTGAAATCATTTGCAGATGACAAATCAAATTCAACGCGCATCTTGAAATTAGTTTTGAAACGTGTAGAAAATATCGTGGAAACGGGATAAAATATGGTCAAACATTTTGGCAAACACAAGCAGCGGTGACACGTACCTTTCACCGGCTGTCAGGTCTTGAAAATCACTGTCCCACACCCAGTAATAGCGTGTCTCAAATCTCCACAGCCCAATCTCAGCTTTCAAATCAATTCGCATTTGCAAATGAAGCTACAATCCATGAAAATCCAGTGTGTGAAGGCCAAGTAACTCCACCCGCCATACCCGAACAGCTGCATATTCCAAACTTGAATAGGCCTGTATCTCCACTAGGAATAGCGATGTGACAACCCCAATGTTCTACGGAACCGTCTTAAACGTCGGCACATTAAATGTGTATCCATATCATAATCTTATCTGATGGATAGAATTGTCAAAAACTCTATGTTATTTTCTCCTGCGTTTAAAATTCAATGGTTTGTACTACACGACCGTTTGAGAGTAGGCTACACAAAAAAGTTTGCCGGTTACCCGTGACATATTTTTTTAAGCGACGGCTTATCAAACGTATTTCTGGTCAAACGGACACTTGATTTCTGTTACAATATTGACAAAAATTCAATTTCTGTCGGTTTGTTTTTTTGAAAACGTTCGACTGTGTACAAAAACGAAGAAACATCTTGAACTTCTTTCTTTGTGCAGGCTTGTACGTCTATGAGTAAATTGTTTGTGTATTAGATTAAAAGCGCGTGCTGTATCATTAGCTAATTTGCATATAGCGATAAATTCGTGTTTTTTCTTGTTGAATAATAAACAGGAATAACAAAAACCGACCAATCAGACGTTGAAAGATAAATAGAATACGTACCTAGTGTTGTAGAATATCAAAAATATCTAACTCGGTTGTGAGAATTGATAATTGTCTCGCCAAGGCTCGACAATTATCAATTCTCCCAACCTCGTTAGATATTTTTGATATTCTACAACACTAGGTACGTATTCTCTATTTCTTACGTTGTTAATTAATACATCAGTCGTTTATTTGGAAATTTTGTCAATTCTACTACTACTACTACTACTACTAATGATAATTATAATATTTTTTGTAAATATCATTTCTGCCTATTCTTTATTACGACATCGCTTAGCTCCTCTTAATGTTGCGTTCCTTGATTTGTGACGTCATAGCGGAAGTAGATATTCAGATACAGTATTGACTTTGTATACGACAGTGACTTGAGCGATTCTTTGGTCGCAGTTAAAGATTATATTGGTCCAATTAGGCCGTGCAACAACTACTCATTGTGGGCTCAAATATAAGCAGTCCGTTTGTGTCTGCCGACTATAAGCAGACTGAATCCTACGGCAGAGTAATCCTCGACATGTCGAAAATTTATAAATAGTAAGCGTTTCGACCAAGGTCCTGGGTTGATATTTTTTTGCAGTTACGTAAAATACCCTTCTCACACATCAAAGCTTATGAGTATATTCATGAATTTAATTTGCCTTTTACAGGATTAGCTCGGTATTTATTCTACATACATGTATTTTCTATCGAAAGACTATTCTGCTCAACCGTTAGGAAGTGACACACTGTCGCCGTTTTACTGTTTAAGTCTTTACCAAACAACAAAATTTAGACATGTACAACTGAAAACATTTGTAGACGACAATTTAATGTCACTTGGATGATGATTTTTTTCTTTGTTAGGGTAGAAATTATTGTAGAAAAAGAGAAAATTTTGGTAACCAGCACTGTCTCCTTTTCCCACAATGTTTTCAAAAGGTCTTTCTTTCAGGATCGTTAAAACTCATGATTAAAGAGTAAAGGCCACTTCAATATCACATCATTAACTCTAGACTTGAAATTGGTTCCTTTCGCAGCTTTGACATAGCCTGGTTTATAAAGTCTACTTGAATAAGTAAGAGAAAGTAACTGGTGTCCGTGGTCGTGAAGTTGAGCGCCGGTCTCATAACCTAAAGGTCCTAAGTTCGATACCCGGGAGCGGGTGTCAACTTTGGGATTTTTCATTGGCCCACACATTCGGCGCGAGTACTGGTGTAGTTCCAAGGAAGCAGAACCGACAGATTAGTATAAGTTGTAAGAACTTGTTTCTCAATCGATGTAACATAATTGTGTTATGTTTAAACTAAGTAAAAGAAACGCCCAAAACACCTTAAATCAATAGCCTTACACCCCAAATCACTTTTCTTATACATAAAACCGCATTTACGTGAGAAACGCTAAGCTTATACGATTTTATAGATAAAAGTCGTGAAATAATTCTATCAATCTTAGGAAAAATTGTCGACCGTCAGATAAATGAAATTTTCATGAAATGGTTTACTTTTTAAAAGCATTTGCTTTAAAATTTCTACCATCACTTTCTATTAGTACTCTCGGTACTTTGATTTCAGTGGCATGTATGTGAAAAATGACTACAGCTTCATAGGGAAGCAGATCAGCTATATTTACAGTAAATAATAACCATTTATAGATTTTGATGTCCATTTTGTATAAGTTGACAGGCGACACGGGAAGTGATTATAGCAATTTATATCAGACAGAGGAAAAATATGTGAACAAGTGTTTTAACAGTGTCAACTTACCCCACCATTCCACTCCCATAGATATCGACCGTAGTGGTAGGCCAATTAAGGTCAATTTAACTCATTCTGTTTGATTTCGGTTCAAGCATATCGTCGGTTTACTTAAAAAACCTCGTAACTACAGTTTGTTTCAAGCTGTAGTTACGAAGTTTTTTAACTAAAGCGACCATATGAATTGGTCTATATAACCTTTTTTTCTTTTGTTAGTAATAGGTTACCAGTTTATTGCGCATCCCCGACGGCAAAACATTTGTTTTTTGACGTAACTGAATTTAATGGCCTTTGACCTGCATGTTTGGTACTGACATCAAATCAATGGACAGAAACTTGTGATTGGTGAAAAATGTAGACAAGTTTATTGTAAGGGCCCCTGTAGTAAAATGTAGACATGTTTATTGTAAAGGTCTCTGTAGTAAAAATTGTAGACAAGTTTATTGTAAAGGGCCCCTGTGCTGAAAAATGTAGAAAAGTTTATTGTAAAGGCCCCTGTTGTAAAAATGTAGGCAAGCTTATTGTAAGGGCGCCTGTACTGAAAAATGTAGACATGTTTGTTGTAAGGGCCCCTGTGCTGAAAAATGTAGACAAGTTTATTGTAAAGGCCCCTGTGTTAAAAATGTAGACAAGCTTATTGTAAGGGCCCCTGTGGTAAAAATGTAGACATGTTTATTCTAAGGGCCACAGGGTTGAAAAATATAGACATTTGTATTTTAAGGGCCCCAGTGGTAAAAATGTAGCCATGTTTATTGTAAGGGCACCTCTGGTTAAAAATGTTTATTCTAAGGGCACCTGTGGTTAAAAAAGGTTGACATGTTTATTCTAAGGGTCCCTGTGGTTAAAAATGTGGACAGGCTTATTCTAACGGCTCCAGTGGTAAAAGAAATGTAGACATGTTTATTGTAAGGGCCTCTGTGGTAAACATTCTAGACATGTTTACTGTAAGGGCCTCTGTGGTAAAAAATGTAGAATTGTTTATCTTAACCCTTTACTCCATATATACTCATTTTGACGTGTCAACAACAGACAGCTTTTAAAAACATTGTGGGAAAAGGAGAAAATTGCTCGTGACGAGCAATTTCTCCTTTTCCCACAATGTTTTCCACTCAATCAGATTTTTGTATCCTCATTTGTCCGTATTTTTGACATCATATCTTTATTTGCTGCTGAAATGGAAGAGCCTCAAATTGGCTATCAGGTAAAGTGGTAAGGGCTCCCGTGGTAAAAAATGTAGACATGTATGTTCTAAGTGTCCCTGCCTATTTGCTGGCAAATTTACGCTGGCTATGTTTTTAAAGATACTTGTTTCCTTACACAGAGGTATATTTGGTCTCGTCAGTTATGGTGGTAAACTAATTTCCGCCCCTGAACTTTTGACCAGTCATTGAATTGGCTCAATATCTAATCTTGGTGCTTGTTGTTTGACTGTAACAAAATGGGAATATATTTATTTAATTAACCATGTATGAGTGGACTAACTTCTCGTCCTCATCACAATTTTCGAAAACAAGACTTCTGATTGGCTGAAATATAACATCTCAACCAATCAGACAGCTTGTCTTGGAATATGAGATTCAGTGTCATTACTCGCAAACAAATATTGAATATTCTTGAAATTCTATATTTCAAGAATACTACTGTGATTGGCTAGCGATTTAGAGTTAATGCCATTCACGTTTTCGTCTTGATAATAAAAAACCGAGTTGAAATTCCAAAAGTGAAAATCTGGCCTGAAGTTACGAAAATGTTATACTCAGAGCTCCAGAGAAGAGGTCTTGATGGTATTCTAAATCCGTTATTTGTCTTCCAAAACCTATGTTGTGGGTACTCATTATAATCGTCTCTTCGTCTCATTGAGACGATTCTAATGAGTACCCATAACATAGGGTTTCGTGGAGAATTATTAATATTTTCAATTTTGAAATCAAAATCACTCCCTCTATCTGGAGCTCTGTATATTTACAGAAAATAAGAGTGAAATGGGTTTAAAAAACTGCCTGAAAACGATTAGAGGTGCGTCTTTAAACTAAACAAACAAACAAACAGACGAAGTTCGGGTCACGACAGACAGAAATAATCTCAAGTAAATTGGAAGATGGCCGGCGAAACATGAATAAGTAAGAGCTCGGGGGGCTAAACGATAAGATTGACCAAAACATTGGCCCAACATTAATGAAATTTATTGATTTGTGCGTCGATCTGTGAATCATTCCAAATTGGTCCCACGACACTGTCTTCTTAAAGTGTCTTTAACCCTTTACCACACAATCCCGACTTTTGATAACTCTGACCAAGAAGAACTATTTTAAACATTGTGGTAAAAGGTAAACCAGCATTTTCTCCTTTTCCCGCAATGTTTTCTGGTCTATGAAAAATGAATTTCATGTTATTAGTTACTTTTAATTTGTAGCATATAAATGCTTTCAATTTGGACAACACCAATATTTTGTCACTGTGCATAGCACGGTTAAGTTTTGTTACTGGATGTACATTCCGTCTTTGCACCGGAGAAAACAAGTAAGCTAATTGCCACCGTCTAACCCTTTGCCAAACAATATCGAATTTCAACGGCCCTGAGACTTGTGGAAACATAATTAGATATGAAAAAGAGTTGGCGACCCCTCTGTCCCTCTGTCAGTCCGTCCATTAATCCATCCCTCCATCCATCCTTCCATTCACCTACCAAACTACTAACCAACTAGCCAGACGACCAAAGAACCAACCAGCCAACCAACCAACCAGCCAACCGATAAACCAGCCACCGAGCCACTCAGCCAACCAACCATCCAGCCCAATCCACGAACCAGACAATCTAACAGCCAATCAACTAGCCAAACAACCAACCAGCCGACCCACAAACTAACAAACCAACCAACCAGCCAATCCACCAACAAGCCAACCAACCATCCAGCCAATCCACCATTCAGCCAACCAAGCAACAAACCAACCAAAAACCCATCCGACCGACCAATCTATCCATCTATAGAAAATTCCGTCCATCCATACACCTACCTATCCACGCACCAACCTATCCACGCATCAACCTATCCATACACCTACCCTCCCACGCACCAACCTATCCATACACCTACCCACCCACGCACCAACCCACCCACGCACCAACCCATCCACTCACCAACCTATCCATACACCTACCCACCCACGCACCAACCTATCCACGCACCAACCTATCCACGCACCTACCCACCCACGCACCAACCCATCCACGCACCAACCTATCCACGCACCTACCCACCCACGCACCAACCTATCCACGCACCAACCTATCCATACACCTACCCACCCACGCACCAACCCATCCACGCACCAACCTATCCATACACCTACCCACCCATGCACCAACCTATCCACGCACCAACCTATCCACCAAGCCATTCATATTGTAATGTGATCTGAACTTACATATAGTACGAAAATCACTCTGTCGCTGTCGGATGACGGACACACGGAAAAGAAGCCTACGGGGTTTGTAACACGACGTAAACCAAATAATGGTTTACTGTCAAAAGTTGATTCAGTGCGAACTCCCAAAAGCGCAAACAAACATTATTGTCTCACATTTGCATATCGCGCCTTTGATGTCGCCGACATCAGGCATGGAAAACGATACCGCAGTGGATGAGTTATTACTCTAAATCACTCCTGCTTCCCATCCCACATTACAACCCTTTACCACACAATACTGACTTTTATCAAGACTGAGAGACAAGGATTTTGAAAATATTGTGGGAAAAGGGGGAAAAGCTGGTAACCAGCATTTTCTCCTTTTTTCCACATATTTTGGAATCCTATTACTGTTTTTAGAGAAGGTTTTTGAAAATATTTTGGAAAAGGGAAAAAATGCTGGTAACCAGCATTTTCTCCTTTTGCCACAATGTTTTCTACTCTTATCAAAAACAGAATCTGTCATTGAAGCTACACTTTTTTTTTTACGTCTGTAACAGGTTTCAATTTCGTCTAGTCCAAAATTTTAACGTTCGGTAGAGTATTAAATTGTAATCAACAACATTTGTTCTTGTGGGCAGTGTACATTAGAATCAGACTTTACAAAGAGTGCAGTCTGATCTTGATCTACGCTGTCTGTTATGCTGAGAGCTCTTAGCTGATAGATGTCAATCAATTTCATTTGAAGTCTTTTTTTTTTGATGGACTAAAATGTTTAATTTATTCATTATCCTGAAAGGTAAACTTTTCAGCAGACAACAAATTTTTACCCTTGACTGAATTTTTAAAGCACCAGCAAACGGCAAAACGGATAGAAGCTCACCCTGTATGCATGGCTATAATAAGATTACTGTTGTAGAGGTGTTAATAAAAAATTAAATTCGTTGCAAATGAGGAAAGTGGAAGAAAATCTTGAAGCATTATAAGCTGACAGAGTAATAAAATTTGGCAACTACGAGAAAGAGAGATAGACAGACAGACGGACGGACGGACGGACATAGCGTTGGTATTATATGATTACATGATAGGCCAATATTTGCAGACTACGAGAGGAAGATCGCTCATTGATCCAAGTCGTGTCATTGTTTGGCAATTCAGACAGGCAGACAGACAGACAGACAGACAGGCAGACAGACAGAGACTGAGGTGAAAATTTCGAGAAAACATGAGTGCTTTATTAGAATACGTCAATATGATAGGCTACTATTTGGCGGCCAGGAGAAGAAGATAGCTAATTGATATCAGGTCATGTCCTTGTATGGAAATTTGTGAACTTTTCGCCTGAAAGAGACAACGTTCCCGCTTTGTCCTAGTCAATTACGGCGAGAGTATTTCTGCGGGAAAAAACTTCCAGTTATTGAATATAGACGCTTTACCATAACGACATGTCTTTTTCAGCCCTGTCACTTTTGAAAAAAAAAATTGAAAAAAAAAAAATTGCTTGTTGTAGGCAATTGCCCCTTTTCCCACAACGTTTTCCATTTTAGATGTGTGATTTCATGTCTTAAATTGTTTTTCCCCGCATTTGTATTTAGCCTGCGCAAGAAAAGCATTCGTAAGTATAAGTTTTACAGACAAGAAAGACAGAAATATGATCTAAATATGGCTAATAGAAAAATCCTATACAGTATATCACTTTTCCGTCTCTACAGATCCCAGTAGATTCTTTTAGATTCATTCAATTATTTGTTGGTCATTTCATTAATTTCATTTCTTTACTTTATTTCATTTCTTTATATTTATATCATAGTTTATATCTATGTCGTATCTTTACATCTATTTTGTTTATTTATATTGATTTCTTTTCTTTCTTAAAATTAATTTTGTTTCATTACAATTACTTGACTTCTTTATATATTTATTTTATTTATTTTCCTTTATTTCATTTCTTTTCATTTGTTTCTTTTTTACACTTAATCATTTCTTTACATTTATTTCATTTCTTTCCTTTACATCGATTTCACCTTTTTCATTATAGTTATTTCATTTCCATACGGTTTTTATAATTGGTTTCGTTTCATTACATTTATGCCATTTCTTTTCATTTATTTTATCTCTATACCTTAATTTCTTTTCTTTATTTTAAATTTCGTCACTTTACTTTAATTTCTTAACAGTGTTTTCGGGTTTTTGTTTGTTTTTTTTTTTTTTTTTTTGTCTTTCTTAAAATATTTATTTCATTCTTTAAAATTTATTTCCTTTCTTTACCTCTTATTTCTTGGCGTCTTGTTCGTTTCTTTTCCTGTATTTAAGTTCTTTACATGTAATTTAATTTCTTCACATTTCCTTTCATTTAGTTGCATTTATTTCATTTCTTAGCATTTATTTCGTTTCTTTAAATTAATTTCACATTTTTTTTACATTTATTTCGTTTAATTACGATTATATCCTTTATCTGCATGTAAATATATCTCATTTAGATTCTGCCGACTGATCTAGGTGTACTTTCTTCGAAAAAGACACCAAAGGTCGCTAAACACAAGAAGAAACGCCATTAAAAAAACCTTCTCCTTTGTTTGTTTTGTTTGACATGAAGCAATATTCTGCCATTATCGGACTAATCGATTCAAGCCATATTATGTTACTAAATACTTCCGATTTGCCTGCCGTTAACGTGCAAGCGTGGATAACAACAGAAAAATAGTCTTTAGTCCTTCTCAATATAGCCTTCATTCTCTGCTTTTGTCCGCGCAAGAATGTGGACAGGGTGTGTGCATGAGCGTGCACGTGTGAGAGTGCGCGTGCGCGTGCGCGTGCGCGTGTGTCAATGAACTGATACAAAACTTCTCTTTGATATGATTGTGATTATCATTGTTATATTTCTTTTAACAACAGACAAATACTCTTCCACATGTTTTATTTATCATGGTGGGAAAATGTATTTTAAAGAGACTGTAAAAAAAGAAAACCCTATTCCCGGACTTTCAAACTACTAGAAGAGGACAAAAGTGGATGGTGCTTCGGCCTCCTAGATCAAAGGTTCGAATCCCACGATGAGCAGGGTAAACTTCTTGAACTTTTTAGTTATATCGATCTGCCATTGTAATACATACAAAAAGAAAAAAGAGGAAAGCATACCGAAAGGATGATATCAAAGTATCCTGGAGTGCAAATCAAATGCAAGATAGATGTATTTTGCAAGTTTGTTGAGTACATCCTCAGACGAACTACCCATCAACTGTACAAACTTTTGCTTGTAAGGCCATCTGCAGTAATACTTTGGTAGTAATTCGTTTTTAAGATTCCTGTAAATTGGACAGACCAAAACAAAATGATATTCATCCTCAGTGGCATTCATCATACATAGTTCACACTTTCTCTCATCACGTAATACATTATTATGGCGACCAGTTTCAATGGCTAAATTATGTAGAGAACATCTTAATTTACTCAATGCTTTTTTGTGAATACCGTTAGTAACACATGTCAAATATTTTTCCATAAGGAGTTCTTCTTTATAGAGACAATACGAGGACAGTTTACTTGAAGTTTTAATATCATTGTTCCACTGCTGTAGATACTGATCATACACTCGCTGCACTAAAGCTGATTAGCCTGGCATTCAGGCCCTGCATATAAGTCATTCTAATAAGCAAGGTACACAACTACAGCAAAGTCACAAAAATGTGGGGTTGTTACTTGCCCTTCATCTTAAATCAGACATTCAGAACATTGAGAACACAAGAGTTTTCGTTCTGCAGTTTTACTTGATGATTTTCTTTAATGAAAAGGCTGTATTTAAGGGACTGACACCAGTCTATAAAGCTGATATGAGCAGTATCTGCATCTGAATTATTCTATAAATAGTGAAACCCAAGATCGTCCAGCAGATTCTTGATATTGCTGAACCATGATTTAGCATGGCATGATTCATCAGAAAGATAATCACAGAAATTTATACATGAGTGTATCTCTTTGAGTAGAAATTTTGAACCAATATTTGATCGATCTAATTTTTCGTATGACATTAAGTGGAAATCGACTACATTCTCCATACAAAGCTATGCTGCTTGTATTCTGGTTCAAACGTAAGACTCTCTTTAAAAACTTGATATGAACTTTTTCCACGTCGGGTGATTTATGAAAACCCCAGATTTCGGAACCACAATTCAAGATTGGACAAACCATGGAATCGAATAACTTGATTTTGTCTCTTATATCGAATTCCACTCTATTAAAAAGTGCGAAAAGAGAAAAAAGAGTCCGGCTACCCTGATCAGCTAGTGAATTTTGTGCTTGATAAAAACTTCCATTGCTAGATATAGTAAAGCCTAAATAAGTAAACTTTGCAACCACATTTAGACGTTTCCCATTGTAGTATATATCAGTATTTTCGACCCTGTTCCCCTGTTTGAAAACCATAACCACCGTTTTGTCAGTATAAACTGTGATTCCCCATTTTGTACGATAAGCTTGTAATTGATCAATTAAATTCTGCAAACCATGCGGTGTATACGAAATTAAGACCATAATGTCAGCAAAAAGTAAAATGAATATCTTTAGATCATTAAGTGTAAAGGCATCGTCATCTTGGATAACTAAATTTTCATACATGTCATTAATAAAGAAAATGAAAAATATTGGAGATAATGGTTCACCTTGTTTTACCCCTGAATAGCTGTCAAAAAAATCTGATAAATGTCCATTTTTACGTACACAAGATTGTACTTTCTCATATATCGCTCGCAACAGTTCAACAATTTTGGCTAAGCGTGTTTAAATCTTATCCTGCTTAATAACTAAATTGAAATTTTCAAGTCGACAGTAAAAATCCAAAATGGCAAATATTGCTATTTCAAAGTTATGATTTTGGGATTTACATCTCCTTCTCAGATAGTGTAGCTTTAGATCAGATTGCGTGTTCTGTGCAGTCTGATCTTGATCTACACTGTCTGCTAAAGGTCAATGAGCCGCGCTTAGCAATCTAAGGGTTTACTCTTCACCAAACGACCAGATTGTGAGCGTTTGCAGTTGACAAATGAAGTTCAAATAACGATATCTATCTTTGATAGGGTAGAAAACGTTGTGGGAAAAGGAGAAAATGCTGGTAACCTGCATTTTCTCCTTTCCCAACAATGTTTTCAAAAGCCTTCTTCTTCATTAACGTTAAAATTTGAGATCATGCGGTAAACAGTTAAAAATTGCAAGCCTTTTACTAATGATTCTAAGGGAAAAAAAAGCAATTATTGATTTCATAATTTTCTTTATCAGAAATGGAATCTTTCCTAGTTAGCTCGGCTTTGTGAAATTCGATACTTTTTCAGTTATTTACACTTTTTCCAAATCATACCGTGTTTTCACGAAACAAAGGTTAAAATTATCATCTCCCGCTAGATGGCATTCTACACATATACATCTATCTAAATTTGGGCATTCTGAGTACAGAACCGGACTACTTTTCTACGCGAAAAGCGTTACTTTGAATTTCAAACTAAAATAAACGTTTACTCGATAAAACGCTACCTGGTACGATTCATTCAGCTATGAGCCTATGATCAGCAGTTTAGAGAAAGCTGGAGCTAAGACACTGTCCGATAAGGGGATATTTTTTGTTTGCAAAACACAACTTTCAAATAACAGTATTCAGGTTTTTACTATCGATTTAACCATTTACCAAACGACAAAGTTTTAGACTGGACAAATTGAAAGCACTTTCAGACGACAAAATAAACGTAACTCAAAAATTGAAATTTATGTCCAGCAGGGTAGAAAAGATTGTGGGAAAAGGAGAAAATGCTGGTTACCAGCATTTTCTCCTTTTCCCACAATGTTTTTAAAAGGCTTCTATCTCAGGGTCATAAAAACCAAGGATTTTTTGGTAAAGAGTTAAAAGGTTTTTTTTTTTTTTAAATCTATTTCCCAAAATAAAAAGTAACTTATTTACTAAAATACTACGTGCCTAAAACTGCACGTCGTCGATAAATTTCACAAGTGTCTGCCTTGTAAATAGTTGCACGGATGTCTTATTTTGAAAGGCCAGCACTTTTTTGTTGTTTATATGAAAGTTGTTTTTCGCCGCTTTCGACATTATTTCAGTCATATCAACAGCTCGCATAATCATGTATGTCCTGGGTTCTTCCCAGAACTAGACTCGGGCTCTCAAGTACATGTACCTTGCCCATGTACCCAGTGAGGTTCAAAACCGGAACTTCACGTCACGTGACGGTGTCTTACACTTTAACTCTTTACCAGATGAGGTAATTTTGGTCTGCTGAAATTGAAAGAATTTGCAGACGACAAATTTTGAGTGGCCAAAAAGGTGGTATTTTTATCTGCAAGGGAAGAAAACATTGTGGAAAATGGAGAAAATGCTCATCATGAGCATTTTCTCCTTTTTCAACAGTGTTTTCAATTGCCTTCAACCTCAGAGCCGTAACTGAAACCAGGGATTATCTGGGAAGGGGTTAATATCTTTGAGCTACCCGAGCTGGGAAAATTATTCGATTGATTGATTAATTGATTGATTGATTGATTTATAGTGTTTAACGCCGTTTTCAATATCATTTCAGTTATATTGCGGTGGCCACTGCACCTACCCATGTTTTCCTGCGAATTAGACTCGTTGATTGATTATATGGTATTTTACGCCGCTTTAAATGTAATTTCAGTCATTAACGGAAACAGCTCACATATTCATGTATTTCCGGTAATTCACCAGCACTAGGCTGGCTCAGAGAAGATTTAGACTCGTAACTGATATAATGTTGAAAACGACTCTAAACAATATGCAAACACACAAACAGGCCAATAAACAAATAGATTCAAGCGAAACAACGCTGACACAGTCAGTGTTTATGTTGCATTATTGCCATATTAACGCTTTACCAAACGAAAAAATTGTAGGCTGGTCTAAATTGAAAGCATTTCCAGACGACAAAATAATATATGACTGAAAAATTGAAATTTGGCTTAAGAAGGGAAGAAAACATTGTTGGAAAAGGAGAAAATGCTGGTTACTGGTTACCAGTATTTCCTCCTTTTTCCACAATGTTTTCTAAAGGCTTCTTTCTCAGGGTCGCCAAAAGTTTGGATTGTGTGGTAATGGGTTAAGCAACATACAAACGCACAAACAGGCCAGCAAACAGATAAATGCAAGCGAAAGAACGCTGGCACAGTCGGTGTTTATATTGCATTATATTGCTATATTAACTAGATGAATGAACGTATAAACGATATTGGCAAAAACAAGCTCTCTGTTGTATCATAGCGCATTCCATCTAGTCTGTCATGAGTGTTTGATTTTATTTAGATATAAGAACATGCTGTGATACACTGTTCATAAACGGGAATATATATATAGATCTACAATCACGTCTTCTACTGTTAAGGTAAGAGTTGCATGTGCTTTGATATTTCTGTGTGCCTTTCCATTCGGCGAACCTCGGTTGACCCTTTAAGTCCCTTGGCCGTATCACGTAGCTTGATATCGTCGGTTTACTTCGAAAACCTCGTAACTACAGCTTGTAAGAAGCTGTAGTTACGAGTTTTACGGAGTAAACCGACAATATGCATCTACACGGTACATTTCTCCCCCGGAAATACACCGCTTTACCCATTCTTAAATCGTATTACTCCGCTTTAAAAGAAAAAGCTAGTGACAATTTTTCAACAGAATATTTTTAGTACATTTCCGTTGACAAAGAGTTAGTACATTTATATTGTAACTTGGTGTACCTTTTGCAAAGGTTTTTTTTTTCATTACCTTGAAAGTCTATTGACCTAAAGTCTCATATTAAAAGACAGAACCTGCCATCCATAAATATAATCTGAACAATCGCAATTTCAGGTCCGTTCTTTTCAAGCAAAGCAAACAGTGTATATCAAAGATCTGGCTGCACGTTTTGTGCAGTCCAATATTGATCTACAAAAAAAGTCACAATACCGGGAACTCCCCTCGACTATACAGTTCTATGTATATACAGATCATTGTTTTATGAGTGAAATGATAAAAAGTTTAAAGGAATTTCAGCTTTATTCAATTGATCAGTACTGTACTTGATGCATACAAAATGAGTGCAAAATTGCTACTTCTTAGAAGCATAATTGTGATTGTCATGGGTTTTCGCGATATATTGGTAGGGAGTAGTTGGTATTATGATCACAAATTTAGACAAACAGGTATTGCCTTCCTTCTTCAATTAACCTTATCCTGACCTTTATGCTGAATATATAACTGGGCATATAAATATACAGAACTCCAACTATTATACTGAAAGTTATATACGAGGGAAGACATTAGTAAACAAGTCAATTCGTGCATACTGTACGGAATATTTCAGTGACCATTCGGGACAAAACAGAAGGCAGAGCCGAGCGATGCCGAAGAGAAAAATAGAAACTAATTTATGTAAACAATGTTGACCTGGATCAGGTTAAATGAAGTTATTGTCTTCTTCATTTAACCCGATCCTGACCTTTATGCTAAATATACTACTCAAAATTTGCTAGGGATCACCATATTAGATTCAGCCTAGATCTTATGTGGCGTATGTCCTGTATAGTTTTACAGTATGTTACATTGCCACACTGATTCATAAAATAACAAGTGGAAATGGATCTTTGAACCTTTACCTTACAATGCCGACTGTTAAAGACACAGAGAAAGAAGCCTTTGGAAAACATTGTTAGTCTGTTTGAAAAGGAGAAAATGCTGGATACCAGCATTTTCCGCTTTTCTAACAATGTTTTCTACCTCACGACAGACAGCATATTGTACGTTGCATTTGGTTTTTATTCAGCAAATGCTTTCAACTTGGACAATTCCAGGATTTTATAGTGTGGTAAAGAGTATATTCAAAACTGTTGTAACATATATACCCATACTAAAATATGTAAGTGATCCCTAACAAAATGTGAGTAGTATATATATAAGTAAGCATAAAAATAGAACTTCGACTTATATTTGGAAAGTTACATATACACGTGAAGGTACTTAAATACACTGTTATGAGATTTAACCCTTAGCCTACAAAGCGTGGCTCAGGGCACTTTTGTGGACAGTGTATATCCAAGATCAGACTGCACAAAACGTGAGGTCTGATCTTGGATATATACTGTCCGATGAGGAGTTATCCGCCCCCACCCCATAAAAAAAACTTTGAAATTGCATTATTTGCTTTTATTACTATTTATCGGAAAGTTTTAATAAACCTATCTTGATCTACTTAGTTAAAGACAGATTGGCGTAAACCGCACGAAATAGTTTCGAGACCATTCGGAAAATATGCCGAATAATAAAATATTAATTCATGTCAATAATTATGACCTGGGCCAGGTTATATGATGGAAATAATAGTTACAAGTCTGAGCGAAAACTCTTTCGTTTCTTTTTCCTTCAATAAACAGAGATAACATATCATTGCTTATCCGTTTGATTAGATTTACTGTACAGCCTGGCTATCTAAAATCTCGTACTATTTGGTAATAGCAACTAACAGTCGCTTATAGCCTGACCAGCTTGCAGCAGTCTAGTTTCCCATTCTGGACGTCTATGTTCAATTTCGGTATCTTCCATGCTGCTATCTTGACACTACAATCGCTAAAATGACGGACCAGCCTCTCTCGATTCGCCAAGATAGAAAATGATTTCCGCGCATACCCACGTGCTGCACGTGAAACGCGGTTGGCGCCAAACTCATGTTTATCACGTGTTTCGTGTCTGAAGGAGCCAAAGGTCTAGATCTAAATTTTCTTAAAATTGAATGTATTTGAGTTAATGCCGTTCTAGCGGCTTACGATTATCACAGCGGTCAGTGCACACACGCGTGTGTTTCCTGGTTTTATTATATACCTAGCAGTGAAATCCTGGAATTTCCCAGTGTAATAAATTTTGATATTATCACTAGTGACGATATCAACTTTCACTTTCACTTTCTGCTGTAATTTAGGAACTACTTTTTTTTCCATTAAGCACTTATAACGAAAAATTTAAAAGAATAATGTTAATAAGGTATATAATAAATAGAATAATCAACTGGTTATTTTTATATGAAAAATATCTGACTCGGATGCGTCATAAGGCGTTAAAAAAAAATCGTGCTGCGCTCTCGTTTTTTCAACGCGTAACAACGCATCCTCGTGAGATATTTTTCATATCAAAAATACTCAGTTGATTATCCTCTATTTCTCACACCAGTACTAACACAACTTTCTTTCCAAGTCACTGACTACTTTTCTCATATGCATCAGAGGTGAGAGGTGAAAAATCGTCGGAAAGGAATTTCCACAACTGAATATCGAACTCACAACCGACAGATCATGAGTCGGATACGTTAGCCACAAAGTTACCCGACCGGTTAGGGTTAGAACTGCGGAGGATTTTTCCACAAATCTTTACAAAAGGACAAATGAGCTGTGCTCTGTGAATTGGCCCACTTTGGCCAAGAAACATATACTTTAGAAGATGCCTTTGAAAACATTGTTGGAAAAGCAGAAAATGCTGGTAACCAGCATTTCTCTTTTTCCACAATCTTTTCTGCCCTTTCAACACAAAACCTATAAATCAAGCAACATCGAATTTCGTTTGCTAATGCTTTCATTTTGAAATAATGGCGGTCAGAATTTTTTGTCATTTGATAAAGACTGAAAGAGAATTTCAAAATCGGTCTTCCCCACGGAACTATTTGGTAAAGGGTCAACAAATTGGGTAGAACCATTCTTCGATTACTTCCCTTGATTCCCCTCCAGCTCTACATTGGTCCTGATTGAGGGAGGAAGGAGGGGCTTCACTTGTTTTTTTCTCTGATAGTTGAGAACGGAACTTGCAATGAAATTACATGGAGACCTTGCATACAATCATAAATTAGACTATATTTGTCGCAACATCCCCAAAGAAATCAAGAATAAAAACAAAGGAATACAGGTAAAAGGACCAACGTATTATTTAGCTACCTTTGACAAGGGAGATAAATCTAATTACACCAATGGCTCTCATTGAGTATGAAGTAATGGTTAACTCATTATCAAACGACAAAATTTTAGGTTTGTCCAAATCGAAAGCATTTGCAGACGACAATATAAAAATGAATGAAAATGTGATATTTCTTTTCTTAAGGGTAGAAAAGATTGTGGTAAAAGGAGAAAATGCTGGTTATCAGCATTTTCTCCTATTCCCACAATGTTTTCAAAAGGCTTCTACCTCAGGGTCGTCAAGAGTATTCATTGTGTGGTAAAGGGTTAATGAGAAAAAGAGAAAGGAATGCAGGTAGAGTAGTCCTTATGGCCAAAGGCCATCATCTCAAAGAGGAATTCCGATCCATTTAACGGATGCCTTAATTAGAATGCTAGCTTTAATTAGTTCGTAATTGGATTAGATGAGCGCATTGATGTGTTTTTGCCAGGGTTAAAGTGGCACAAAGCATTTATTTAAAAAAGAAATACGTGAAATACATTCCATCGCGTGTTAAAACGTATTGGCCTCTTATCCAGAAATAGCGGTGTATTGTTAAGACGTTTCACCGGATATGCAGGGCGCATTACAGTCAATATAAAGTATTGCGCTATAAAAAGTAGACCCATCATGCAATTGCGGAGTATTCTGGAAGTTCATAAATACCATTTTTATTCCATGCTTGTTTTTTTTTTTTATCTAAAAGTTAGTCTTTTACTCACCAAACTTCTCCGTTTTATTTTCTGCAGCGATATCAATTCCTCTCCATTTTGGTTCTTTCCCTGTGGAAAAGAAGAAAATTATGTTCATTGCTATTTAGTGCAATGTATTCATACATACATACATATATATACGTATTCAGTATAGTTTTCTTCCGCGAAATTATAAAAAAGCACCTCATTTTTTGGTCAGCCCTCTGTTGGTCAATCTCTTTCCTAGTGTTGATGATGATGATGGGGTCAGGATCAATTCCTCTCCCACCGCTGACCATTGTTTCGACGATGGTGATCTGGGAGCAGCCAGTGGCTTGGAAAGAAAACTTTGCGGAGTACTGGTGACAGAAACTCAGGGATAGCTTGGATAGGTCCACTGGGCGCCGTGATATACATGTTACTGAAAAAATGTTGAATGCTGAAGTGCTAAACATAAAATAATCAATCAATCAATCAATCAACAAACCAGTCAACTAACCAACCAACCAACCAACCAGCCTAACAAACAAACAGCCAACCAACAAACCAGTAAACCAGTAAGTCAGTCAGTCAATCAGTCAGTAAGTCAGTCAGTCAATTACATATAATGACTTTTGTTTGCGCGTGGTCCATGTCGCAGGTGTAAACGCACCTTTTAGTTTAAAGAGTTCAACTCATGGAAATAAAAAAAGTTTTTTTCCATTTCCTTTTAAATAAGTGACATGAAACTTTCAAGCCGATGAATAAAAATGAAAAGGGTTTGGGAGTATAAGGATGATTTTTTTCTTTGTATTTTTGTAAAAATGTTCGTGCCAAAATCTGAAGGGCCACCTTTAATAAGTAAACTAAAAACCAGCTTTTACACAACCTATAAAATGAATCAACTTATTAATAAACTTATAAAGATACGATATATAACATGCAAATTCCATCAACATTTTTTCTAGGTATTTCCTGCTTTAACCCTTTACCACACAATGAAGAATTTTAAAGACCCCGAGGCAGAGGCCTTTTGAAAACTTTGTGGGAAAAAGGAGAAAATGCTGGTACCCAGCATTTTCTCCTTTTCCCACAAAGTTTTCTATTCTATCAAAGAAAATATTGCATCATTTGAGCCACTATGAAATTATCGTCTGCATATACTTTCGAGATGGACAGGTAAAATATTCTACTGGGTGGTAAAGGTTTAAGAGTGCCGATGCTACAAAACCTTTAAACATCAAATGATTTTCTCAAGCTATTTTAGTTCCACAGACAATCTTGAAAACAGTGCATTGAGATCAATCCGAATTAACGAACTACTTTTTTTATGCCCCAAAGACTGACTGACTGACTGATTGATTGATTGATTGATTGATTGATTGATTGAACTGAATAAACGAATGGATGATTGACTGATTGATTGAACGAATGAATGAATGATTGGTTGATTGACTGTATGGTGTTTAACGCTGTTTTCAACATTATTTCCATGCTTTCCTGGAGTTTCTTTTCCCAGTACTCTGCACAATAATCTTTCCAAGTCACTTTTTGGTTTCAATGCCAGTGAAATACCTATAATTTTCTTTTTACTGTAGGAAATAGTGCAGGAAAAGGCAAAAATAATGATAATCAATATTTGCTCCTTTTCTAATGATATTCTGTTGTTGGCAGAAAAGAAGAAAATACTTTAAACCAGCATTTGCTCCGTTTGCAATAATTTGTTAAAAGACAATAAAGGTCGCTAAACACAAGAAAAAACGACATTAAAAAACCTTCTCCTTTGTTTGTTTTGTTTGACATGAAGCAATATTCTGCCATTATCGGACTAATCGATTCAAGCCATATTATGTTACTAAATACTTCCGATTTGCCTGCCGTGTACGTGCAAGCGTGGATAACAACAGAAAAATGGTCTTTAGTCCTTCTCAATGTAGCCTTCATTCTCTGCTTTCGTCCGCGCAAGAATGTGGACAGGGTGTGTGCATGAGCATGCACGTGTGAGAGTGCGCGTGTGTCAATGAACTGATGCAAAACTTCTCTTTGATATGATTGTGATTATCATTGTTATATTTCTTTTAACAACGGACAAATACTCTTACACTTGTTTTATGTATCATGGTGGGAAAATGTATTTCAAAGACACTGTAAAAAAGAGAAAAACCTGTCCCCAGACTTTCAAACTACTAGAAGAGGACAAAAGTGGATGGTGCTTCGGCCTCCTAGATCAAAGGTTCGAATCCAACGATGAGCAGGGTAAACTTCTTGAACTTTTTAGTTACATCGATCTGCCATTGCACTCAAGTTCAAGTTCAAGTTCCTTTATTCGGCAAAACACAAACAATGTTTCATTGCCTTCAATTGGTAGAACATGAGTACAACATAAAACATGCAATACATACAAAAAGAAAAAAGAGAAAAGCATACCAAAAGGATGATATCAAAGTATCCTGGAGTGCAAATCAAATGCAAGATAGATATATTATGCAAGTTTGTTGAGTACATCCTCAAACGAACTACCCATCAACTGTACAAACTTTTGCTTGGTAGGCCATCTGCAGTAATACTTTGGTAGTAATTCGTTTTTAAGATTCCTGTAAATTGGACAGACCAAAACAAAATGATATTCATCCTCAGTGGCATTCATCATACATAGTTCACACTTTCTCTCACCACGTAATACATTATTATGGCGACCAGTTTCAATGGCTAAATTATGTAGAGAACATCTTAATTTACTCAATGCTTTTTTGTGAATACCGTTAGTAACACATGTCAAATATTTTTCCATAAGGAGTTCTTCTTTATAGAGACAATACGAGGACAGTTTACTTGAAGTTTTAATATCATTGTTCCACTGCTGTAGATACTGATCATACACTCGCTGCACTAAACCTGATATATGAGCAATATCTACATCTGTATTATTCCATAAATAGTGAAACCCAAGATCGTTCAGCAGATTCTTGATATTGCTGAACCATGATTTAGCATGGTATGATTCATCAGAAAGATAATCACACAGAAATTTATACATGAGTGTATCTCTTTGAGTAGAAATTTTGAACCAATATTTGATCGATCTAATTTTTCGTATGACATTAAGTGGAAATCGACTACATTCTCCATACAAAGCTATGCTGCTTGTATTCTTTTTCCACGTCGGGTGATTTATGAAAACCCCAGATTTCGGAACCACAATTCAAAATTGGACAAACCATGGAATCGAATAACTTGATTTTATCTCTTATATCGAATTCCACTCTATTAAAAAGTGCGAAAAGAGAAAAAAGAGCACGGCTACCCTGATCAGCTAGTAAATTTTGTGCTTGATAAAAACATCCATTGCTAGATATAGTAACGCCTAAATAAGTAAACTTTGCAACCACATTTAGACGTTTCCCATTGTAGTATATATCAATATTTTCGACCCTGTTCCCCTGTTTGAAAACCATAACCACCGTTTTGTCAGTATAAACTGTGATTCCCCATTTTGTACAATATGCTTGTAATTGATAAATTAAATTCTGCAAACCATGCGGTGTATACGAAATTAAGACCGTATTGTCAGCAAAAAGTAAAATGAATATCTTTAGATCATTAAGTGTAAAGGCATCGTCATCTTGGATAACTAAATTTTCATACATGTCATTAATAAAGAAAATGAAAAATATTGGAGATAATGGTTCACCTTGTTTTACCCCTGAATAGCTGTCAAAAAAATCTGATAAATGTCCATTTTTACGTACACAAGATTGTACTTTCTCATATATCGCTCGCAACAGTTCAACAATTTTGGCTAAGCGTGTTTAAATCTTATCCTGCTTAATAACTAAATTGAAATTTTCAAGTCGACAGTAAAAATCCAAAATGGCAAATATTGCTATTTCAAAGTTATGATTTTGGGATTTACATCTCCTTCTCAGATAGTGTAGCTTTAGATCAGATTGCGTGTTCTGTGCAGTCTGATCTTGATCTACACTGTCTGCTAAAGGTCAATGAGCCGCGCTTAGCAATCTAAGGGTTTACTCTTCACCAAACGACCAGATTGTGAGCGTTTGCAGTTGACAAATGAAGTTCAAATAACGATATCTATCTTTGATAGGGTAGAAAACGTTGTGGGAAAAGGAGAAAATGCTGGTAACCTGCATTTTCTCCTTTCCCAACAATGTTTTCAAAAGCCATCTTCTTCATTAACGTTAAAATTT
Source organism: Tridacna crocea (assembly GCA_943736015.1). Lineage (NCBI taxonomy): Eukaryota > Metazoa > Mollusca > Bivalvia > Cardiida > Cardiidae > Tridacna > Tridacna crocea. The sequence goes on along the minus strand of OX031068.1, from coordinate 48,644,869 downwards.
GAGATCATGCGGTAAACAGTTAAAAATTGCAAGCCTTTTACTAATGATTCTAAGGGGGAAAAAAAGCAATTATTGATTTCATAATTTTCTTTATCAGAAATGGAATCTTTCCTAGTTCGCTCGGCTTTGTGAAATTCGATACTTTTTCATTTATTTACACTTTTTCCAAATCATACCGTGTTTTCACGAAACAAAGGTTAAAATTATCATCTCCCGCTAGATGGCATTCTACACATATACATCTATCTAAATTTGGGCATTCTGAGTACAGAACCGGACTACTTTTCTACGCGAAAAGCGTTACTTTGAATTTCAAACTAAAATAAACGTTTACTCGATAAAACGCTACCTGGTACGATTCATTCAGCTATGAGCCTATGATCAGCAGTTTAGAGAAAGCTGGAGCTAAGACACTGTCCGATAAGGAGATATTTTTTGTTTGCAAAACACAACTTTCAAATAACAGTATTCAGGTTTTTACTATCGATTTAACCATTTACCAAACGACAAAGTTTTAGACTGGACAAATTGAAAGCACTTTCAGACGACAAAATAAACGTAACTCAAAAATTGAAATTTATGTCCAGCAGGGTAGAAAAGATTGTGGGAAAAGGAGAAAATGCTGGTTACCAGCATTTTCTCCTTTTCCCACAATGTTTTTAAAAGGCTTCTATCTCAGGGTCATAAAAACCAAGGACTTTTTGGTAAAGAGTTAAAAGGTTTTTTTTTTTTAAAATCTATTTCCCAAAATAAAAAGTAACTTATTTACTAAAATACTACGTGCCTAAAACTGCACGTCGTCGATAAATTTCACAAGTGTCTGCCTTGTAAATAGTTGCACGGATGTCTTATTTTGAAAGGCCAGCACTTTTTTGTTGTTTATATGAAAGTTGTTTTTCGCCGCTTTCGACATTATTTCAGTCATATCAACAGCTCGCATAATCATGTATGTCCTGGGTTCTTCCTTTCCATTCGGCGAACCTCGGTTGACCCTTTAAGTCCCTTGGCCGTATCACGTAGCTTGATATCGTCGGTTTACTTCGAAAACCTCGTAACTACAGCTTGTAAGAAGCTGTAGTTACGAGTTTTACGGAGTAAACCGACAATATGCATCTACACGGTACATTTCTCCCCCGGAAATACACCGCTTTACCCATTCTTAAATCGTATTACTCCGCTTTAAAAGAAAAAGCTAGTGACAATTTTTCAACAGAATATTTTTAGTACATTTCCGTTGACAAAGAGTTAGTACATTTATATTGTAACTTGGTGTACCTTTTGCAAAGGTTTTTTTTTTCATTACCTTGAAAGTCTATTGACCTAAAGTCTCATATTAAAAGACAGAACCTGCCATCCATAAATATAATCTGAACAATCGCAATTTCAGGTCCGTTCTTTTCAAGCAAAGCAAACAGTGTATATCAAAGATCTGGCTGCACGTTTTGTGCAGTCCAATATTGATCTACAAAAAAAGTCACAATACCGGGAACTCCCCTCGACTATACAGTTCTATGTATATACAGATCATTGTTTTATGAGTGAAATGATAAAAAGTTTAAAGGAATTTCAGCTTTATTCAATTGATCAGTACTGTACTTGATGCATACAAAATGAGTGCAAAATTGCTACTTCTTAGAAGCATAATTGTGATTGTCATGGGTTTTCGCGATATATTGGTAGGGAGTAGTTGGTATTATGATCACAAATTTAGACAAACAGGTATTGCCTTCCTTCTTCAATTAACCTTATCCTGACCTTTATGCTGAATATATAACTGGGCATATAAATATACAGAACTCCAACTATTATACTGAAAGTTATATACGAGGGAAGACATTAGTAAACAAGTCAATTCGTGCATACTGTACGGAATATTTCAGTGACCATTCGGGACAAAACAGAAGGCAGAGCCGAGCGATGCCGAAGAGAAAAATAGAAACTAATTTATGTAAACAATGTTGACCTGGATCAGGTTAAATGAAGTTATTGTCTTCTTCATTTAACCCGATCCTGACCTTTATGCTAAATATACTACTCAAAATTTGCTAGGGATCACCATATTAGATTCAGCCTAGATCTTATGTGGCGTATGTCCTGTATAGTTTTACAGTATGTTACATTGCCACACTGATTCATAAAATAACAAGTGGAAATGGATCTTTGAACCTTTACCTTACAATGCCGACTGTTAAAGACACAGAGAAAGAAGCCTTTGGAAAACATTGTTAGTCTGTTTGAAAAGGAGAAAATGCTGGATACCAGCATTTTCCGCTTTTCTAACAATGTTTTCTACCTCACGACAGACAGCATATTGTACGTTGCATTTGGTTTTTATTCAGCAAATGCTTTCAACTTGGACAATTCCAGGATTTTATAGTGTGGTAAAGAGTATATTCAAAACTGTTGTAACATATATACCCATACTAAAATATGTAAGTGATCCCTAACAAAATGTGAGTAGTATATATATAAGTAAGCATAAAAATAGAACTTCGACTTATATTTGGAAAGTTACATATACACGTGAAGGTACTTAAATACACTGTTATGAGATTTAACCCTTAGCCTACAAAGCGTGGCTCAGGGCACTTTTGTGGACAGTGTATATCCAAGATCAGACTGCACAAAACGTGAGGTCTGATCTTGGATATATACTGTCCGATGAGGAGTTATCCGCCCCCACCCCATAAAAAAAACTTTGAAATTGCATTATTTGCTTTTATTACTATTTATCGGAAAGTTTTAATAAACCTATCTTGATCTACTTAGTTAAAAACAGATTGGCGTAAACCGCACGAAATAGTTTCGAGACCATTCGGAAAATATGCCGAATAATAAAATATTAATTCATGCCAATAATTATGACCTGGGCCAGGTTATATGATGGAAATAATAGTTACAAGTCTGAGCGAAAACTCTTTCGTTTCTTTTTCCTTCAATAAACAGAGATAACATATCATTGCTTATCCGTTTGATTAGATTTACTGTACAGCCTGGCTATCTAAAATCTCGTACTATTTGGTAATAGCAACTAACAGTCGCTTATAGCCTGACCAGCTTGCAGCAGTCTAGTTTCCCATTCTGGACGTCTATGTTCAATTTCGGTATCTTCCATGCTGCTATCTTGACACTACAATCGCTAAAATGACGGACCAGCCTCTCTCGATTCGCCAAGATAGAAAATGATTTCCGCGGATACCCACGTGCTGCACGTGAAACGCGGTTGGCGCCAAACTCATGTTTATCACGTGTTTCGTGTCTGAAGGAGCCAAAGGTCTAGATCTAAATTTTCTTAAAATTGAATGTATTTGAGTTAATGCCGTTCTAGCGGCTTACGATTATCACAGCGGTCAGTGCACACACGCGTGTGTTTCCTGGTTTTATTATATACCTAGCAGTGAAATCCTGGAATTTCCCAGTGTAATAAATTTTGATATTATCACTAGTGACGATATCAACTTTCACTTTCACTTTCTGCTGTAATTTAGGAACTACTTTTTTTTCCATTAAGCACTTATAACGAAAAATTTAAAAGAATAATGTTAATAAGGTATATAATAAATAGAATAATCAACTGGTTATTTTTATATGAAAAATATCTGACTCGGATGCGTCATAAGGCGTTAAAAAAAAATCGTGCTGCGCTCTCGTTTTTTCAACGCGTAACAACGCATCCTCGTGAGATATTTTTCATATCAAAAATACTCAGTTGATTATCCTCTATTTCTCACACCAGTACTAACACAACTTTCTTTCCAAGTCACTGACTACTTTTCTCATATGCATCAGAGGTGAGAGGTGAAAAATCGTCGGAAAGGAATTTCCACAACTGAATATCGAACTCACAACCGACAGATCATGAGTCGGATACGTTAGCCACAAAGTTACCCGACCGGTTAGGGTTAGAACTGCGGAGGATTTTTCCACAAATCTTTACAAAAGGACAAATGAGCTGTGCTCTGTGAATTGGCCCACTTTGGCCAAGAAACATATACTTTAGAAGATGCCTTTGAAAACATTGTTGGAAAAGCAGAAAATGCTGGTAACCAGCATTTCTCTTTTTCCACAATCTTTTCTGCCCTTTCAACACAAAACCTATAAATCAAGCAACATCGAATTTCGTTTGCTAATGCTTTCATTTTGAAATAATGGCGGTCAGAATTTTTTGTCATTTGATAGAGACTGAAAGAGAATTTCAAAATCGGTCTTCCCCACGGAACTATTTGGTAAAGGGTCAACAAATTGGGTAGAACCATTCTTCGATTACTTCCCTTGATTCCCCTCCAGCTCTACATTGGTCCTGATTGAGGGAGGAAGGAGGGGCTTCACTTGTTTTTTTCTCTGATAGTTGAGAACGGAACTTGCAATGAAATTACATGGAGACCTTGCATACAATCATAAATTAGACTATATTTGTCGCAACATCCCCAAAGAAATCAAGAATAAAAACAAAGGAATACAGGTAAAAGGACCAACGTATTATTTAGCTACCTTTGACAAGGGAGATAAATCTAATTACACCAATGGCTCTCATTGAGTATGAAGTAATGGTTAACTCATTATCAAACGACAAAATTTTAGGTTTGTCCAAATCGAAAGCATTTGCAGACGACAATATAAAAATGAATGAAAATGTGATATTTCTTTTCTTAAGGGTAGAAAAGATTGTGGTAAAAGGAGAAAATGCTGGTTATCAGCATTTTCTCCTATTCCCACAATGTTTTCAAAAGGCTTCTACCTCAGGGTCGTCAAGAGTATTCATTGTGTGGTAAAGGGTTAATGAGAAAAAGAGAAAGGAATGCAGGTAGAGTAGTCCTTATGGCCAAAGGCCATCATCTCAAAGAGGAATTCCGATCCATTTAACGGATGCCTTAATTAGAATGCTAGCTTTAATTAGTTCGTAATTGGATTAGATGAGCGCATTGATGTGTTTTTGCCAGGGTTAAAGTGGCACAAAGCATTTATTTAAAAAAGAAATACGTGAAATACATTCCATCGCGTGTTAAAACGTATTGGCCTCTTATCCAGAAATAGCGGTGTATTGTTAAGACGTTTCACCGGATATGCAGGGCGCATTACAGTCAATATAAAGTATTGCGCTATAAAAAGTAGACCCTTCACACAATTGCTGGGATGTACTCCTTTTCAAAATAAGCGGAGTATTCTGGAAGTTCATAAATACCATTTTTATTCTATGCTTGTTTTTTTTTTTTTATCTAAAAATGAATCTTTTATTCACCGAACTATTCCAGTTTTTTTTTGCAGCGACATCAATTCCACTCGATTTTGGTTCTTTCTCTCTAGAAAAGAAGAAAATGATGTTCATTGCTATTTACTCAGAATGTATTCGTTATAGTTTTCTTCCGCGAAATTATAAAAAGCACCTTATTTTTTATTCAACCCTCTGTTGGTCAATCTCTTTCCTCGTGTTGATGATGATGATGTGGTCAGGATCAATTCCTCTCCCACCGCTGACCATTGTTTCGACGATGGTGATCTGGGAGCAGCCAGTGGCTTGGAAAGAAAACTTTGCGGAGTACTGGTGACAGAAACTCAGGGATAGCTTGGATAGGTCCACTGGGCGCCGTGATATACATGTAACTGAAAAAATGTTGAATGCTGAAGTGCTAAACATCAAAAAATCAATCAATTAATCAACAAACCAGTCAACTAACCAATCAACCAACCAACCAACCTAACAAACAAAAACAGCCAACCAACAAACCAGTAAACCAGTAAGTCAGTCAGTCATTCAGTCAGTCATCAGTCAGTCAGTCAGTCAGTCAATTACATATAATGGCTTTTGTTTGCGTGTGGTCCTTGTCGCAGGTGTAAACACACCTTTTAGTTTGAAGAGTTCAACTCATGGAAATAAAAAAAAGTTTTTTTTCCATTTCCTTTTAAATAAGTGACATGAAACTTTCGAGCCGATGAATGAAAATGAAAAGAGTTTGGGAGTATAAGGATGATTTTTTTCTTTGTATTTTTGTAAAAATGTTCGTGCCAAGATCTGAAGGGCCACCTTTAATAAGTAAACTAAAAACCAGCGTTTACACACACCCTATAAAATGAATCAACTTATTAATAAACATATAAAAAGATACGATATATAACATGCAAATTCCATCAACATTTTTTCTAGGTATTTCCTGCTTTAACCCCTTACCACACAATGAAGAATTTTAAGACCCCCGAGGCAGAGGTCTTTTGAAGACTTTGTGGGAAAAGGAGAAAATGCTGGTGCTCCGTTTACTCTATCAAAGAAAATATTGCATCATTTGAGCCACTATGAAATTATCGTCTGCATATACTTTCGAGATGGACAGGTAAAATATTCTGCTGGGTGGTAAAGTGTTAAGAGTGCCGATGCTGCAAAACCTTCAAACATCAAATGATTTTCTCAAGTTATTTTAGTTCCACAGACAATCTTGAAAACAGTACATTGAGATCAATCCGAATTACTGAATTACTTTTTTACGCCCCAAAGACTGACTGACTGACTGACTGAATGACTGATTGATTGATTGATTGATTGATTGAACTGAATGAACGAATGGATGATTGATTGATTGACTGGTTGATTGATTGATTGATTGATTGATTGATTGATTGATTGATTGACTGACTGACTGACTGACTGACTGACTGACTGACTGATTGATTGATTGATTGAACGAATAAATGAATGACTGGTTAATTGATTGTATGGTGTTTAACGCTGTTTTCAACATTATTTCAGTTATATCGCGGCGGCCAGTGCACCTATCCATGTTTTCCTGGAGTTTCTTTTACCAGGACTCCGCACAATTTTCTTTCCAAGCCACTTTTTGGTTTCAATGCCAGTGAAATAATGATAATTTTCTTTTTACTGTAGAAAATAGTGCAGGAAAAGGAGAAAATGTTGATAATCAGTATTTGCTCCTTTTCTAATGATATTCATTTGTTGTTGGCAGAAAAGAAGAAAATGCTTAAAACCAGCATTTGATCCGTTTGCAATAATTTGTTGTATATGTTTGTTTTTTTAAACCAATAAACGATAAAATAAATCTTCGGAAAAAAAAGAAAATGCTGATAAACAGTTATTCCTCCTTTTGTGCTGATATTTTGCTGGTGGCATTTTTTTAAACGATAGAAAACATCGACGGAAAAGGAGAAAATGCTGGTAACCAGCATTTTCTCCTTTTTCGTCAATGTTTTCAAAAAGCTCTTTCTCTGGAGCTGTTAAAACACGTAACTATTTGGTAAAGGATTGTTTATGTAATTATTTCCATTTCTACAGTCAACTAATCTAAAACGATTTTACTATCTTTGATTATTTCATAGCAGGAGAGAGAAGTTGACTCTTAACTTGCTTAATAATTGAAATAAAACTTTCAAAACCGCGATTAAAAACCTAAATAATCACATTTCGATTTATATTTGTGTGTAGAAAACATCTCCTTTTCGGACAGTGTAGATCCAAGATCAGACTACACGTTCTGTGCAGTCTGATCTTGATCTTCATTGTCTGAAAATGGTCAGTAAATAGTGCTTAGTAGCGTAAGTATTAATAGACATTTATGAATAGACATGGATGTGGAGATGGACAACGGAATACAGGTTTCAATAAGGGGTTTTCTCAAAGTAACTATGACATTATGTATATAGGCCAAAGAAAAAGACATCATGGTTTAAGGTCCACAGTCCCCAAGTCTCATAGTAAAAGACGGAAGTTGCCGAGATTGGTTGAATAGCCTATAGGGATTGTAATCCTTAACTCCATTTTTATTCAGCGCTTCTGATAGAACACAATGGTAAAACTTTTAAATAAGCATCAGCAATTTCAGTACTGCTACTTATGCCTAATTCCCCCATTATTTTTTGCCTCCTCATTTTCCACACAACATTGCAACATTGTTGCTCTATAGAAACATAGTGCTTCTGTTGCTCATGTGGTTGGTATCATTTTCCAACTTAGTTTCTTTAACTGTGTTGTTTTACGTTAGTATCTTGACAGAAAGAAATGTGATAAATGCATTGATGTCTGGTCTTTACGACACTTTCCAACGGTATTCAGGTTTGTATGTGATTGCATAATGGTCGACCCGACAGGGAAACTTAAATAAAATTGGGATGGTTGTCGGTGCAATGGATGGAACGAGTCAAAAATATGACCTGCTAAAATTCGATCAAAAATAGTTTTACTTCGGGTATCGATTTTACTTCTGTACATGTAGGCTCACTCGTCTTAACTCGGCCAATTCCGTACCTATATCTAATTTGATGGCTCCTGTCAGCCCCGGTATGCCGAATGCATGTGGATTTATACCCAGGTTATCATATACAATACTGAAATGGTTTGGTAGACGGAAACTGGATTAAGGGTCATCAGCATGATATCCAGCAATTCATTCTGATGCACAAATTTGACCAGAGTTACCATTTCTGGTTGGCTGCGTATTGGTCGTGGATAAAAATTAATACGATATATCCAAACAGATTTCTAGTCATGACCTTCTGTAATGCACATTTGAGTCGGAGAGCTTCTGTAATGCACATGTGTGTCGGAGAGTGGGAGAAAAACGTCAACATGCATGTTGATAAGCAATATATTTCATGTTATAGGATGAAGGTTGAAGACATAAACGCAGTGCATTAAAGGTTAACTTTGGGGGCGTCAGAGACAATTCCTATCGTTAACTTTTCGAATCATTGCAAAAATAGTATATCCGAATTGCTGTAAATCAGTAGGATCGATTCGATGAAAAGTTACGTTTCTAATAATGCTGTTAGATTGATTATCATGTTTTCTTGGCTTGGCTACAGTCGCTTGATTTTTATTGGAAATACTAAGTCGAACAAGTGGGTTTAACTGTGTCAAAACTACTTTCATTGTTATCTGCCCTTGTTGTATCGGTTCCCCATGTGACAGAGAACAAGCTGTCCAAGCTTCAGGTGACTATCTTCCGTCATGACAAGAAATATAAAATGTCAATTTTTTATAATGTCAAAGTTTTTACCCAATAACAACGCAGACGATGGCGCAGACGACACAGGGCTACGACAATACATCGACGTTTTCTTCATAAACAATTGAGCTAAAAATGATTATTGTAAAAGATTTCAATAAAAAAATTATTATACGGCCTTAACGATCATTTTGATACATGTGACCCGTCACGCACAACGATTTTGATACATGTGACCCGTCACGCAAAAAGAGCCCATAATTGAACCCGTAAATTAAAAAATGATGAGGAGATCGAAGCCAGCTTAGGTTGATCCGGGAAGATATGTTTAACAACTATTTAGCATGGTTGAATGGTCTTTTAACATACAGAACATCTGCCAAAAGCGTAAAGTTTTGACCTTGGTCAGACTGTGCTGTCGGCGTAGTCTGACCAGGGTCGATGTTTTTTGCAGTTCTCAGATGGTTCCTTTATGCCTGACGCGTCACAAATGAATGTGTTCAGACGATAGCCAGACAAAATGTATTAAACTCAATACCAAACGACAATGTTTTAGACTGGTTCAAATTAAAAAGCATTTGCAGACGACAAAATGAAAGTGACTGAAAAACTTTGAAATTTGTTTTGTGAAGGGTAGAAAACATTGTGGGAAAAGGAGAAAATGCTGGTTACCAGCATTTGCTGGTCACCAGCATTTTCTCCTTTTCCAACAATGTTTTCTAAAGGCTTTTTTTCTCAGGGGCGTCAAAAGTAGGGATTGTGTGGTAATGGGTTAATGCATCCATAACTACGTACCCACATGTGTGTTAGATATGTTTAACAACTATTTAGCATGGTTGAATGGTCTTTTAACATACAGAACATCTGCCAAAAGCGTAAAGTTTTGACCTTGGTCAGACTGTGCTGTCGGCGTAGTCTGACCAGGGTCGATGTTTTTTGCAGTTCTCAGATGGTTCCTTTATGCCTGACGCGTCACAAATGAATGTGTTGAGACAATCCCCGAGTTTTTTCTGCTTTCTGTTGTCCATCTCCATATCCATGTCCGCCCGCAAATGTCTAATTATCCCAGTTGGAATTCGAATACTACGCTCGTATACTATACCAAACGTGCTACGCAACACTAAAACATTTCTTCTTTCAAGATCTTGATTGATTGACTGATTGATTGATTGATTGATTGATTGATTGACCGACCGACCGACCGTCTGACTGACTGATTGGCTGACTGACTAACTGATTGACTGAATCGTGTTTTACGTTGCTTTCAACATTATTTCAGTTATATCACAGCGACAGCTCACATATTCATGTATTTCCTGGATTCCAGCAGTGCTAGGCTAGGTCTCTGAGGTGTCTTGCCGAAGGACACTCCCACGAAAAAAACCAGTGGATCAAGTGATGCTCGAATCTGACACCTCCAGATCACGAGTCCTACACCCCACAAATGAGCCAGGCAGGATTCCCATTTTTTTCTTTTCAAATCTAATTTTGGGTTCGGTCTGGCTCAGTGGTAAAGTGAAGGGCTCGTGATTTGGAGGCCCCCAGTTCGAACCTGACTTGACTCAATGGATTCTTTTATTGGAATGTCCGTAGGCAAGACACTTAAGAGGTTTAGCCTAGAATTGGTAGCTCAGTCGGTAGCGTGCAAGACTTGAGGACACGGGGTCCAGGGATCGATCCCTGGCTACGACCCCTGGTCCGGCCAATATCTTTCCGAGGGTTGATGATAGTCATTACGACAGGATTCATTCCTCTCCCACCGCTGACCATTTTTCGACGATCATCACGTGGGAAAGCAGCCAGTGGCTTGGAAAGAAAATTGTGCAAAGTACAGGTAAAATAAACCACAGGAACGCATGGATAGGTGCACTTGCCACCACAATATAACTGAAATAATGTTAAAAACGGTTTTAAACACCATACAATTAAACGGGTTAAACCCAAGAAATACCTAAATATCTGAGCTGTCGCCGTGATAGGAATAAATTAATGTTGAAAGCGGCGTAAATCACAATTTAACCCATTACCACACAATCCCTACTTTTGACGACCCTGAAAAAGAAGCCTTTGGAAAACATCGTGGAAAAAGGAGAAAATGCTGGTAACCAGCATTTTCTCCTTTTCCCACAATGTTTTCTATCCTTCGCAAAACAAATTTTAAATTTTCACTTTTATTTTGTCGTCTGCAAATGCTTTCAATTTGGACAAAACCTAAAATTTTGTCGTTTGGTAATGAGTTAAGATACTTAGTCTAGAATTGGTGAAACCCAGGAAATACATGAATATCTGAACTGTCGCAGTGGTAGAAATGAACTAATGTTGAAAGTGGTGTTAATCACAATTCAATCGATGAATTAATCAAATTTAATTTCTAGAGTGTAACCCGTTTCTCTAACGTGTTAGTAGTATACATGTAGTTGAAATCCGCCATGTACATATTATTGATTTTCTATCACGGTTGACTGAACGAATGACAACACGCGCAGAGTGAGATCCACGTGCTGCACGTGAATATCCGCCATTATTTTCTATCTTGGCGAGTTGAGGAACGCTTGTGCGTTCATTTAGCGCGTGCAGTGTACAGATAAACAGCGTGGACGATGTCGAGATTGAACATGGAAGCCCGGGGACGGGAAATTGGATAGCTGGACAGTCTATACGACAGTTCGTGGTTCGTGCCCTTAACCGCTACGGCCGGATTCTACGACTACCAGAATGTGGGGAAAATTTTATTTAAAAGGTACGCAATGATTCGTTATCTCTGTTTATTGATGGAAAACGACGTATGTGGCTGCCATATCTTTTCTTAGCTTTACTTTACTTCTTTTTATTGAATTTGCGTTTATTTATCGTCGCAACCATCGCCTTTGGGGACAGTTATCTGTCCTAGTACAGATAACTGTCCCCAAAGGCGATGTTACTTTTCGACTGGTCGCTCTAGGTACAGAGACAATCCGGACAAAATCAGCTGAAAGTTCCGCACAGATTTTGTGCGCAAGTTTGAACTCTTGTAATTTCCTAAATAGAGCACAAAACTAGGATTTAAACATACCTGTGGCTTGCGTATTCAATATTCTTTCATTTGAAATACAAATATTTTCAATTCAAAAGCTGATCGTGAGAAAATACCGTGCATTTCATCGGTGACCCGAGCTGTTTACGTTCCCGAAAACATTCAAAATGGCCGCCACGCACGATAAATTTCGTCCGTGATTTTTCCGAGATAAACATGTTGTAAATGACTTCTACAAGCTTTTTATGTAATGAATGGTTTAACAATTTGTGTTTGGTCATGATTAGTACTAAAATTTAATTGCATTTAACTGCAATACAGATAAAACCGACGAAACCGAAAGTCGGTATAGCGCTCTGTATTTGCTACCGGAAAATTTACGATGGACTTGAGACGGTACGGTGCACAGTAAATATCCAAATATGAAAAAGATCACCGGGGCGTCTCATTATTGAGACTACCGGCTGTCCATATGGGCGACACCCCCCCACTCCCCCACCCCCGCCCCTGAAGGCTGTTTGTATTGTTACGGGGGATAGTGCAGATACAGGATGAAACACATCTGAAGTTACGCCTGGTTCTTAACTCATTACCAAACGACAATATTTTGGGCTCGTCCAAATCGAAAGTATTTGCAGATGACAAAATAAAAGTGATTGACCACTCGAAATGTGTTTTGTCAGGGGTAGAAAACATTGTGGGAAAAGGAGGAAATGCTGATTACCAGCATTTTCTCCTTTTCTCACAATGTTTTCCAAAGGCTTCTTTTTCAAGGTCGTCAAAAGTAGGGATTGTGTTGTGATGGGTTAACGCTTTATCAAACAATACCAAATTTTAACACCATTGAAGAAAATGGCATTTAAAAACATTGTGGGGAATGGAGAAAATGCTGGTGAGCAATATTTTCTCCTTCTTCTAGAAAGTTTTTCAAACTGTCAAAAACAAATTTTGTCATTTTGGGCCAGAATTTTAAATGTGTTGTCTGAAAATGCTTTCAACCAGGACAAGATAGCCTTTAAAAACAATGTAGGAAAAGGAGAAAATGCTGGTAAATAGCATATTCTCTTTTTACCCACAAAGTTTTCCAGACTATCAAGAAGTTGTTTTGTCCTTTGGTCCAGAATTTGTCTGCAAATGCTTTCAATCTGGTCCAGATAGGGTAAGTTTTCCAAACTATCAAGAACAGTTTTTGTTATTTTGGCCAGAGTTTTAATTTATTGTCCACAAATGCATTCAATATAGACTAGATAGCCTTTAAGAACAATGCGGGAAAAGGAAAAAATGCTGTTTGCCAGCATTTTCTCCTTTTTCCACAAAATTTTCCAAACTTAACAAGAACAAATTTTGTCCTTTTGGCCACAGTTTTATTTTGTTGTCTGCAAATGCTTTCAATCTGGACCAGATAGCCTTTAAAAACAAAGTGGGAAAAGGAGAAAATTTTATGCTGCTTGCCAGCATTTTCTCCTTTTCCCACAAAGTTTTCCAAACTATCAAGAATAAATTTTGCAATTTGGGGCAGATTTTTTATTTGTAGCCCACTAATGCTTTCAATCTGGACCAGTCTAACATTTTGTACTTTGGTAATAACCTAACCTGCTCGGTGTATAGCACCGTCACACAGGATCTCGGTTTAAGGTCTCACCCAATAGACTGTATTAGTAATTCAGGTGGCCAGGCGTGGGAATTGAACCCAGACCAACAAGTGACTCCAAACATCAGGTTCACGAGTTCTACGTTCGAGCTGTGTGGGCTGGTTGTTTCTTCTTTTTCTGCCTGTCCTATTTTCGTGAATAATCTACATTGATCATGTGAAATGATATAAGAATGGCCTGAAATGTGTGAAAAGGGGCATTCAGACAATTGCATAAAGTGTTGTTTCAGCTCAGCCTGCACTATCCGCGCAGTCTGATCCGAAATGACATTACTTGTTTATGTAATTTTTTGTTTGGCCAAGGCTAATACAGAACAAACTCTAATGTAGTCGTAAATTACCGTCTCGGATTAGCCTGTGCAGACTTCGCAGGCTGATCTTAGACGACACTTTACGCTAATGTCCATGTGCCCCTTTTCGCGTGTCGCAGGCCATATATGCCCACCTGTTACTCCAAGCCCAAGTCGCTCAGTCGATAGCGTACAGGACTTGAGAACACGGGGTCCTGAGTTTGATCCCTGGCTCGGCCAATTTCCTTCCGAGGATTGATGATAGTCATTGTGACAGGATTCATTCCTCACCCACCGCTGACCATTGTCTCTACAATAGTTATGAGGGAAAGCAGCCAGTGGATTGGAAAGAAAATTGTGCAGGGTACTGGTAAAAGGGACTCTAAGAAAGCATGGATAGGTGCACTGGTCTCAAAGATATGACTTAAATAATGTTGAAAACAGCGTTAAACACCATACAATCAATCAATTAATCATCTTATACTTTCATTTAACCCTTTCCCAAACAATCCCTGTTCTGCAGTAGTAGTCTTTTGAAAACATTGTGGGAAAAGGAGAAAATGCTGGTTATCAGCATTTTCTCCTTTTCCCACAATGTTTTCTACCCTATCATAGACAGAAATCATTTTTTCAGCAAGAGTTGAAATGTCATCTGCAAATGCTTTCAATTTGGTCTTGTCCAAAAGTTTGTTGTTTGGGAAAGGGTTAAATCTTTGTGTATGTTATTGTGCTTGATATTTGTATTGTATTTGTATTGTAAAACAATAAATTGTTCACTCAGACTTATTGTTTGTTTACCTTTCATATATTCTAATATCAAATAATTTTAGGTGTTGCTTAGCTAGTTTGGTGCAGTATATCTTTTATCAAATTTTGGTATTTATATTTAGAGAGTATATAGCATAAAATGCAAGAGGTCCAGATAAGAGGGAGTGCTGGTATAATTCTAAATCCATTATTTCTCTTCCAAACCCTATGTTGTTGGTACTTATTAGAATCAGAGCTCCAGATAAGAAGGAGTGATGGTATTCTAAAACCATTATTTCTCTTCCAAACCCTATGTTCGAGTACCCACAACATAGGGTTTAGTGGAGAATTAATAAAATCTATTTTGAAATCAAAATCACTCCGTCTATCTGAAGCTCTGTTTTTTCCCTCCTATCTCTGTACGCCAAGGCCGCTAGGCATGACTCTAGAACCTTCTGCAGACAGTGTAAATCAAGATCAGACTACACAGAACGGATAGTCTGATCTTGAATCTACACTGTACGATAAAAGGATATTTTTCCTCTAACAAAATCGTTAAAATAGCAACATTTGGGTTTTAAAAATAGGATTGAAAGTTTTATTTCTGGAATTAATCTTCGACCAGACGACAAAATTGTTTTGTCCAAGTTGAAAGCATTTGCAGACGACAATTTCAGTGTGGTTCAAATGGTGCAATTATTGTTTGACGGCGTAAGAAAACATTGGGGGAAAAGGAGAAAAAGCTGTTAATGCATAGCAAACGGTTTAAAAGTTTTGACACCGACCGGAAGTATCATTTTAGAAAAAAAAGTGACGTAATCTGCAGGGCTCTGATATGTTATCAAAATAAACGTAGAAAGTAAACACGGACTGCAGGCGGCAAGGAGATGTGGTGGTGTAATTACTTCTTAATCCTTTACCAAACAATCTCTGGTTTTTACGACCCTGAGATAGAAAACCTTCTGAAAACATTGCGGGAAAAGGAGAAAATGCTGGTAACCAGCATTTTCTTCTTTTCCCACAATCTTTTCTACCCTGCTGGAAACAAATTTCAATTTTTGAGTTAGGTTTATTTTTTCGTCTGCAAATGCTTTCAACTTGGACAAGTCTAAAATTTTGTTGTTTTGTAGAGTTGACCCGCCAAATTTGTCTTTACCACACAGTGATACCTTTTAACGACCCCGAGAAAGAGAGATTTTGAAAACAATGTAGGAAAAGGAGAAAATGCTGGTAACCATTTTCTTCTTTTCCTACAATATTTTCTTCCCTAGTTTAAAGACAGATTCCATTAAAGGAATCACAGTCTTTATGCTGTTTGTGAGTGCTATCAGTTTTAACATTTCTAAAATTTTGTTGTGTGGAAACGGATTAATTTGATGAAACTTGTACAAGTTGTTTGTAAAAATGTTATTGCTTCTATTTCATTGGGTTATCTTAGTCTGATCTTAATCTATTCTGTCCGCAAAAGTTCCTTTAGTCGTACTTGGCAGCCTAGGGATTAATTTTTGGAACTCATACAGTAAAAGGAAAGGTTCTTCCGACTTTGTTGATCTGAAAAGAACCGGAAATGGTGTAAACGGAAGTCTGACGTCAAAGACACGTGACAGACATGATTTTATTTGTCGTTGAATTGACAATCATGATAAAAAATGGAGTTATCGAATGTTAGGAAATATATGCGTATTTAAATATCTCCGTTTTCAGACTTAAAATAGATCTCTTTTTAATTAACCCATTACCACACAATCCCTACTTTTGACGCCCCTGAGAAAGAGGCCTTTAGAAAACATTGAAGGAAAAGGAGAAAATGCTGGTAACCAGCATTTTCACCTTTTCCCACAATGTTTTCTATCCTTCACAAAACAAATTTCAAATTTTCAGTCACTTTTATTTTGTCGTCTGCAAATGCTTTCAGTTTGGACCAGTCTAAAATATTGTCGTTTGGTAATGGGTTAATGATATCAGCTAACTGATATCATAAAACTCTCTGAAAAGCAATTAGCTTGCTTTAACGACCATGACGCTTTTGAAAACTATTGTAGGAAGAGGAGAAAATGCGGGTAACCAGCATTTTCTCCTTTTCCTACAACGGTTTCTAATTGTCAGATATCTTTGGTCATTCGAACTGATTTATTCTTCTTCGATAATCTCAATTTGTAAGAGGAAAAACCATACAGTATGTTAGGAAGGGGATTAAGTCAAAGTACTCAAATGAAATATTCATAACGTCTGTTTACCTCAAAAACCTTGTAATGACAGCTTGTTACGAGCTGTAGTTCCAATGTTTTTTGAAGAAACGGACGATAATTTATTCAGTAAAAGTGAAGTTTTGCGGACGCCTGCATGCCTAAACGGACTATAAGGTTTTTCCTCTTTATTCAAAACTTTTAGGTCCGGTTTGAACTTGAAAATTTATCTACCGAGCCCCGGTAGCTCAGTCGGTTGCATACAGAGCTGGAGAACAAGAGGTCGCTGGTTCGATCCCTTGTACGGCCAATTTCGTGGCGTATAATCAATTTATCAATCAGTAAAAATTAATCTGCAATGCAAACAAAAGCCTTATTGTGTCTTGCACTGGGGTCTGTAAGTCTCGTCACGTGACCGCCGCGCGGGAGTTCTTCACTTCCGGGATCTACCGTAAATTTATCTCCAATTCACCACAGTATGGGGAGTGATACACAATGTAAATTCGGAAAGATTTTGTCGGCTTTTAAAAGATTTGAAAAGTTCAGTAATTGAACAGAGAACGATATGTGACTATACGTATACGCCAGAAAGAAGTTCAGATCACATTCAGGGCAGGTATCTCCGATATGGAGATATTAATCCCCTTTACCCCCCAAAACCTTTTTTTAAATTGCAATGTTTGTGGGTTTTCTTTATTTACTTCTTCCAATTTACTTGAAAGATTTAATGAACTTATCCAGTATATTAAGGGTTGATTGGCGTATACCGTAGCAATATTTCGGTAACCATTCGGGACAATGCGATGCCGAGGGTAAAAAAATAGAATATTATTTTATGTAAATGATTTTGATGACCTAGGTCAGGTTAAATGAAGTAGAAAATACGTATAATGGTGTATGCATAACTATGTCTCTGAAAAAATTGTGTTATAAGTATGTAAATAAATAAGCGAAGCTCTGTCAAAACTGGGGCTCAATGCATCTGCAAAATAACTATCGATTGGGGTCAGCCTGCGCAGTTTGTGAAGGCTGACCTCAGCCGTTTTGGCTATCAGTCATTTTTTGCATGTCAAAGAATCGTTCTATCGCATGATTAAGTCGGTTGTTAGCCTAAGTGGATTTTATGAATCCCGAATTATGTCATGTTTTGTTTGGTACAATTCATTAGAGGTGCAATAAGCATCCTTAACCAGAATGTCGCTTGTATCATATGGTATGCAACACTTGAAAAGGGACAGTCGGACATTTCCGTAAAGTGTCGTCTCGGATCAATCTCTGCAGTCCGCGCAGGCTAATCCGAGACGGCACTTTACGGCTACGTTAGATTTTATACTACAATACACTTTTGCAAAACAGAAAATTACTTTAAAAAGGAGCGTCTCGTTTCGGATTAGCCTGCGCGGACTGCACAGGTCGATCCGAGACGGCATTTTACGGAAATGTCCGAATTGCCCCTTGTCACGTGTTGTAGACCATATCAAAAATTAACTTGTGAGGGTCCGTGGTTGTGAGAATAGGTTGAAAGCGTCGGCCTCGTAACCATAAGGTCCCGAGTTCGATACCTGTGACCGGGTGTGAACTTTGAGAGTTTTCATTGGCCCACACGATCAGCACCAGTATACTGATGTAGTTCCAAGGAAGCAGAAGCGTGAGAGATTGGTATAAGTTCTAAGAACTTGTTTCTCATTTGGTGTAAAATAGATATGTTGAACCCTTTCCCAAACAATCCCTGGTTTCACGACCCTGAGATAGAAGCCTTTTGAAAACATTGTGGGAAAACGAGAAAGTGCTGGTAACCAGCATTTTCTCCTATTCCCACAATGTTTTCTACCCTGCTAGAAATAAATTTCAATCTTTGAATTTCGTTTATTTTGTGGTCTGAAAGTGCTTCCAGTTGGGACAAGTCTAAATTTTTGTTATTTCGTAAAGATTTAAATCAATAAATAGTGCAGGAGAAACTACATGTTCATGTATTCATACCTAGCGGATGCACGAAATGTTATCATTTTCTACTACTTGTATTTCTAGGTTACTGAGCTCTTACGACAAATTTGCAGATTTGTCCAAATTGAAAGCAGTTGCAGACGACAAAATAAGTGTGGCTACAAAATGTAATTTCTTTTAGGAAGGGTAGAAAACGTTGTGGGAAAAGGATAAGATCCTGGTTACCAGCATTTCTCCTTTTCCCACAATGTTTTCAAAAGGTTTCTTTCTCGGGATCGTAAAAATTCGGGATTATGTGGTGAAGAGTTACTTAAGAACAAAAATTCTCTCTAATCGCTCTTGGCTGTGTTTTATATATTCTTTAACCCTCTACCCCATAAGGCATTTCTATGGCATCTCTGATTGACCCTAAATGACAGCAAGGATGAAGCAGTTTCTTATGTGTAAATGACACCCATTGATAGCATCGAAAACACTGTGACAAAAGGTGAAATTGCTCGTCACGAGCAATTTCACCTTTTGCCACAATGTTTTCCAAAGGCTCCCACAAGCAATGTGTAGAAATGAGTATCTATGGAGTAAAGGGTTAAAAGAGTGAATTCCATTCCTACCCTCCTTTGAATAAGACTTGAGTACAAAGGGTCGTGAGTTTGATCCCCGACTCGGCCAATTTCTTTCCGAGGATTGATGATAGTCATTGCGACAGGATTCATTCCTCTCTCACAGCTGATTGTTGTTTCGACGATGGTTATGTGGGAAAGCAGCCAGTGGCTTGGAAAGAATATTGTGCTGAGTACTGGTAGCAAACTCCAGGAAAGCATGGATAGGTGTATATTTGCCGCGGTGATTATGAATGAAATAATGTTGAAAACGACGTTAAACACAACACGATCAATCAATAAATCCTTTCAATAAGGAGAAATTTTCTAAGACAGTTATTCCCTAGGCAGCTAAGGGCGACTCACCGACCTTTTGCGGACAGTGTAGATCAAGACCAGACTTCATGCAATGTGCAATCTGATCTTGCATCTACACTGTTCGATAAGTCCCAAAAATGAATTTAAAAAACATTGGGGTTTTTTACTATCGACTTGACAACTGTTATTTAACTTACTTAGCAGAATAACGGTTAACTTTGCCAAACGACAAAAGTTTAGACTGGTCCATATTGAAAGCATTTGCAGACGACAAAATTACGTGAATCAAAAATTGAAATTTGTTTTAGGAATGGTTGAAAACATTGTTGGAAAAAGAGGAAATGCTGTTTACTGGCATTTTCTCTTTTTTCCCCACAATGTTTTCTAAAGGCTTCTTTTTCGGAGTCGTGAAAACCTGAGATTGTTTGGTAAAGAGTTGAAAAAGCGAGTTCCATTCCTTCTTACCTTTAACCCATTACCACACAATTCCTACTTTTGACGCCCCTGAGAAAGAAGCCTTTTGAAAACCCTGTGGGAAAAGGAGAAAATGCTGGTAACCAGCATTTTCTTCTTTTCCCACAGTGTTTTCTACCCTTCCCAGAACAAATTTCAATTTTTCAGTCACACTTATTTTGTCGTCTGCAAATGCTTTCAATTTAGACCAGTCTAGATTTTTCTCGTGTGGTAAAAGGTTAAATGATAAAAAAGTTATCTAAGTTATCTTTTTAACCCACTGACCTTTTGCAGAGAATGTAGATCAAGATCAGACTGCACAGAACGTGATCTTAGATCTACATTGTCCGATATGGAGGTGTTTTTATCTCAAAAATAAAATTGAAATAGACTAATTAGGGTGTTTACTGTGGGCAGAAATGTTTCATTTAACTAATTTTCATTTTAACACATTGACCTTTTGCGGACAGTGTAGATCAGGATGAGACTGCACAGAACGTACAGCCTTATTTATCTTGGATCTATACTGTCCAATAAGCAGATATTTTTCTCCAAAAATCTGGCATTTTTCGGGTCTTCCTATTGGCTAGAAAATTCCATTATCTAACAGGAAAATTATTTAGCTGGAAAAAGTTAATGTGACATGTATTTTCATACTCTAAAGGATTTCTCCATTTGCGACAGTATTGTCTATCCTTATATTGTTTAAGTTATTCCTTTGTAGTTTGTATTTTATAATATTGGTAAAGTTGAATAACCGACAAACCCGGGATTGTGGGGTCGAAATTGCATCCGCGTTAGCGTTTAGTCAATGTACTGTCTCCATATCAAACGAAACGAGACGACGATAACATCTAACGTCGTTTCCGTGTTTTAGATCATTTCGCTTCACAAGTACTTTGATCTGCCTCTCCTATCATAGCTGTATTGCATGTCAACATTGAATTGAGTTGCGTAATAGGGAGAGAAAGACAAAAAAGTCATTTTTATAGTGCAGATACCTTTTTATATCAACAAGTTTTCATTTTTAGCTCGGGTGTTTTCGAAAAAAAGCCGTCGAGGTATTGTTATAGCCCTGTTGGAGGCGTCTGCGTAGTAATTATACATAAAACTTTGACATTTTATAATATTTCTGTCATGAAAGAAAATATTTGCTTAACCCATTACCACATAATCCCTACTTTTGACGCCCTGGAAAAGAAGCCTTTTGAAAACATTGTGGGAAAAGGAGAAAATGCTGGTTACCAGCATTTTCTCCTTTTCCCACAATGTTTTTTAACCTTCACAAAACAAATTTTAAAATTTCAGTCATTTTGTCGTCTGCAAATGCTTTTGATTTGGACAAGTCTAAAATAATGTTGTCTGGTAATGAGTTAAAGTTCAGCTAGTTTTTAACTATCGAAAGAGGAACCCATACATTAGGGGCAGGTAACCAACAAAATATTTTGGCACAGTTATACCACAGTTATTTTTGTACTTGGAACACTCGCTGAAGGTCAATCTATTTCTAACAGAATTTTCAGTTGAATGCTGGCGCCCGCGTGCAGTTTTCTTGGAAAAAAGATGCAATAAATTTAAACAAAAAGATCATCAAAATCATGGTTTGTTGTTCATTGAAATGAAGGGTGAAAACCGAGAGCTTTGTATAGAGACAAGCGTATGACAGAGAAACTGCGATTGGGCCATTTTTGTCGTCTACAGTTAAGTGAAAAAGCTCAACAGAACGGCCGTTTGTTATTTATTCAAATAAAGGGTGAAAACCGAGAGCTTTGTATAGAGACGAGTGTATGACAGAGAAACTGCAATTGGACCATTTTATTTTTGCCCACAGTTATAAAGTAAAAAAGTTCGTTAGAACTGTTGTTTGTTATTCATTAAAAGAAGGGTAAAACCGAGGTCTTTTTGCAATTACGAAGTGAAAAAATTCAACAGAGCTGCCGTTTGTTATTCATTGAAATAAAGGGTGATCACCGAGAGCTTTGTATGGAGACAAGTGTATGACAGAGAAACTGCGATTGGGCCATTTTTTGTCGTCTATAATTACAAAATGCATGTTTTTTACCTTTATTGTTCTAGCTCTACTTGCAGAATAGGTGCGCTGACCGCCTCGGTATAACTGAAATAATGTTGATAACGGCGTGAAACATCAGTCAGTCAATTAATCAATCCATCAATCAAATAAAATGCATTGCAATCAATCGATCGATCGATTAATTAATCATTCATTCAATCAATCGATCGATCAATCAATCAATCAATCAAAGTGCATTGTAACACTTACCTGCAATAGAAAAGAAAGCCAATATTAATAACCTAGATATTACTGTTAGAAATATATATTTTTGTGGGGAAGATAACTCCTGATCGGACAGTGTAGATCCAAGATCAGACTGCACGTTCTGTGCAGTCTGATCCTGATCTCTACTATCCGCAAAAGGCCAGTGAGTCGCGCTTACCTACCTTAGACGTATAACCTTTTCCCTATAAATGTACTTTTGTAGTTTTTCGTTATTTAGGGCAGTATAATCAAGCGTAACTCTAACGAACTTTTATATCAATAATTGATAAGCCATTGTTCTGTAGAGACCTGGCTTGTCATGAAATATTCATCAAAAGTTAGTCTGGCTTTCTCACTTGTAAATACGGGATAATCAACATAATATACGTTATACAATGATTTCTCGATATCTCGAACATCCGATAGTTCGAATAGCTTGTTTCATGCTTTACTACACGATACAGTTGATTTGTATGTACACTTTGTTTTAGTCAAAGATAAATCCGGCTTGCTCATTTAAAATAACCATTAGATGGCATTCTACAAATACATGTACACATCTGGGCATTCTGGATGCTGAACTGGACTACTTTTCTACACGACAACCGTTACTCTGCGTTTCAAAGTAAAATAAACGTTTATTCATTAAAACGCTACTTGGTGCGATTCATTCAGCTATGATCAGCAGTTTAGAGAAATCTGAAACTTAAACAGGTCTGATTTCTCTTCAAACCTTTTGATAAAAGCCATTTTCTCCATTGCTACTTTATAGTGCGTATTACTACAATCCCCCCAATATTGGGGGAGTGATGCGTCATAGCAGACAGGTCGAATCTTCGAAGAATGTGACATGCGCAGACAAAGTAAGAAATACAGGATAAAAAAACATAATGAATTATACAATGATATTTGGATAACTCGAACATGTAAGAGTTCGAATGCATCGGCTATTTTGATAACCAGACTATTTAATTTAAAACTGTCTATATCAAAGCAATATATACAATAAAATACATCAAAGCAATAATTGTAGATATTAAAACATATGTGCGTGTTGCTTTAATCAAAGCTTCATCTGCCTTGCTCACTTGTAAGTGCAAGATAATCAACATAATACAGATTTTACAATAATTTCTCTATTTCTCCAGCACACGATAGTTCGAATACCTCGGTTTACCTGACTATACAATTTAAGAATAGTATGTTTTAGAACATTTGCAGAAAATTAAAAGCATGATGGTGATTTTTAACCCTGTGTCATAGACTTGCGTGATTTAAAGACGCTGGGACAGAAGCCCTTTGAAAACATTGTGGGAAAAGGAGAAAATGCTGGTTACGTTACTAACTTGCATTTCATATCGTCGGTTTACTTCATAAACCTCGTAACTACAGCTTTTGAAAGGCTGTTGTTACGAGGTTTTTGAAGTAAACCGACGATATAAAGAAAACAACAACAACAAGTAGAATAATAATAATAATGTCTTACTCTGGTTCAATTATGAAATCTTCGATTTCAGTCTCTAACGCAAGACAATCTGAGTGCAGTATTCTTTATTTGACAAATCGCCCCGGGGAGAAATTGCTTGCAAAAATGGAATCGATTGGGTAAATAAATGGGCGTTTCTAATCATTTTCTGCAGTCAGGTTATTTGTATTGTTTCTGGAGATAGAAACTCAAATATGGAGATCCCTTTCTTCCTATTTCTATGTCTTAGTATTTTACCGTTTGCTTGTACTGATGTTGTTAGAATCACCGTAATTTGGTGCAAGTTTGTAAGAAATTCATCTGTTTGTTCTTTCTCTGATATCTGTCTGTCTCTGTTCAACTGTCTGCCTGTCCCTGTCCGTCTGTCTTTTTGCGTTTTATCTCTGTGTGATCTCTCTCTCTCTCTCTCCCTCTCTCTCTCTCTCTCTCTCTCTCTCTCTCTCTCCCTGTCTATCTATCTTTCTCTGTTTTTGCTAACTGTCTTTTGTCTCTTTTTTTTTTCTCCCATTCTCTATATCTCGCTAACTGCCTCTATGTCTCTCTCTCTTCCCTTCTACCTATCTTTTCTCCTTCTCCTAGCTACTTTTCTTTTCACTCAGTCTGCCCCTGTCTGTCTGTCTCTCTCTCTCTTTATACCCCCCGCAAAACGAATGTTTTCGGGGGTATACTTGAATCACCCTGTCTGTCCGTTTGACCGTCCGTTTTTTTCGTCCATTTGTCCGTCCACGTGTCCGTCTGTGTACAAATAATTGTTTGTTTCTGTCAAAGCGCTGTCGGAGGTATTAAATCACATTCAATGGCAACTCTAGTTTCTGTATCTCTCTCACCCCCCCCCCCCCCATCACACAGAAACATAGAAGCATTTCCAGGCAATAACAACAGGTTTAGATCTACATAGTCCGCTGTGCTAGCGACCGTATAACTCAATTATTTCGCAAACAATAAGAAAGCAACATCCGTTTTACATGTTAATTACCCTTTGTCCATCCATGCTCGCATTCTTCTACTAATTGGTCCAACTATTTGCCCGATGAAAGTATCTTAGACTTGTCCAAATTGTATGTATTTGCAGACAAAAAACTAAAGTCTGCTTTAACGATGGTGTTTTCCTTTCACATGGTAGAAAACATTGTGGGAAAAGGAGAAAATGCTGGTTACCAGCATTTTCTCCTTTTCCCACCATGTTTTCAGAAGCATGTTTCTTTAGCGTCCTTAACATTCGGGATTCTTTTATAAAGGGTATGTTACCGGCGGTCTGTCAGTGTTTTGCGTTCTTCTCATAATTGGCTGATTATTCCATTCTTTCATTGACGCTTCTACTAACTTGTATGTTTTTGAGAGGAAAAGGGGTGATGTTTTTTTTTTTTCTTAGGAGTTTCCTTGCGCAAGACACTTCAGAACCCAAGCCTTGTTGTAGAGAGACCCTGAAAAACGTATGAATGAGTGATCGGACACAATGATATGACTAAAATAATTATTGATTTGCTGATGTTTGGTTTATTTAGCGTTACCACCAGTTCCTTATATGGGCGACGCCTCCACCCCCCTCCCGCTCCTTACAATGACGAATTTTCACGCCCTTTAGGAAGGAGCCTTTTAAAAACATTGTGGGAAAAGGAGAAAATGCTGGTAACCAGCATTTTCTCCTTTTACCACAAAGTTTTCTACCCTATCAAAGCAAAATTGCACCATTTGAGTCACTTTGAAATTGTCGTCTGCAAATGCTTTCAATTTAGATAGGTCTAAAATTTTGCTGTGTGATAACGGGTTAAGCAGACAGTGGCTATGGGAGAGAATAGTGAGAAGTATTTGTTTGGGAAACACTAGGTTCCACGATATAACTGTAATAACGTTGAAAACGGCTTTAAAACACCAAACAATTAATCAGTATTTCACTGCTTATCATTGTTTCGACGAAGGTCATTTGGGAAAGCAGCAAGTAGCTTTGGACGATGGTCATTTGGGAAAGCAGCAAGTAGCTTTGAAAGAATGATAGTGCGAAGTCCTGGTCAAATAGACTGCTGGAAAGCATGGATAGGTGCACTGGCCGCCGCGATATTACTGAACTTATGTCGAAAACGGTGGTATAACCTTATATCAGTCTCTCACTACTGATTACGTATTTGGGAAAGCAGGCAGTAGCTGCATGCCTGTTGAAGAATATCATGTACAGCACTGGTGAAAGAAACCATTGGATTGATTGTATGGTGTTTAATGCCGTTTTCAACATTATTTCAGTTATATCGCGGCGGGCAGTGCATCTATCCATGCTTTTCTGGAGTTTCTTTTAACAGCACTTTGCACAATTTTCTTTCCAAGCTACTGGCTGGTTCCCCACGTGATTATCGTCGAAACAATGGTCAGCGGTGGGAGAGGAATGAATCCTTTCGTAATGACTATCGTCAACCCTCGGAAAGAAATTGGCTGAGCTAAGGGTCGTAGCCAGGGATCGAACCCTGGACCCCGTGTTCTGAAGTCTTGCATGCTACCGACAGAGCTACCCTGGCTCGGCGAAACCATTGGAAAAACATAAATAGGTGCACTAGCCAGTACGATATATCTGAACTAAGACTCAGAACGGCATACACTATCATACAAACAATAAACTCTCCGGAAAAGTTCAGTAACGTCTCGTTGTCGACGAATGTCATATTCTTCGAAGATTCGACCTGTCTGCTATGACGCACCCCTCCCCCCGCCCCCCCGCCCCTCCATTTTTGGAGGGGATTGTAGTAATGCGCGCTATAAAATAGCAATGGCAAAATACTGCTTTTATCAATATTTTTGAGGAGAAATCGGTTCTATTTCAGTTCCAGATTTCTCAAAACTGCTGATCATATCTGAGTGAATCTTAACATGTAGCGTTCTATTGTGTAAACGTTTTTTTTTTTTTTGTTTATTTGAATTTCAAAGTAACGGTTGTTGCGCAGAAAGTAACGGTTGTCGCGCAGAAAAGTAGTCGGGCTCTGTACCCAGGATGCCCAAATTAGATGTGTATTTGTAGAATGCCATCTAGCGGGAGATAATGGGTCATGTCTTCCAATCAATCTCTTTCATTCATATTCTGAGTATTCTATTAACAGAATGGATTTTTCTCTCCCGGAGATTTCACGGACAGTTTGTCTTCTAGCTCATCAATACGGTCTTCATAGAAATCGATGATAAAAAATGCTCGTTCTTTTCTTTTTTATGCTGTCTTATAATTGAACTAGATCTGTTAAAAGGTGGCTTTATGCACTGGAAAAAGGAAAAAGGGCTAGTTAACAGCATTTTCTCCTTTTCCAACAATGTTTTCATAAGTCTTTTTCTTCTGGGTCGGTAAACCTCAGAACTGTTTGGCAAAGGATTCAACTGTCTAAGAATTTCGAAATCTCCAAATTTGTATGGCAATTTGTTTTGTATTGTATTGTCTAAGAATTACGAGGACCTAAAGTTTTGTAATGAATTAAGCAAAGTATATGAACATGCTGGCTACAGGCATTGTCTCCTTTCCCCACGATGTTTTAAAATGTATTTTGCCTGGGGGGGTTTGTTGATAAACTTAGGAATTGTTTGGTAAATGGTTCAAAAGCTAAGAACTATTAACCCCTCACCAGACCACAAAATTTCGGCCTTGTCTAAAATGAAAGCATTTGCAGACAACAATTTCCGTGTGGATCAAGAGGCTGCAACTTTAATTATATCGAATAAAAAACACATTGTGGGAAAAGGAGAAAATGCTGGTTACCAGCATTTTCTCCTTTTCCCACAGTGTTTTCAAGAGGCTTCATTTCCAGGGGTGTTAGAGGTCGCTATTGTGTGATAAAGGGTTAACCCTTTGCCAAACAATTCCTGATTTTAACGATCCTGATAGAAGCCTTTTGAAAACATGATGGGAGAAGGAGAAAGTGCTGGTCTCCAGCATTTTCTCCTTTTCTCCTTTTCCCACAATGTTTTTTGTCCTGCTTGAGACAAATTTCAATTTTTTAGTTACGTTTAATTTGTCATCTGCAAAGGCTTTTATTTTGGACCAGTTTTAAATTTTGTTGTTTGGTAAAAGGTTAAGACTTGCTTTATGGAGAAGGGTCAGGAACGAATGAACGATATTGGCAAAAACAACCAAGTGTTGTATAATAGAGCTTTCTCTATCGGTTCTGTGTCGAGTGTTGATTATATTAGATAGCAACATGCTGTGATAAACGACTGATAGATTGGGAATATTTATGGCGTATACACGTATTTCGTTAAGGTAAGGATTGTGAATGTCTGTCTGTCTGTCTGTCCGTCCGTGTGGCTGATAGAATGTTCTGTATTGGCACTGTAGCGAGTGTTGATTGTATAGGGTAGAAAAATAAAGATAAATTCTTGTTGGTAGATTGGGAATATTTATGGCGTATAAATGTTTCATTTCGTTAAGGTAAGTATTGTGAATGTCTGTCTGTCGTCTGTCCGTTCGTGCGGCTAATAGAACGTTCTATATTGGCACTGTAGAGAGTGATAAATTCTTGTTGATAGATTGGGATATTTATGGCGTATAAATGGTTCATTTTGTTAAGGTAAGGATTTTGTGAATTTCTGTCTGTCTGTCCGTCTAATAGAACGTTCTGTAATGGCATTGTAGCCAGTGATGATTGTATCGGGTAGAAAAATGTTGATAAATTCTTTTTAATAGTTTGGGATATTTATGGCGTATAAAATAGTTCATTTAGTAAAATAAAGAATTCTGTCTGTCTATCGCTAGGTCTACCCATCCATATCTCTCTCTCTCTCTCTCTCTCTCTGAATCTGTGTATGTTTCTCTGTTTTTTCCTCTGCCTTGCTTTTCACAGGAGTGTCCTTGGGTAAGACACTTTAGGGTCCAGTCTGGTACTTGTGAAACCCAGGAAAACATGAATATGTGAGCTGTCGCCGTGATATGTCTGAAATAATGTTAAAAGCGGCATAAAACACCATTCAAACAAACACACCTTCTGTTTCTCTCTCTCTCTCTCTCTCTCTCTCTCTCTCCCTCTCCCTCTCTCTCTCTCTCAATGTCTGTGTGTATGTTTCGTCTTGTCTCTCTCACTCTCAATCTTATTCTTTCTCAATCGTTCTCTTTGTCCGTCTGTCTGTCTGTTTCTGTCTTTCTCCGTCTTTCTGTCTCTCAGGCAGATACTAGTATATCAAAGTATATATATGAGCCATGCCCTGTGAAAAGGGGGCTTAATGCAACTGCGAAAAGTATCGACACAGGTCAGCGTGCGCGGACTGCGCAGGCTGACCTGGGCCGAAACTTTTCGCGATAACTCAATTTTCTGTTTGTCAAAGTATCTGTCTACCTCAAAGTTCTGTAGATTGTTAGACTAAATGGATTTCACGGATCCACGGTCACGTGATGACTTCCACGATATCCTGTATCAATGAGCTGCACGAATCCAAATTTTTGTCAAGGCATGGCAAGATTCTGTCTCTCTTGTTCTGTATCTGTCTCTTTTCTTCGTCGGATATATTTGTCTGTCCGCTCTCTCTCTGTCTCTGTCTCTCTCTTCCCCCTCCCCCCCTGTCTCTGTCTCTCTGTCTCTCTGTCTCTCTCTCTCTCTCTCTCTCTGTCTCTTCCCCCTCTCCCCCCTCTCTGTCTCTGTCTCTGTCTCTCTCTCTCTCTCTCTCTGTCTCTCTCTTCCCCCTCTCCCCCCTCTCTGTCTCTGTCTGTCTCTCTCTCTGTCTCTTCCCCCTCTCTCACCCCCCTCTCTGTCTCTGTCTCTCTATCTCTCTCCCTCTTTCCCTTTTCTTTTATGTTGTAGTAATACAGGTTTAGGTCTGGCAGAATAAGTTTGGTTAACCCTTTACTCCATAAAGCATTTCTATGGTATCTCTAACTGACCCTAAATACCAGCAAGGATGAAGCAGTTCCTTATGTGTATATGACACCTTTGATAGCATGGAAAATACTGTGACAAAAGGTCAAATTGCTCGTCAAGAGCAATTTCACCTTTTGCCACAATGTTTTTCAAAGGCTCCTACAGGAAACGCGTAAAATTCAGTATCTACGAAGTAAAGGGTTAAGTTGAATTTTATAACGGATGTTTCATCTACCGAGTACCACTAAAAATAACATAATAGGCCGAACTTATAAATATTTCTCTTTTTTCCACAATGTTTCGAGTACAGTCCTAAAGCGACAGGTTCAAACCCTTCATAATATTTGTACTTAAGGAACCAAGCGTCAGCGACCTCGAAAAAGAAGCCTTTTTTTTAAAACATCCTGGGAAAAGGTGAAAATGCCGGTAACCAGTGGTCAGTACTTTTAATTATACCGCTCACCTACCGAGTCGATGGGGTATACTGGTTTCACTATGTCTACCTGTCCGCCCGTCTTTGTTTTCGCTTCTGTCCGCTAGATCAAATACCTTTTGACCAAGGACTGAAACTTCATACAAGTCTTGCTCTTGACCCAAGATTGTTCCCTATTGTGTTTGGGTCAGAGGTCAAGGTCAAAGTTGAACTTTGTTGGAAGTCACTTCTATGCTCTAACTTTATAGCCGTTTGACCTAGAATCTGAAACTTTATACAAGTGTTACTCATGACCAAAGATGTGTCCTTGCGTTTTAGTGGTCCCATGGGTCAAGGTCATTGGTGAATCTGATAAATCGTTTCCGTGTTTTTACTCAAGGAATCTGAAACTTTATACAAGTGTTTGTGATGACCCAAGGAAGTGACCGATTGTTTTACTAGTAGTGACATGGGTCAAAGGTTAAGGTCACTTGTGATCTTTGTTTTAGGAAATCATTTCCGTTCTTCGATTGTGTTGCTTAAGTGATAAGGGGCTGGTTGGAGGGGAAGAGCGTATTCGGTCTCTTTAACTCATTACCAAACAAAAATTTTTAGGTTTGTCAAAATTGAAAGCATTTGCAGACGATAAAATAAAAGTGACTGAAAATCTGAAATTAGTTTTGTGAAGGGTAAAAAACATTATAGGTTTTTCTCCTTTTCCCACAATGTTTCTAAAGACTTCTTTCTCAGGGTCGTCAAAAGTAGGGATCGTGTGGTAATGGATTAAAGCGACAGTTCAAGCACTCGTCACAACTCGGCAGATTCCGTAGCTAACCTAATCGTTTCTATTTGAAGTGCTAATCACGTGATCTTGTGCACGCCACTTTAAGTCGTTTTGCAACAACGTAATCTTGATGAAGTTATGCACATCTGCCTGTTTGTCGGTGAAAAATTCGATTGGAATTGGTAAAAAACGTTCAAAAATTAACGCACGAAATGTTTGTCAACTGAAATACAGTTAGAAAGATTTCGATAGACAATTGAAACTCAAGTTTGTATTTTTAAGAGCAGTCTTACAATTTTCAGAACGGTAAACCGGCCTGTTTCTGGGCGATAAAATGTGGCGATCTGCTGCATATCAATCCACCAGATACAGCTGAGGGATTTGATGGCTCCGATTACCCGATGTATGCCGAATGATAATCCAAGGTTACATTCGGTATACCTCGGTTGATGGGAGCTATCATCTCGTATGTAGGTACGGAATCGGCCGAGTTGTAACGAGTGTTCAAGTTCAGTCTACAATTACGTCTCTCATAACTATAAGAGGGTTATTCATCCAGTGTATGTCAAGCACCGACGGAAGGTTCGAAAACTGAAATTTCTGTTAACTGCAAGCTACTAAATATCGTCCAAAACACTGAGTTTATAACCGTGCTTGAATACGCCGAATCGAGTATTTGTCAGATAAATGCAACAATTTCGTGGTGAAATACCTTTCAAAAAGAGTACAGTCATTACCCGTAATCGAGCCTCATTTTCTCCCCGAAATTATCTGACATTTCACATTCTTTCTGACACATCCGAGTTAATATTCTATAAAAAGGGGGCTTAATGCATCTGCAAAAAGTATCGACTCAGGTCAGCCTGCGCAGTCCGCGCAGGCTGATCTGAGCCGATACTTTTTGCTATCGGTCGATTTTCTGCATGTCAAAGGACCAGTCTGCCTCATTATTCAGTCGCTTGTAAAATGAAATGAATTTTATGGCTCCATGGCCATGTAACAAATTGCTTGGTGTCATGAATCACTGGGATGCCTTAAGTCCGCTTTTGTCAGAGTATTTTTCCATTATTCGATTGTAACAGGTTTCCATTTTATTCATGCTTATTGCCTGCTATCGTGTAGGAATTCAGCCGGAAGTGAAGAGGCGCATTACTGACGTTAAGAATTATTTCCGCGATGAAATATAAAACTGCTTTACCCTTTCCGAAAGAAGACAGTGTTTGATTGTTTTATTGATTGTGCGGTGTTTAACGCCGTTTTTAACATTATTTCAGATATATGGCGGCGGCCAATGCACCTATCCTTGCTTTTTTTTTTTTTGGGGGGGGGGGGGGGGGGTGTTAGTTTTCCAGTGCTACGCACGGTATTCTTTCCAAGCCAGTGGCTGCTTTTCCACTTAGCTATCGTCGAAACAATGATCAGCGGTAAGAGAGGAATGAATCGTGGAAAATCTCACATACTGATAGATCTACAAAATCCACTTTCTCTAACAAATGGATGGAATTATAAGGTAGAGTGATCCTTGGAAATGCAGAAAAACTGACCAAAATCATAAGATTTCGGACATTTGCGTGAAATATCATCTCGGATAAGCCTGCGCAGTCCGCGTAGACTAATCCAAGACGACACTTTCCGATCGTGTGTAATTTTCTATTTCACGCAAGTCTACTATATGACAAAATCTAATGTTGACTTAAAGAGTCGTCTCGAATCAGCCTGCGCGGACTGCGCAGGCTGATCCGAGGAGACACTTTACGCAGATGTCCGAAGCCGTTTTACAGCTGTGTGGAAAACCTCTTGAAAAAAAGAACATGTTTCCAAGGTGTGAACTTCTTTGAAAAATAGTAGTCGTCATAATTTAAAAGAAAAGGGTTCAAAAACTAATTGTGCGGAAAGTAAATTTAACTAACGGGTAAATGGAAGATAGCCAAGGTCGACCAGTATCCATGCCGTCCTTTGGTACAAAATTTGTCCAATTAGATTAATTTGTTAGTTATAGCACGTGTTTTAATTGGGTTGAAATTCAATTTTATTGAGAGAAAATTCGACTCTGTAGAGCATGCAATGACAACTGAATAGAATCAGAATATCACATTTTATGTTTTTGTCCACAATATTGCGATTTGAGATCAAAATACATATCTATTGTTTACGTTGTCTGAGCGCGTCATATTCTTCGAAGATTTATATGCATCACTCCCCCAAATATTGGGGGATTGTAGTAATACGCACTATAAAATAGCAATGGAGAAAATGGCTTTTATCGATACGTTTGAGGAGAATTCATGCCTGCTTTAGCTGCAAATTTCTCTACACTGTTGATCATAGCCGAGTGAATCGCACCAGTTTATTGAGTAAATGTTTTTTTTTTTAGTTTGAAATTCTAAGTAACGGTTGTCGCGTAGAAAAGTAGTCCGGTTCAGTACCCATAATGCCCAAATTCGATAGATGTGTATTTGTAGAATGCCATCTACCGGGATGTAATGATTGGGTTACGATTTCTAAATTTGATTGAATAATGTCATTTAAAGAAAGACAAGTTCGCAGAAAGTAAAAGGTAAAGTCTAAATTATCTCCCTTGTTACATAAAAAACCAAGGTAACGTAATTATCACTAGGTTACCTCATTTAATCTCCTTTGTTTTTATCCTTGCTTTAGAAATAGATGTTACGATCATTACAAACTGAATTGTGATGTATATGTAACACTACGGTCTCCATAATATTTGCCAATCAAATAAGAAACAATATTACCATCCTGATGCATCAAACAGATTTTAGTTTGATAGATTTTGAAGGAGAAATTTCAACCTGAACATTCAAAAATAGTGCAAGAAGTATCATCAAAGCGTTGAAAAAGCAGGAGTGGCATTTGTCATGGAAGCCATTTTGTGGAATTAATAATTCGAAAGAAAAAGAGATTTTTTTTCAAATATTTGCTTAATAGTCAACCTACTTAGCAAATAGATACCTTTGATTTTTTGGTTTTTTTTTTTTTAACGGAAAATACTCGTGACAAAGTTAGGATTACTTAAGTATTTGTGGTCTACTTTGATGATTAGGAATCAGAAGTAACGTCCCGTGACCGTAGGATACATTATGGATAAAGAAACTGCGCCAATAGAAGGCTGTGGGCGGGTGAAGCTATTTTGAGTTTAAAAATGATTGTAATGGTAACCTCACCCATTGTATTTTAATATGCCATTTCCAATTACGTATCTGAGTGTTACCGAAAAAAAAAATAATTTTCCGAGAAGAATTGAGTTTAACTGGGTTTTCTTCCTTCGGCCCTGCACAAAATACGATACATGGTCTTCAAAATTCAATATTGAACTCAAACTGCTTTTGTCTTCGACAAATGGCAAGAAAACCCAGGTAATACGGTGGGACCTCGTAAGAAGCGGGCAGGGGAGTTGTAAAGGGAAGTAATTGTCTGTTGCCGCCTATGATATACAGCAGAACTCATCAAAAAGGCATTAGATATAAGACAGCTTTCTTAATAATCTTTAGTATTTTAATACTGATATTAATCATGGCATCTGATTTTTCTAGACTGTATAATGTACATGTATATGTTTAACCGTTTACGAGATGAAATAATTTTGGTCTGCTGAAATTAAGAGAACTTGAAGAAGAGAAATTTAGAGTGGCCAATAACGTGGTATTTTTATCTGTAAGGGAAGAAAACACTGTGAAAAACGGAGAAAATGATCGTTGGCGTTTTCTCCTTTTTGTACGGTGATTTCAAATGCCTTCGATGTGAGAACCGTAAAAACCAGGGCTTATCGGGGAAAGCTACACTTCATGTTGTTATTTTGAAAAATGGACAATGTAAAAACCTTACTTGCCGGATATAGAAAAAAAAAAAAAATCATTTGAGATAAATATTTGAGTTTTGTAAATGGAATTTACGTGAAGCCAAGGTCGACTAGTATCCATGCAGACTTTTGATAGAAAATTGGTCTAATTAAATCGATCGGTTAATTACGGCACGTGTTTTAATTAGTTTTGAAATTTGATTAAATGCGAGATGCAACATGTCTGTCTAGGGATAACCCTTTACCACACAATCCAGACCTTTAAATACCTATAGAAAGAAGACTTTTGAAAACATTGTGGGAAAAGGAGAAAATGCTGGTAACCAGCATTTTCACCTTTTCCCACTATGTTTTCTACGCTATCAACAATCAAAGACAAGTTCCAGAGATTGATCCACATTTTGATCTGTCAACTGCAAATAATTTCGGCTTGGACACGACTAAAATTTTGTCGTGTTGTAAAGGGTTTAGTCAGGCAACCTTTCCGATGGATCGAGAGATAAATTGAAAAAAAGAAAGTAGCAATATCTGTATCAGTAATAGGCACGTGGAAAAGAATTAAAATCACACGCTGTTGAAAAAAAAAACAAGCATCCACCAAATTATAGGGTACTTGTTAGAAAGCAGGTTAAAGCCAACTACTTTTACGGTGAATTGTTAAAAGTGATGATTCATCGTCATTGTGGCATCATTGTGTCAATGCCCGCCGGGGTAGCTCAGTGGTTAGCGTATCGGGCTCGTAATCCAGTGGTTGTAGGTTAGATTCCTGGTTGAGGCAAACTTTCTCTCTCACGATTTTTCGTCTTTCACCTCTTGTACACTTGAGAAAGTAATCAGTCACTTTGCCATGATTCAAAATTTCAGGACTCGTGTGAGAAAGCCAGGAAACACATGCGTTGATCAATGCACTACCCGCCGCCTAATGACCTAATCTGTTAAAAGTGCAATATAAGCAACCGTCAGTTCGTCCATGTTTTCGTGTCTGTGCGATATCTCAAAAGACACAGGACCCTGAAATTTTATACAAGTGTTCCTCATGCGATTTTATTTTTGAGTCACAAGGGTCAAAGTTCAAGGTCACTTGTGAACATTTTTTTTAATTGCTCTAATTCAATAGCTGTTTGACCTAGGACCCTGAAACTTTCTAAACGTGTTTCCCATAAACCAAGGAGGTGCCTTGTTTTGGGATCACAAAGGTCAAAGTCACTGGTGAACTTCATTGAAACTTGCTTTAAATCAATAGCAGTTTGACCTAGTGTGCTGAAACGTTATAAAAGTGTTGCCCATGACCCAAAGAGATACCCTATTGTTTTGGGGGTCATACGGGTCAAGGGTGAAGGTCTATAGCTCCGGGTTTCAAGCCTAAAACGACGATTACATGTCATTGTATGAGTTCTTTTTTTCTACATATGAGCCGTGCTCTGGCAAAAGAAGGTTAGAGGCATCTCTATGAAACAAGACATCAAGCAAGTCATCATATGATTATGGATTCTTAAAGTCCACTTTGGTCAAACATGACTTAATCATGAAGTAGGCTGGTACTTTGACATACTCATAGAGAAAATTGACA
The DNA here is from genome assembly GCA_943736015.1 of Tridacna crocea. Taxonomy (NCBI): domain Eukaryota; kingdom Metazoa; phylum Mollusca; class Bivalvia; order Cardiida; family Cardiidae; genus Tridacna; species Tridacna crocea. The sequence goes on along the minus strand of OX031068.1, from coordinate 48,608,557 downwards.
TATAGCCAAAAGCTTGGGCACAGGCTGACCTTGGTCGATGACCTTACAGTTTGATTAGCCTCATAATACTACAGGTGTATGAAGCCGTTAATACTGACAAAAACTTGAGGTAAACTGATCCCTGGACATACAGAAAATTAAATTAAAGCAAAAAAGTTTCGCCCCAGGTCAGCCTGCGCGGACTGCGCAGGCTTACCTTGGACGATACTTTTTGCAGATCCATTAAGCTCCCTTTTCACAGAGCATGGCTCATATATAATATTCCAGGTGCATTAAGCCCATGTCTTCCAACCACCGACCATACTGTGCGGTAAACTGGTCCTTAGACATGCGAGATAATTGACCAAAGGTAAAAAGTTTTGGCAGACTGCGGAGGCTCACCTAGGTCGATACTTTTTGCAGATGCATTAAGCCCCCTTTTCACAGAGCAAGGCTCATATGACTGGCTTGCAACATGGGAAAAGGGGCATTCGGACATTCGCGTAAAGTGTCGTCTCGGATCAGACTGTGCAGTCCGCGCAGGCTAATCCAAGACGGCAATTTACGACTACATCAGATTTTGTGCTACAGTACACTTGCGCAAAACAGAAAATTACATATAAACGGAAAATGTCGTTTCGGATTAGCCTGCGCGGACTGCACAGGCTAATCCGAAACACTTTACGCAAATGTACGAATGTCCCTTTTCACGTGTTGGTAGCCGTAAAATATTCCAGGTGCATTGAGTCCATTTAGTCCAACCACCGACCATACTATGAGGTAAACAGGTCCTTAGACATGCAAGATAATTGACCAAAGGTCCAACAGTTTTGGCAGACTGCGCAGGCTGACCTGAATCGATACTTTTTGCAGATGCATTAAGTCCCCTTTTCACAGAGCAAGGCTCATATAATAATAATAATTGTCCAGCCACCGACCATACTATGAGGTAATCTGGTCCTTAGACATACAAGATAATTGACCAAAGGTAAAAAGTTTCGCAGGCTGACCTGGCTCGATACTTTCTGCAGATGTATTAAGCCCCCTTTTCTCAGGGCATCGCTCATGTATAAAATTCCAGGTAGGGAAGAAGGTTAGGTAAATTATCATAAAATTTTGATGAATGCCTGTGTTTTTTAAATTCTCGCGAGAATGTATTGCAGCATAAAACCCGACCAATCAATGAGCTTTCATATCGATTTAAAACCCTTTACCGAACCAACCCGAGGTTTTAACGACCCTGAAAAAGAAGTTTTTGAAAACATTGTAGAGAAAAGGAGAAAATGCTGGTAATCAGGATTTTCTCCTTTTCCCACATTTTTTTCAAGCAACCAAGCTATTAGGTACCAGATAGATTTAAAACTTTTTACCAAACCAACTCGAAGTTTTAACGACCCTTAGAAAGAAAGCCTTTGAAAACATTGTGGGAAAGGGGGAAAATGCTGGTTGCCAGCTTTTTCTCCTTTTCCGATAATGTTTTCAACCGTTCCCAAAGACATATGTCTTTTTCTGTAGAAATATTTGATTTTTATGGCAGCAAAATGCTTTTAATTTGAACAAGTCTGAAAGCTTTCATGGAGTAAAAGGAAAAAGCATGTCTGTTACATCAAACTTAAATTAACCCTCCACCAATCCCTTGTTTTCACGACCCTTGGAAAGGCCTTTGAAAACATTGTGGAAAAGGAAGAAAATGCTGGTAACCAGCATTTTCTCATTTTCCCACACTGTTTTTTACGATATCAGAGAGCTAAAGTTCATATGCATAATTTTGAATCTGTTTCCGATAGATGTTTTGAAAAAGAAGTATTTAAAACTGGACGTTTGGGATTAAACATGTAACGTTACTTTACTACACGACAAATACTATTTTAGACCATTCCAAACCACAAAGTTTATGCAGAAGCCCAATTAACGGTAGTGGGAAAAGGAGAAAATGCATGCGAACAAGACTTTTTCCTTTTTGCACAATTCACCTACGCGGTACGATTCTTTGCCGGAAATACACCGCTTTACAGTTCTTGAATTGAATTGTAATGCTCCACTTTATAAAAGAAAAACGAAGGCGCACTTTTCTATCAAAATCTTTCTACAGTTAATACATTTCCGTTGACAAAGAGTAAACTTAACTTGTATTTTTTACGTGGTCAGTCAATTCCGTTGGTATACTTCACAGTGGTTGTTGATGTTGCTTATCGATTTACTTAGGCGCCGCCATGATAATGATCATGTGACTGGCAGGATCATAGATGCTGACAAAGTTGGATTTGATTACGGAATGGGCCAGTGGAGAGTGATCACTTGATTATGGATTTCGTTTAACAACAAACTGGGTCATGAGATAGGATGGTCTTTGGGCAAGCAGATAATTTCGACTGAAAAGTTCTCGACTGCCACAAAGTTATAGTTTTGCAAATCCGATTCTACAATATTCTTAATTATATTTCGTACAGTTAAAAGGTGGGTATTTAGATTTTTTTACATCTCACCAAATTAAAAGATGCATATATATCACTGAAATTCATATGAAAAAAATAATACAAATCATCAATAATTAAGATTCATAAAATTACAAAAAAAAAGAATTTCTTGAGTGTGTTCCTCTTAAAAGGCTATGTAGCCTCTTGAGTATTTTTAGATTTCGCGCCAAAAAATCATCGTCTGTGTATTCCTGTATGTAAATGAGCACATTGATCATCTAAAAATAGTACGTGTCTTCCGTTGGTGTCAACCTGAGCCGTGGTAAATCTCTAATTTCTTGTGTTGTCGGGTGGTTTTCGACTACTGGGGTTTAATGAATGAAAATTAAAAGGCTTTGGGAGTATGAGGATGATTTTTTTTTTGCATTTTTGTAAAATTTTCGTCCCAAAATCTCAAGGGCCACCTTTAAAGGTGACCCTTCAGATTATGGGACGAAATTTTTACAAAAAAATCATCCATATACTCCCAAAGCCTTAAAATTTTCATTCATTCAACCCCAGTAGTCGAAAACCATCCGACAACTCGATAAATTAGAGATTTACTACAGCCCAGGTCGACACTGGAGGGAAACACGTCATTTTTACATCAGCAACTCGCTCATTTACATACCAGAAATATACAGACGAAGCTTCAAACATAGCGTCCGAAGTTCTAGACATGGAAAATAATTACAATGTTAGTTATGTTATGGAATTTAATAGTCAACAGTCACGTGCAAGTCACTTAACATTCCCACAATGCCTTTTTGATTTTGGCGGGAAATCTAAAAATTGCTTAGAGGCTACGTAGCCTTTTAAGGGAATACCACAATTTTTTTTTTTTTTTGTAATTTTATGATTCTTAATTACTGATGATTTGTATTGTTTTTTCATATAAATTTCATTGACATATATATTTTTCAATTTGGTGTGATGTGAAAATTCTAAATACCCACCTTTAAGATGTAATCTTACGATTCAATTAGACAAGGTGCAGCTTTCTGTTTGGGTTTTCATGAATTCATTAGCCGTTCCCAAATCTATTTCAACCTTTACCAAACAATTCTATTTCTAAGTATTTCTGATGACTGTGACTTTTGAGAACATTTTTTTTGGTGGGGGGGGGGGAGGGGGAAAGGGGGATGAGGAGGGGAAAGTTGGTTGGTTGGTTGTATCGTGGTTTAACGCCACTTTAACAGCTAAGGTCATATCATGGCGGTCGGTGACGCACATGTGTTTCCTGGCTTTCTCACACCGGTACTTACACTACTTTCTTTCCAAAGCCACCGACTACTTTTCTCACATGCTTCAGCAGAGGTGAGAGGCGAAAATACGCCGGAAAGAAAGTTCGCCTCAACCGGGTATCGAACTCACAACCACCAGGTCATGAGTCCGACACGCTCACCACTGAGCCACCCGGGCGGGCAGGAGGGGAAAGAGAAAACGCCTGTAATTAGCGTTTTGTCCTCCCACTGCAGTGATTTCTAACCCGGCTTCGTAGATATATTACATCATTTCAGATATTACCGTCTTAATGCTTCTAGTGCAACGTGAAATAAAATTCTTTATTCAATAAATAATCTTCTTTCTATCGTGGTTTATCGTTCAATAAACCACAGTAGGCCTAAGTGAGTTATGAGGCACAATGAATAATCCACGAGGGCGATAGCTACGCTTTTTGGCTGTGAAAGGTTTGAAAACATCTTGAGTAAAGGAGAAAATGCTATTTACCAGATTTGTCCAAATTCAAAGCGTTTGCAGACGAAAATTTCAAGTTGGCGAGAATGATGGAATTTGACTGTGATAGGATAGAAAGTCTTCAATTATTCAATCGCTCAAAAATTATAATGTCAGAAACATTGTGTGAAAAACAGACATTATTTTGATGAAGCAATTGCTCCATTCTAGGGAACATATCGTCAGTTTACTTACAAAAGCTTGTTTCAAGCTGTAGTTACGAGGTTTTGAAAGTTCCGGCGATATTTGGAACATAACAAATAGTGCAATATCGTGTATCGTATGGAAATGAGTTATTTTCTCAACCCCCCAGTAATCAGTGTTGAAGAAACACTTGATAGCTCGTAAATAACTAGCCTGGAGGTGTTTTATTGCACACCCTCACTGGTGTGAGTGCAGAACATGCAGCAGGTAATAAATAATTATTAGACCTGTAGCATTGATTACCGGAAATGACGTCATATCATTACTTCCGCTTTTCGTGTAACCCTTACATCGATAAGTGTGACTCAAGCACTTCTTACAGACAGTGTAGATCAAGATCAGACTGCACGGAACGTGCAGTCTGATCTTGAATCTACACTGACCGTTAAGGAGATAGCTTTCCCAACGAAAATACCCTTGATGCAGCAAAATTATGGATCTTACTTTCGGATTGAAGGTTTTCATTTCATTTATATTTTAGGAAAGGATAAATTTCTTTTGAAAGTGCAGTTAGATATTTATTTATTGAAAAACTGCCGTTCGTGGCTGATTGTTCATAGAAAGAATGACTTCCTGCAGCGTTATTTACTGACTAGTGAACGCTTTGCCTCACGAAAAAGTTTTAGGCTTGTCCAAACTGAAAGCGTTTGCAGACGACAAATAATATATTGTTTAAATCATCGAATCCTCTTTTTAAAAGTGTAAAACATTGTGGAAAAAGGAGAAAAATGCATTTAAAAACATGATTTATCCAGAGTTATTTACTGAAAAAAGGAATAATAACAGTTTACCAAATTGAAAGCATCTGCAGACGACAAAAAACCTGGTTCAAATGATCGATTCCTCTTTAAAAGGTAGAAAGCAATGTGGTAAAAGGAGAAAACGTTTTCCAGCATTGTTTATGCGGGATTATATACTAAAAAAATAACGTTTTACCCAACTGAAAGTATTTGCAGACTACAAATAGAACCTAGTTTAAATGATCGATTCGTATTTTAAAAGGTTGAAAACATTGTGGAAGAAAGAGAAAACGTTTTTACAGCGTTGTATATCCGGGATTATTTACAGAAAAATTAACACTTTTACTACATTGAAAGCGTTTACAGACGACAAAAAACCTGGTTCAAATGATCCATTCTTGTTTTAAAAGGAAGAAAAAAATGTTGAAGAAAGAGAAAACAGCTTTGTTTATTCGGGATTATTTACTGTAAAATTAACACGTTACCGAACTGAAAGCACTTCCAAACCACAAATAAAACCTAGTTCAAATGATGGATGGTAGAAAATATTGTAGGAAATGAAGCTTTCACGACTATTTTTACTCCAGAAGTATACCAGCAAAAATCACATTTAAGCAATTTTCCGGAAGCTTTAGCCTATGTGATGTTGGAAACAGCTTTCGGCTTTATCCTGTGTCCAAACTTCAATTTTCTCACTTCCAGAATGCTTTTAGAAACATTGCTAGAAAAGGAGAAAATCCTGGTTACCAGCATTTTCTCCTTTTCTCGCAATGTTTTGTTTTGCGCTATCAAAGCTAAGTTCCATCTTTCGAGTCACACAGAGTGACCTGGGTCGACACTTTTTTTTTTTTCAGATGCATTAATCCCCCTTTTCACAGAGAAAAGCTCAAATGATTAATACGTATGTGAAAAAAATCCAATCAGAGATTTGATAAAATGCCTATCGTCGTATAAATCCACCTATTTAATTGAGTTCACGCATTTCAAAGGAAACAGATGTACTGTAAATATAGGTTAGCTTTTATCCGAGGCCAAATGTTAATAACTAGTCTTGACGTTTTTGCACGAAAATGTCTGAGTGAAACCGAATGACAGCCTTAAATCACAACTTCTCTCACTTTTAAAGGAACCTTTTTAGTTGTGATAACCATTTTAAAAAAATCTGGCAAATCACCAATAAATCGTTGTCTGCGCATGTCATATTCTTCGAAGATCCGACCTGTCTTATATGACACATCACTCCCCCAACATAGGAGGGAATGTAGTAATACGCGCTATAAAGTAGCGATGGAGAAATGGCTTTTATTGAGTAAACGTTTATTTTAGTGTGAAATTTAAAGTAAAGGTTGTCGCGTAGAAAAGTAGTCCGGTTCTGTACCCAGGATGACCAGATTAGATAGATGTGTATTTGCAGAATGCCATCTAGCGTGAGAAAATGCAAATAAATGCAATTCGATATATCGGAATCATTCTATATTTATTACATTCTGATCGGTTTCGAAAAATGATGATATTCCTCTCTGAAAGAAAAAACATTTTGGGTAAAGGAGAAAACGCCGGCTACCAGCATTTTCTCATTTTCCCACAATGTTTCTTAAGACCTTCCTCAATAGCGTCGTTAAAAACTGATGAGGTTTTGATAAAGGCATAATGGCTTTCATTTGAAGTGTGAAAATTTAGGCAGTCATGGAAAAAAACACTGGGAACTTATTGATCGATCCACTTCCGGTGTAATTAGCGCAATAGAATTGGCGTACTTACCCTTTCCGTTCCATCGGTTAGAAAAAGAAGCCCAGGGTTTTTTTTGCGGACGGCATAGATCAAGATCAGACTGGACAGAACGTGCAGTCTGATCTTGAATCTATATCGACCGCTAATTCAGTCGAGCATACAAAGTAACGATAATTTTGGGTTTTATACATTTTCGGTAATCGAAAGATGTTCAGTTACATACATATCGGCGGTTTACTTCCAAAACCTTGTAACAAGCTGTAGAACTTGAGAGATTTTCGAAGTATACCGACGATATATACTTGTATTCGCCGCAGAAGAATTGATTCTTCTTCTGCTTTGACTATATCGTCGGTTTACTTCCAAAACCTCGTAACTACAGCTTGTAACAAGCTGTAGTTACGAGAGTTTCGAAGTAAACTGACAATATGGTGCTTTACTGCTTTTTAAACATATCAGTTATATCGTGGCTGCCAGTGCACCTATTTATGTTTTCTTTGAGTTTCCAATACCAGCGCTTTGTACTATATATTATTTTAGCCACTGGCTGCTTTTTCACATATTCTTTGTCGAATGCTGAACTTCGGCAGTTCAGTCAGTAGCGTGCAGGACTTGAGAACACGGGGTCCAGGGTTTGATCCCTGACTACGACCCCTGGCTCGGCCAATATCTTTCCAATTATTGATGATAGTCATTGCAACAAGATTCATTTCTCTCCCATCGCTGATCATTGTTTCGACGATATTTATGTGGGAAAGCAGCCAGTGGCTTTGAAAAAATATAGTCCCCGTGGGGTCCCGGGGTTTTTTACTGTATAGAATAGGACCTCGGCCTTTCTCTATGGCATGTCGTAGAAGGCGACTAAAATTAGAGACAAACGGCTGCTTTACTCGTAATTCGTAGGATTGCAGCAGGCTGGGTAGTTCTTATTCCAAATCCTATATTTTTTTCTCGATGTAAATAGGGTTTGGAATGGGAATCAGTTGGCCTGTGGGACCCCGTGTGGTTTAATCGGGGGTATAAGAATAAACCACTGCAGTCCCGCGATCGTCACATCTGCCATTTCATCTGGCGGAACAAAAGTGACAGCATGCATGTCGTAAAAGGCGACAAAAGGGGCATCATTTTGTGTTTCATCCATTCCTCATTTATCATGTTTGTCTTATGTTGTTGCACATTTATGTTATTTTCACCTCGCATTATTGTTTACTAAGTAAGTGTGCCCAATATGACCTAAGTTGTCGACGGGCCTTAAAACGCTATTCATTCATTCATTGAAAAAATATAGTGTAAAGTGGTGGTAAAAGAGATTCCAAGAGAGCATGGAAAGATGTTAAGTTATATACATGTAGGACGGTAGAAGGTAGTATACCCACAACACTTCTAGTGTAACATGGATTTGTATTCTTGATTGTTGTTAACCCTTTCCCAAACAAGCCCTGGTTTTTACGTGTCTGCAGTAAAAGTCTTTTGAAAACACTGTGGGAAAAGGAGAAATTGCTCGTAACGAGCAATTTCTCCATTTCCCACAGTGTTTTCTACCCTTTTTTGAGAACCTTCTGCCATTTTCTCAAAATCTAAAATTGTCGTCTGTAAAATCTTTCAGTTTGGAAGAGTCCAAATTTGTTGTTTGGGAAAGCGTTAAATACGGATTTATACAGATATAATACTTTTGCACATTTGTAACCTACCAGAAATTTCTTTGATATGTATATTGAAATTATTTGTTGTTACTTTTGTCAATTTCCAGAAAAGGGAGGTAATTATTATCTCCCTGTGTAATGAGAATATAATGGTTTGAGATTCATAAATTATAATTCTAAGATGGAAAAAAGGAAAAGATTGCACGATTAAAGTAGTACAATAATACTAATTTTCAATTGTAGCAAATTTTGTAGCATAATATTATAGTGGAAATAACTGTTTTCTATTACGGGTTCACTACCTAACCCCCCAATTTTTACACAGCATTTTTTTTTTTTTTTTTTATAGGGGGGGTGGAATTTACAATGTTTGAAATTCTGAATCTCAATTAATTTATTCAGCAGTTTTAACGGTTAAAGAATTCCTTAAAAATGCAAATTATAAAACCGTCTTTGAAGTAGGCACTGCATATCTGTTGTTTTGACTTCGGTGTACTTCTATATATGGCGTGGCAACACGCGAAAAGGGGCATTGAGACACGCGCGTAAAGTGAAGTCTCAGTCCAAGCAAGCTAATCTGAGGCGACACTCCACGACAACATTAGATTTTGTCCTTCAGTAGACATGTGCAAAACCGAAAATTACATGAAAACGGAAAGTGTCGTCTCGGATCAGCCTGCGCAGATTGCGCAGGCTGATCCGAGATGACACTTTACGCAAATGTCCAAATGCCCCTTTTTAATGTGTTGCTGGTCGTATTAAGAACTTGTCGGTGGTTTGAATGTTAGAGAATTCCTTAAAAATGCAAGTCATGAAAACCCGTCTTTGAAGTAGGTTTACACATCTGTTGTTTTTGATTTCAATGTACTTGTATGCCAAATAATTACGGTCTGCAATGCTTAAAGTGCATTACTTTCTCGGTTATAAGAAACTGTGTAAAACTTAAATATTTCAATTGCTTAAACCTTTATCATGCTTAAATAACTGAAATGAAATTGTCAGTTAGATTGTAAAAACCGAAATATTGGTTTTTTCAAAGTTATGTTTTAGGCAATATTATCTCCTTATCGCACAGTGTAGATCCAAGATCAGGCTGCACGTTCTGCGTAATTTGATCTTGATCTACTCTGTCCGCCGTAGGAGAGAGAGAGAAAGAGGCGGGAACGGGAGGAATAAAGAGAGGAGGTATAAAAGCGAAACGAGACATGGGGAACAAGGAGTGGGAAAAGGGTGGACTGGTTGTGCCGTGGTCAAAGCGTTGAGAACGCTGAAGTAGTATTTGTCAAGGAAATACATTGTGTGGAATTAATCGTTTGAAAGAAAAAGAGACACATTGTTCAAATATTGGCCTAAAAGTCAACCCACTAAAAATGAATACCTTTTCGGATGAAGGCAGAGTGCTCATGTACTTTTAATTTATAGTATTGAAATATCTTTATCCTTTTACATTTAATTTCCAACATTACAATCAATTACTTCGATCTATAAATATTCATGAGCAATTACATGGAGAAGCGCGCAATCATAGGACGAACAAGACATGGAACGAATTGGTTTGGAACGAAAAAGCAGGCAAGTTTGTATCATTGCGCCAATAAAAGGCTATGAGCGATAGAAGCTATTTTAATATAAAAAATAAGTATCTCAACGATCGATGGCCTCGTCCAATGTATTTTAATATGCCATTTCAAATTACAGTCCTACCAAAAAACTCATTTGCCTGAAAAAAAATGAGTTTAACTGTGTTTATTTCCTTCGGCTTTGCACGAAATAAAATACATGGTTATCAAAATGAAATCTTAAACTCATAGTGGTATTGTCTTCGACAAATACCACAAAAACTGGACTATCATTCCTGAGGCCCGAGGTTCGATGCCCGGCCCAACCAGGACCTCTCTGAGACACCTTGTGTTGCCCACCCAACTAGAGGTGAACTGGTTTGGAACCCAGAGGTAGCCTCGCGTGTATCGATGCTTTACACCGGGAATGTTAATGAAGCAAGGAGGTCTATTCGAAGAAGAGCTGGGGGCATGTACCCAAATATCCTTGTATGCGATTCTTTCTCTCTAATGGTCCATACCATATATGCTTAGAGCACGGAGGGACCTTTATCCTAGAAACTCATCATCATCAAGGAGTGGGGAAAATAGTCATAATCTACGAAATAACACGTTACTTCTATATAAAAAGTATTCCGCGTGCAGTACTGACTCAAGTAGGAATGAATAAATGAAGTGTTATAGATTTTATATAGCTCTTTTTCGTGATTTCTTCCGTGGTTTACTCTTGACGTTTCTTTGCTCTTTAGGCTGCTTAGCCCGACTTACTGACCTTTAGCGGGCAGTGTAGATCAAGATCAGACTGCACAAAACGTGCAGTCTGATCTTGGATCCACATTGTCCGATAAGGAGTTATTTCTCCTAGAAAAAAACCCTTTGAAATAGCATCATCTGCGTTTTTTCTATAAATTTGGAAAATCATGAAACGTAATTTGTAGAATAATGATAAACAAATTATAGTAATAGTGATAATGTTTTTGGATGTATACTGCAATCAGCCCGTGTGTCCGTCCTTGTGTACGTCCTTTTGTCCGTCTTTGTACAAGATACTAACGTTAGTAATTGCCTATTTCTGTCAAAGCGCTGGCGGGGGTATTAAGTCACATTCAGTGACAGCTCTAGCATGTGGAATGACAAATCGACTGGCGATTTTTTAATGTTGTTTTGTCCGAAATAAAAATTAAGGTCGGACAGTGTCGATCCAAGATCAGACTGCACATTCTGTGAAGTCTAATCTTCTGTCTACACTAAACGTATTGGGATATTATTTATCTTCATCAACTTAACCCTTTACCACACAATCCCGAGTTTTAACGACCCTCTCTGAGAAGAAGGCCTTCTGAAAACATTTTGGGAAAAGGAGAAAATGCTGGTAACCAGCATTTTCTCCTTTTCCCAAAATGTTTTCTAGACTATCTGAAACAAATCTCATCATTTGTGCCATATAAATTTTGCCGCCTGCAAGTCCTTTCCAATTGGATTTTCTCAAATATTATTGTTTGAGAAGGAGCTAAGGGTTATGACCAGTTCCTATAGATGATCATTTGCCGCGAGTTAAGCTCTGTTTTATTTCTTGTCTAATAATAACCTCATATCTGACAATTTATGCGATTTTGAAATTGCTTCATTACCGTTTTACGAGGAACAGTTACTCGAGTAGACTGATCGAAGATGAATAATTGGAGCGGTCATCAGACCTCTTCAACAGTGGCGAGTTTAAAAGGCAGACTGCCACAGAACTTGCTGTCTAATTCTATTTCTTCTAGCGTAATTGTTCTGATACACAGTCTGTTTTGTCATGCTTTGGTAAATAAAGCGAAAATCGACAGGAAATAGACGTGGTTTATTTTTCATAAATGACGAATTTCAGAAAGATTTAATTTAGTAATTTAGCTGCAGATCACCTCTCTAATAATTGTAGTTTTTTTATTAAGCAAATATTCCAAGCAGAAGAAAAAATAACAAGAATTACGTTAAAAAAGAGAACGAAGACCGCTGGACAAGAACATGCAACTTGAAAACGCGACAGGAAGGTCAAATTACGGTCATGTAAAGCATATGAGATTTCTACGCGGCGGCTTTTAATACTCGTTTGCTTACCAAAATCTACCAAAATATATTGAAATTAAAAGCCAATAAACTATTTGAAAATATTGATACTGATCTCTCCTGGCTTCTTTAAATCTTTAAAGAAGCCAACTTGTTTTCATTATGGCTCGTGCGAGTCCATCCGTATGTAAAGCTTTGTCTGCGCATGTCATATTCTTCAACTTATTGCTAATTTAAATTTTCCATCGCCTTAACGCTTTACCTTACGACGAAATATTGAAACGGACTAAACTGAAAGCAATTGAACCAATAAGTTTAAATATAGCTCCATTCATGACTTCTGTCTTTGATAGGGTCAAAAACATTGTGAGAAAAGGAGAAAATGCTGGTGACCAGCATTTTCTCCTTTTTCCACAATGTTTCACAAGCCTCCCTTACCAGATTCGTGAAAACCAGGGATTGTTTGGTAAAGGGTTAAATCTGCATCTATGGAAAGTATCTACTCGTGTCATCATGCACGGTGAGAGCAGACTGACCTAGGTTGAAACATTTTCATGATAGTTTATATTTTGCATGTCAGTGAATCATTCCACGTCATGACAAACCCTTTTTATTTGTACAAAAATTATATACATTCATATTAAGAGCTCCAAATGGAGGGAGTGATTTCGATTTCAAATTTAAAAATATTAATTATTCTCCACTAAACCCTATGTTGTGGGTGCTCATTAGAATCGTCTCATTGAGACGATTCTAATGAGCACCCACAACATAGGGTTTCATAGAGAAATAACTGATTTAGAAAACCGTCACTCCCTCTTATCTGGAGCTCTGATATTGCACGACATGTATGGTTTATGCATTTCTTGAAAGCATTAAACCCCATTTTTAGCGCACTTGAGCACCAAGTGCTCAAGGAGCACCAAGTGCTCAAGGTAAGCTTTTGTGATCGTGCTGTGTCCGGCGTCCGTCGTGCGTCGTCAACTTTTACCTCATGTACGCTCTTGACACCACATTTTTCAATCCGATACTCATGAAACTTGGTCAAAATGTTAGTCTTTATGATCTCGTACGAGTTGGAAAATGGGTCGTGTCGGGTCAAAATTAGGTTAAGTCTATTAAAAAAAAATTCTTGTGTAGGAGCCACATCTTAAGTCCAATGCCGTTGAAAGTTGGTCAGAATGTTTGTCCTGGTGATATCTTAAATGTATTGAAAAATCTTTTATGTCGGGTAAAAAACTAGGTCACTAGGCCAGATGTCGGAAAAACCTTGTGTACGCTCTAGAAGACACAATTTTAGTACAACAATCTTGAAAATTAGTCGGAATATTTGTCTTGATAATAACTCGGACAGTATCGAAAATGGATCGTGTCAGATAAAAAACTAGTTCACTAGGTCAAATCAAATAAAGATTTCCTGTATGCTGTAGAGACCACATTTTAAGTCCAATACTATTTGAATTTATTAGAAAGTTTGTCTTGATGATATCTTGGATGACTTTGAGAAAGGTCATGTTGGGTAAAAAACTAGGTCACTAGGCCAAATCTCAAAAAAACCTTGTGTACGCTTTCGAAATAGATCTAAGATTGGTCATAATTCGTCAAAAGGCTAAGGTGAGCGACTTCAGGACCACCATTGTTTTCTTGTCAAGGAAATAAAGCTGATGGAGAATATAAATAAAGAAGAAAAAGCTGATAAAGATGATGATAATGTTTTCTGTTTCAAAGACAAACTTGAATATTTAACCAACATTTAAATTATCGCGCTGCAACTGTTTTCTGGTTTGGACGAGTCCAAAAGTTTGTCGTTTGGTTAATAGGTGAATGGTTTCGGCAATTTCATTGACTAAAGACAATAACTTAAATTCTTTTTCAGATGACGGTTAAACCGCAGTGTCACAAATCTTGAGGAATAACATAACGACATAGAAAAGCGTCACCTTATGTTATATGAGCGAATAAGACACATTACAGTGAATGGGCAGTGCTCTGCCAGGCTCACTGAAGTGTGAGTAAATTTTTACAGTGATAGAAAAGTTCTGGTTAAAAGCAACACTGAAGTGTGAACCGGTTTTCTTCATTAAGGTACGAATCAATATATGTCTTATAGTGATAAAAAAAAGTTCGAGGTTAGCAACACTAACGTGTGACTCAATTTTCTCAGTGTATTGGTTGAAAAAATCGAGTTAAAGAAAACTGAAGTGTGAGTGAATTTTTAAAGCGATAGGAAAGTTCGGGTTAAGTAACACTGAAGTGTGAACCAGTTTCCTTCATTGAGGTGTGAATCAATATTTGTCTTACAGTGATCAAAGAGTTCGAGTTAAGCAACAGTTAAGTGTACTCAGTTTTCTTGCAGTGATAATAAAATTTACGTTAGGCAAAACTGTGACTCAGTACAGGAATTTTCTTCTTGCAAAAAAACAACCCCTCGCGTTTAGAAAATATGTAGTGTAACTCAATTTTCTTGTTTTGAACGAAATTTTCAACACTGAAATGTGACTCGCCTTTCTTCCTAATCGACCAGAAAGTTCGAGTTAGGTGACAGTGAAGTCTAAACGGTTGCAGGTTCTAAAAGTAAAGTTAACTTACAGTAAAGGATGGTTCTAAAGTTAAAGGAGAAAAAGTCATCTTCGAGTTAAGTAACGGCGACGTGCTACTTGCTTTTTTTCCAAGTAAAAGGAAAGTTCGGATTAAGACACGGTAAGGTGAGACAATATTTGTGACGTAGGCCTAACGTAAAATGCTTGGAAATAGACCGGAAACATGGCATGGAATGGGATATCCACTGGGGTAAGTTTTATTGTCATTGATAATTTATAAACAGTAGCAGTAGTAGTAAAACGATGGCCCGTGGCTCAGTGGTGAGCGCGTTGGACTTATGACCTGGTGGTTGTGAGTTCGATACCCGGTTGAGGCAAACTTTCTTTCTGGCGTATTTTCGCCTCTCACCTCTGCTGAAGCATGTGAGAAAAGTAGTCGGTGGCTTTGGAAAGAAAGTAGTGTTAGTACTGGTATGAGAAAGCCAGGAAACACATGTGCGTCACCGACCGCCATGATATGACCTTAGCTGTTAAAGTGGCGTTAAACTCCAATACAACCAACCAGTAAAACGATATAGAGGATATTTGTGTTTTTTTTTTTCGGTGAAAGATCGAAATTTATTATATACCTAGCAGTGAAATCCTGGAATTTTCCTGTGTAATAAATTTTGATATCATCACTAGTGACGATATCAACTTTCACATTCATTTCCTGTCGTAATTTAGGTATTCATCCGCACTATGTCCCGGATTTCTTCCTCTATCCAAAGTATTGATTTAGACTTTCAAACGAAAAGTTAAAAATAATAATATTAATAAGGTACTAGTATATAATAAATAGAATCATCAACTGGTGAGGTGCTAAAGGTGAGCTATTGTGATCGCCCTCTGTCCGTCGTCCGTCAACAATTTGTTTAAACATCTCCTCCTCCTAAACCACTGGGCAAATCTTCATGAAACTTGGCAGGAATGTTCCTTTGGTGAAGCTCTACCAAAATTGGTCAAAGAATTTAATACCACAAACAACTCTGGTTGCCATGGCAACATAAAGAAAAAAAACGAAATCTTTGAAAATATTCTCCTCTGAAACTAGAAGGCGTAGAGCTTTGATATTTGGTATGTATCATCTCCTAATGGACCTCTACCAAGTTTGTTCAAATTATGCCCCTTGGGTCAAAACTGGCCCCGCCCCAGGGGATAACGAGTTTGAGCATAGAAACAAAGAAGGAAAACTTTATTAATCTTCTACTCTGAAACTTGAAGGCGTAGAGCTTTGATATTTGTTATGTAGCATCTCCTAGTAGACCTCTACCAAGTTTGTTCAAAATATATCCCTGGGGTCAAAACTTGCCCCATCCCTGGGGTCACGAGTTTGAGCATAGGAACAAAGAAGGAAAACTTTAAAAATCTTCTCCTCTGAAACTTGGAGGCGTAGAGCTTTGATATTTGGTATGTAGCATCTCCTAGTGGACCTCTACCAAGTTTATTCAAATTATATCCCTGGGGTCAAAACTGGCCCCACCCAAGGGGTCACAAGTTTGAGCATGGGAACAAAGAAAGAAAACTTTAAAAATCTTCTCCTCTGAAACTTGAAGGCGTAGAGCTTTGATATTTAGTATGTGACATGTCCTAGTGGACCTCTACCAAGTTTGTTCAAATTATGCCCCTGGGGTCAAAACTGGCCCCACCCCGGGGGTCACGAGTTTGAGCATAGGAACAAAGAAGGAAAACTTTAAAAAAAAATCTCCTCTGAAACTTGAAGGCGTAGAGCTTTGATATTTGGTATGTGGCATCTCCTAGTGGACCTCTACCAAGTTTATTCAAATGATGTCCCTGGGGTCAAAACTGGCCCCACCCCGGGGGTCACTAGTTTGAGCATAGGAACAAAGAAGGAAAACTTTAAAAATCTTCTCCTCTGAAACTAGATGGCGTAGAGCTTTGATATTTGGTATGTAGCATCTCCTAGTAGACCTCTACCAGGTTTCTTTAAATCATGCCCGTGGGGTCAAAACTGGCCCCGCCCCGGGGTCACAAGTTCGAAAATAGGAACAAAGAAAGAAAATTTTAAATTTCTTCTTCTCTAAAACTAGAAGGCATAGAGCTATGATATTTGGCATGTAGCAATTCCTAGTGGATCTCTACCAAGTTTGTTCATATTATGCCCTTGGGGTCAAAACTGGCCCTGCCCCGGGGTCACAGGTTGGAAGCAACAAAAAAGAAGAACTTTAGAAATCTTCTCTGAAACTTGAAGGTGCAGAGCTTTGATATTTGGTATGCAGAATCTTCTAGTGGACCTCTACCAAGTTTTTTCATATGATGTCCCTGGCGTCAAAACTGGCCATGCCCCGGAGGTCACAGGTTGGAACATAGGAACAAAGAAGGAAAATTTTAAATTTCTTTTTCTTTTAAACAGGAAGGTGTAGAGCTTTGATACTTGGTATGTAGCATCTTTGAGTGGACCTCTACCAAGTTTGTTCCAAGGATGCTGCTTTGGTTAAAACTGACCCAGCCACGGGGACCACAAGTTCGAACATAGGACAAAGAAGGAAAATTAAAAATTCTTCTTTGAAACTGGAAGGTGTAGAGCTTTGATATCAAATTTTGATTGCCCTATGTCCGGCGTCTGTCGCCCGTCAACAATTTCTTTAAACATCTTCTTCTCCTAACCCACTGGGCCAATCTTGATGAAACTTGACAGGGATGTTCCTTGGGTGAAGCTTTACCAAAGTTGCTCCAAGAATTGAATTTCACTCAAAAGCTATAGTCTAAGGTGAGCGTTCCAATGGCCCTCTTTTTTCTAGGTAACTAGAATATAAAAGTCGGTATTTCCACTAGTCGTACCCGTGAAACAAAGAAAAATACTTTCACTGATATTTCTCGATATCCTACCGGAAAGCATGAAATAATAGTAGTAATCGTAGCAGCAGTAGCAGAAAAAGGAGAAGGAGGAAGAGTCGAAGTAGAAGTGGTAACAACCGTAGAGGTAGAAGTAGTAGTGGTAATAGTAATACTAACTATAGTAGTAATAGAACGTTATTAGTAGAAGCTGATGTAGTTATAATAATAGTAGTAGCAGAGCTCCAGATAGAGGGAGTTATTTTCATTTCAAACTTGAAAATGTAAGTTATTCTCCACTAAACCCTATATTGTGGGTACTCATTAGAATCGTCTCATTGAGACGATTCTAATGAGTACCCACACCATTGGTTTTGGAAGATAAATAATGGATTTAAGATACCGTCACTCCCTCTTATCTGGAGCTCTGTAGTAGGAGCATAAGTAGTAATGGTCGTCGGAGAGGTAGGAAGAGTCGTAGAAGGAGTAGGAATACTGGTTGCAGTAATAGTAGTAGTAAAAGTAATGGGAGTCGTAGTTGTAGGAATCGTAGAAGCATAAGCAATAGTAGCACGAGTAGTAGTACTAGTAGCATGAAGAGAAGTGGGTGGGAAACATCTCCATTTTCGTAAAGGCTAATTGGCCTATCTCGGCAGCTTCCGTCTTTAAATATGAGAGCTGATACCGAACACTCACTAACTCGTCGTTAAACATCGACCCGTTCGTAAAAGTTATCGGCCAACTTCGGCAGGTCCCGTCTTTTGATAAGAGAGTTAGAGGCTGTAGACTTACTAACGCATCGCTCACTCTTCGGTAAACATCGACGTTTTCGTAAATCTATTTGGCCAATCTCGGCAGCTCCCGTCTTTTAATATGAGAGGTAGGGGCTGTAGACTCACCAACTCATCGGAAAATATCGTGAAATATCGACGTTTTCTTAGAGGCTATTCGGCCAATTTCGGCAGCTCTCCGACGGTCTTTTACTATGAGAGTTAGGGGCTGTAGACTCAATAAATCATCGGTAAATATCGTGTAACATCGACGTTTTCGTAAAGGCTATTCGGCCAATCTCGGTAACTCCCGTCTTTTATCGTGAGAGTAAGGGGCTGTAGACTCACTAAGACATCGGTAAATATCGTGTAACATCGACGTTTTCGTAAAGGCTATTCGGCCAATCTCGGCAACGTCCGTCTTTTATTATGAGAGTTAGGGGTTGTAGACTCACCAACTCATCGGTAAATATCGTATAACATCGACGTTTTCATAAGACTATTTGGCTAATCTCGGCAACTCCCGTCTTTTATTATGAGAGTTAGGGGCTGTAGACTCACTAACACATCGGTAAATATCGTGTAACATCGGAGTTTTCGTAAAGGCTGTTCGGCCAATCTCGGCAACTCCCGTCTTTTATTATGAGAGTTAGGGGCTGTAGACTCCCTAACACATCGGTAACTATCGTGTAACATTGACGTTTTCGTAAAGGCTGTTCGGCCAATCTCGGCAACTCCCGTCTTTTATTATGAGAGTTAGGGGTTGTAGACTCACCAACTCATCGGTAAATATCGTATAACATCGACGTTTTCATAAGACTATTTGGCTAATCTCGGCAACTCCCGTCTTTTATTATGAGAGTTAGGGGCTGTAGACTCACTAACACATCGGTAAATATCGTGTAACATCGGAGTTTTCGTAAAGGCTGTTCGGCCAATCTCGGCAACTCCCGTCTTTTATTATGAGAGTTAGGGGCTGTAGACTCCCTAACACATCGGTAACTATCGTGTAACATTGACGTTTTCGTAAAGGCTGTTCGGCCAATCTCGGCAACTCCCGTCTTTTATTATGAGAGTTAGGGACTGTAGACTCACTAACTCATCGGTAAATATCGTGAAATATCGACGTTTTCGTAAAGGCTATTCGGCCGATCTCAGCAGCTTGCGTTTTTTGATATGAAACTGGTTAGGGGCCGATGACCTTAAATAGTAGTAACAGTTAAGAGGAAGAGATGTCGTGATAGTAGTAGTAGTAGTGGTAGTGGTAGTGGTAGTAGCATTAGGAGGTCGAGGTAGAGTAATACTATCACAGAGATGCATTACCTCTTCACCACTCGAGAAAATTTTAGACTGGTCCAAATTGAAAGCATTTACAGACAACGAAATAAATGTGTCTAAATAATCGAGATTTGGCTTGGGAAGGGAAGAAAATATTGTGGGAATAGAAGAAAATGCTGGTAACCAGCATTTTCTCCTTTTCCCACAATGTTTTCAAAAGGCTTCTACCTCAGGGTTGTCAAAAAAAGGGATTGTGTGGTAATGCCTCAAACCCTCTTTTGCCGTAGCCTGGTTCATTGTATTTGTATAGACATCTAAAATTATGATTCCTCGTTCCCATATTACCAGTAATTACTGTGTAAGAGCGGCAATCTTCGTCGGATAAATCATGGCCGACAAGGACAGTTGATATTGCGGCTTCCCTTTTGCAAAGTGCGGTGATTTGATAAAGCCCTCTATTAACCTTTTGTGTGCTTATCGCGACTCGCTGACCTTTTGCGGACAGCGTAGATCAAGATCAGACTGCACAGAACGTGCAGTCTGATCTTGGATCTACGCTGTCCGATCTGGAGATATTTTTCCCCGAAACATAACTTTGAAATAACAATTTTTGGGTAGGTATTTACTATCGAATTGAACATTTAATTTTAGTTCCGTAGCAGGATAAGGATTAACGACACTAAAAGATTTAGTAGATAGTGTAGATGAAGATCAGATTGCACAGAATGTGCAATCTGATCTCTGATCTACACTGTCCACTGTTTTTTTGCTAGTTATGAACCAGTTGCTAGTTTGATCCCCGGGACCTTAATTTTGATCCTTTAACGGAACTGTGTTTGTAGCCCTTAAGAGATGCGATTCATTTCATCCCTACAACGTAGAGGCTGTCTGTCCGTTTGTCCGTACGTCCGTTCGTCTTTTCGTAGACACAATTTTGTCCGGAGAAATACTCCTATATTTTTTCATGTACTGAACTCAAATTTACACACAGTGTTCCTGTATATATGTCGTAGTCCAAACTGGAATCCAGGCAGATCCGGAATCTGCCTAGACCAAACTGGAATTTGTCTATAACAAATCAGGATTCCAGTTTAGCTTTGCAGTTCTACAATCTGCCTAAACCAAACTTTAATAATTTCTCGTTGAATTTAGGGCGTCTACATATGAACCATCTTACTTTTAAACGTAAACCCCAAAATAAAAGAAGTTTTAGTTAGAAATTCAGAGTAAATATAAATTTTGAATGTTTTGTACTGATAAAAAAGGTGGAAAAAAAGAGCGATTGTCGAAAAAATCATAAAGAAAATGCTTTAAATGAAAATACCTCTCAATTGTAAACATAATTAAATCAATATATTTAAAAAAAAAAGTATTAGAAAACAATGCATTTTGGTCTACACAAAATTTGAATTCTAATTTGGTCTAGGCAGATTCCGGATCTGCCTAGATTCCAATCTGGCCTACAACATATATATTTGAAGTTGTGTATGTGCAATTTTCATGACCCTGCTGCGATTTGTTACGGAATTATCTCGCCTTGAACTTTTTTCAACTCTTACTTTTGTACTAAACCAATCTGCATTCTGTGAGAAATGTTTTTGTGACAAGGAGCTGGTTTGTGGGGGGGGGGGGGTGTATAATCACGTTTACTGATCGCTCTAGTTTATTCAGTATCGAAAGAGTAAATACCAAAATAATTTATCTAGTCTATCTATCATTAAACCGTGTAGTTCTTTTTTTTTATTTTCGGACTGGAAAACGTTTACGGCAGTTTTAGACCGACTCGGATCGCCCGTTCACGATCAGACGCCGCTGGGTAAGTTAAACTCTTTACCACACAATCCCGACTTTTAACGGTGTCATCCCATTGGTTCCACATTTTGAAAAACAAATAAGGCATTTACCTGTATGGGTCAAGGGTGATATAAGGGTAAGTGTGAATATAGTCTGTATCAAACAGGTAATTCAGGGTAATTTGGTAGGCGTGGTCCTGCACAGTGTGGAACGTAGACCATATTAATAATATCTCTTTATGCAAGCACGTTCCACCATTTAGAAACCACAGAACAAATACTTATATGTAAATGCCTTCAATTAGAAGTTTACAAAAATACCCCACCCATAGTTCTAATGTTTGTAGTTAACCCTTTACTCCATAGATACTCATTTCTACACATTGCTTGTAGGAGCCTTTGGAAAACATTGTGGCAAAAGGTGAAATTGCTCGTGACGAGCAATTTCACCTTTTTCCACAATGTTTTCTACACTGTCAAAAGGTATCATATACTTAAGAAAAAGCTTCATCCTTGCTGTTATTTAGGGTCAGCTAGAGACACCATAGAAATGCCTTATGGGGTAAAGGGTTAAAGGAACTTTGCAGTTACTCTGAATCTCATATAGAATTTCTGTTCGTTCATATAAATTTGCCTTTAACTACTAGTACTGATACAGACTATGGTTGGAAATTCGTCCCTGGCTAAGATTACACTGCAAAATGTGGGACAAATGGGATGAAACCCTTTTAACGACCCTGAGAAAGAGGCCTTTCGAAAACATTGTGGAAAAAGGAAGAAATGCTGGTTACCAGCATTTTTTCCTTTTCTCATAGTTTTTTTTTCAAAAGGCGTTTCCCACAGCGTTTCCATGCAGCTAGTGGCTTGGAAAGAATATTGTAAAAAGTGCTGGTAAAGAAACTTCAGGAAAGCATAGATAGGTGCACTGACTGCGGCAACAAAACTCAAACAATGTTGAAAACGGTGTTAAACACCATATAATCAATCAGTTCCCCTCCTCCCCAAAAAATTAGATCCGTCCAAAATGGAAGTAATTGCAGACAGTATAATCAATGTAGTTAAAAAGATCATATCGGTATTTGAAACACATTTCTCCTTGTCCTACAGTGTTTTTAAAAGACTGTCCGACAGAATTACCGTTAAAACTCGGGATTGTGTGGTAAAGGGGAAAAATCCCCGCAAATATGGCCATGACAGAATTGGCTAAAGGGGAAGTGGATCTGGTTTATTTTTTTCTGCGTCTGTTTAAACTTCATGCTGTCATTTCCGTTCAAAGAACCAATACATTAACCAATCTGAAATCAATACGCGCGTGGAACTATTTTATAGCGCGTGGCTATGAAGCTTTTTTGAACTCGGCAAGATTGATGGCAACGAATGATATAATCAATCATTCTAGAGAAACTGCCTTTATGTTTTGATAGTTTGTTTATTCACTGTTTTTCATACGGTTGCAATGGCTGCAGTTTGTCTGTGCGTTTTTTCCCTTGACTACTCTGAACTAATTATCTTTTGAAGAAGAAATAGAGGATAATTGGCTTTTTTTTTTTCGGATAAATATCGAAATTTATTTCATTTTGTGAACACCATCGATAATATTTCAGCCACTCGTGAAAATATTACCGATAGTGTTCAAAAGATGAAATAAATTTCGATTTTTAAAGAAAAAAGAAACCAAATATTCAATTTATTTCATGTTTTTAACCCTTTCTGGGAGGAACGTTATCAAAATCAAGTACAGTTCTTTTCAGTATTTTCCCGTGGCAAACCCCTTCCGCATAGCGACGCATTACAATGAATTACGTCAAGCGAGAGAAATATAAGGTAAATGACGTCATATTTCCCATCTGGTTATGAGTCGTGCACATTTTACGTAGGTAACTAGAATTTAAATTTCGGTATTTTCACTGGTCGTAACCATGAAATACCGAAAAATAGTTCACCGATATTTCTGGATAACCTATCGGAAAGCATGAAATATTTTTTTGCGATTCGCAGTCTACGTTTATTGAAAATAACCGTAACAGAAGACTCAAAAAGTGCAGTTTATTCACCTTTAATGGTGTGGTTACAATCCCTGGTTACGACCCCTGGCTCGGCCAATTTCTATCCGAGGATTGATGTTGGTAACTGCGACAGGATCCATTCCTGTCCCATCACTGACCTTTCTTTTTCGACGATGATTATGTGAGAAAGCAGCCAGTGCTTGGAAAGAAGATTGTGCAGAGTACGGTAAAATAGACTTCAGGAAAGCATGGATAGGTGTACTGACTGCTGCGATATAACTGAAATAATGTTGAAAACGGCGTTACACAGTCATCGGAAAGGAATTGGTGAGCCTGAGATGGAACCAGCGACACCCTGTTCTCAAGTCCTGCGCACTGCCTCCCCGTGGGGTCCCGGGGTTTTTTTACTGTATAGAATTGGACCTCGGCCTTTCTCTTTGGCATGTCGTAGAAGGCGACTAAAATTAGAGACAAACGGCTGCTTTTCTCGTAATTCGTAGGATTGCAGCAGGCTGGATAGTTCTTATTCCAAATCCTATATTTTTCCTTCGATATAAATAGGGTTTGGAATGGGAATCAATTGGCCTGTGGGACCCCGTGTGGTTTAATCGGGGGTATAAGAATAAACCACTGCAGTCCCGCGATCGTCACATCAGCCATTTCATCTGGTGGAACAAAAGTGACAGCATGCATGTCGTAAAAGGCGACAAAAGGGGCATCATTTTGTGTTTCATCCATTCCTCATTTATCATATTTGTCTTATGTTGTTCGACATGTATGTTGCTTTCACCTCACATTATATAAGTAAGTGCGCCCAATATGACCTAAGTTGTCGACGGGCCTTAAAACGCTATTCATTCATTCTTTTGCACACTGCCAATTGAGCTACCCGGGCCGGGCTAAAATGACCTTGAGATGCCGGGAAGCGAACCTGGGACCTTTCACAAGGCAGGAAAAAGTAACTTAAGTTCTGAAAGGTGCTTTAACCCAATACCAACAGTCCTTACTTTTGATGACCCTGAGAAAGAAGCATTTTGAAAACATTGTGGGAAAAGGAGAAAATGCTGGTAACCAGCATTTTCTCCTTTTCCCACAATGTTTTCTACCCTTCACGAAAAGAAAATCAAATTTTCAGTCACTTATTTTGTCGTCTGCAAATGTTTTCGATCCCGACGAACCTAAGATGTTGTCGTTTGGTAATGAGTTAATTGTTGACAAATAGGGTAAGTTACCTTGAAAATATTTTTACAAAGTTATTCCCCTTGATTGAGTAAAACTTTCACTGAAATTGTAATCGCGTCCTCATGCGGCGATCTTGTTTCTTTCAGTCCTTTGATTAGCAACGATGTCCCATAATCGAAAATTTCGGTATTCCGTAAAAAGACCAGTAGAGTTTCAGTGGCCAATGTTCAGACTAATCAATCAAAACTCTCTGTTAACTAGAGAGCTATTGATGGACGCAATCTTGTACCAGACAATAGGATGCCACGATAACAAATAAACCTATAAAACTATAAAGAATGAATAGCCAAGCTTAGACCTCAGTCAGACTCGTCTTCATTTGGACAGACTGAAATATTATAATAAGAGTAGAATTTATAATCCATGCAATTTCTCCATTTTCACTATATAGAAGTTTTCAGACATACAATCTTGAACCTTCCCCCCCCCCCCCAAAAACCTAACTCTTTGAGGGCCAAATAAATAAACTCGATCTCTTTCGTCAGTTCTAGATCTGCATTTTACTAAAACTTACCAGGATTTTGATTGTTTATGCTTGACTACACAAACGAACGGCAGAGATCAGACGGCACGTTCTGTGCAGTCTGATCTTGATCTATGCCGTCCGTAAAAGTCATTTTTTTGCCTATGGCTACGAAAGAGTTAAAGGCACACTATGGCCCAAAAGTAAAGATTTCGATTTTACAGGCTCGACTACAAAAACGGACGGCATAGATTCGAGATCAGACTGCACGTCTGCACGTTCTGTGCAGTCTGATCTTGATCTACACTACCCGCAAAAGGCTAGTGAGTCTAGCCACGCAGCCGAAGTGTTAACAGTGTTTTCTATTCTGGCATTTTTTCTTCCTTTCTTTTCTGTGGCTCAGTGGTAAAGTGCAGGACTCGTGATCTGGAGGTCCCGGGTTCGAGCCTCGCTAACTCCACTGTGTTTTTTCACAGGAGTGTCCTTGGGCAAGACACTTCAGAGCCTAGCCTAAAAGTGGTGAAACCCAGGAAACATAAATATGTGAACTGTCGCCGTGATATGACTGAAATAACGTTGAAAGCTGCGTAAAACACCATTCAACAACTTCCTTTCAGTGGTTTGTGTCTTTATCAGGTGATTCACAACAGCTGTAATTTCAAACCTTGTAACTGCAGTTGTATAAAGTGATGATAATACGTGTAGTAGCGACAGTAGTAGTAGTGCTAGTAACAGAAGAATTTGAGTAATAGGTTTCGATGAAATTTCCTGGAAAATGGTACATTTTTTTAAAAACTTTACATTCATGAATATCGACGTAATATGTAGACTATGCTGGAATGCAATTTTTTGCTTTAACGCTTTCCCAAATGATAAAATACTGGACTGGAACAAATTGAAAGCGTTTGCAGACGACAAATTAAATGTAATGCATATGATGATTTTACCTATGTGAGGGTAGAAAACATTGTAGGTAAAGGAGAAAATGCTGGTAACCAGCGTGTTCTCCTTTTCCTACATTGTTCTCAACAGCCGTCTTTCCCAGCATTGTAAAAACCAGGGATTGTTTGGGAAAGGGTTAAAGTGACAATAAAGGCCAATCATCTGTCATTGTACGATAGGTGTAAGTGTTGGTCGCTAGCAGAGAAATAAATTTCAAAACTAGGTTAAAACCTGCCAGGTCGCTGTGTCTTTTGTTTACATTGTGTCCAATTTTACCTTTTTTTGTCAGGAACTAACATACTGCCCAAATACACGATAACTGTCATCTTCACAATATTTTCCATACTTTTAAATAATACGATTTAAATTCAAATGAATTATGACACTTAGTTTAAAATTATATTTTGGCCTTAACTGGGCCTTTAAGGATTTTCATATTTATTTACAGTATAGAAGATCAAAACAACAATAATATGAGGTTTTTCGCCGCCTTCACATCAGTTCCAGGCAACATGAACAGCTTTAAACCCGAGAAACGACGGTCTTATCCACTATATAGACAAGGTAAGGATTTGTCCAATGTTGCAAGGGAGATAACCCTATATTGTACACATGTTGTAAGTCTAGTTTCCTCCCTTGGTACTCGCTGCACATTGTCTTTGTTGCCGTTCTTATTTGCACGCGAGAAAACTTTAGACTTGTCCTAACTAAAAGCGTATGCAAACCACAATTTGAATATGACTTAGATAATAGCATTTGTCTTTGAAAAGATTTAAAACAATGTAGAAAAAGGAGAAAATGCTGGTTACCAGCATTTTCTCCTTTTCCCACTGTTTTCCAAAGACCTCTCTCGGGTCGTTACGAGTTAACCCTTGACCAAACAATCCCGGTTTTTTTTTTTCAACCCTGAGATAGAAATCTTGTGAAAATGTTTTCTACCCTACTGGAAACAAATTTCAATTGTTGAGTTACGTTTGCCTTCTGCACGTGCTTTCAATTCGGATCAGTCGAAAATTTTGTCGTTTGGTAAAGAGTTAACTCAAATACAAACAAACAAACAAACCCGCATAAGGCATTCCCCCCACACCTTAACCCTTTACCACACAATTCTGAATTAAACAATTTGAAGGAAAAAAAATAGCTTTTGAAAACGTGGGAAAAGGAGAAAATGCTGGAAGCTGCAGCATTTTCTCCTTTTCTCACATTGTTTTCTACCCTGTAAGAGAATAATCTTAACATTTCAGCGACATCTATGGAGTCGTCTGCAAATGCCTTCGATTTTGACAGGTCTAAATGTATGTCGTTAAATAAAGAGTTAATCAAGAACAGACAAATCGGTATTCAAATTTATTTTTCTTTTGGTATTTCATCAACAACAACAAAAGCAACTGGTAGTGTATATCAGTGATCAGACTGCACATTCTGTGCAGGCCAATCTTGCCTTACAGTGTCCGAAAAATCCAGTCTGTTCCTGATAAAAGATATCTACAAAAGTTGTACAACAGTTCTTCCTGTTATCACGAAGTTTTCTCGAGGGGATCGAAGCTGAGCCCCGCCAGCTCGGTTGGTAGCCTGCTGGGCTTGAGAATAGAAAGTCACTGATTCGTTCCCCGTCTCGGCCATTTTCTTACTGAATAGTCTCTCACCCCTGGGCATTGTTTCGACGATGTGAGGGAAAGCAGCCACTAGCTTGGCAAGATCAGTGGAGAACTGGTAAAAGAAGCTCCAGGAAAGCATGGATACTGTGTACTGGCCGGCGCGATATAAGTGAAATGGTGTTGAAAAAGGTGTTAAACATGGTATTATCACTGAATCTCGATGAGAAATGGAACTGAAAGCGGAGAAATGGTACAATTAAGTTTAAATAAATTAAGTTCATCTTAAATGCTTCTGTCCTGGCGATGCTCAGCACTTGGGCTTCTAAGCGCAACTCGGTCACCTATTTCGGATTCAATGTGGATTCAGATCAGACTGTACAGAAAGTGCATTCTGATCTTTGATGCCATAATTGTTAAAAAAATGATATGTTTTTTCAAACTTATTATTGGAGAAAAATATGTCTTTATCGGACAGTGTAGACCCAAGATCAGACTGTACGTTCTGTGCAGTCTGATTTTGATCTACACTGTCCGCAAAAGGTCAAAGAGTCGAGCTTAGCGGCCAAAAAGATTAAGGTAACATCTCTATTTATCTTTTCGAATCTCCCATAATTGTGACGTGTTGCGGGATTTTCCGCGCGCTGTATGACCTTGACCCCAATGTACATTGCAAGAAGATCAACACGAGGATGAAAATAGTGTCGTCTGTTTACTTTCGCGAAAACTGTTAACGGATATGCATTTCGGTCTATATCGAAAGGTATGTTTGCTTTGTAAGCCTAACTATTCGTAAAATACAGATATTGTTCATTATTAAATCGAATTTATTGTAAATGATTACGATTTAGTAGCGGTTGTCCAAACGAAAAATATGTCAAAATTCAAGATGGCCGCTGACACTTCCTGTCTGAAATTTCACAGGTGAATTATCCATCAAATCGATTCAATACTTATTTAACAGGTAACCAAGAAGCTTCTAATTGGCCAGATATGATAGTGACGGGTATGGCCTTTAGTAATTGCATAGAAAAAAAATTTCCGGCATTAGTTGGTGCTGTATTCGTCACGTCCAAAATGTCCATTCGCATGTTGTTTTGAACCCGGTGACCATGGTACACAAAGTTCCTTGATTGTTCACAGGAATCGGACGTTTAGTTGGTGAAAATAGCTAAATGTCAGCCGAAGTGGTCACTCTCTAATATAAAATATACAAGGAGTGCAACGGTTTCCCATCAGAATTTGACACGACTGTCACCCAAAATCATCGCTGAAAATGGGGTCAGTTCAATATAAGCCGACATAAACACACACCTACCGTGCTCTTAAATATCTTATCTGCAGATTTAGTAAGTCCCTATCTGCCCCAAGTCACTCTTCCGCGTCATTCATCCGATTTTCCTAGGGCGATATTTAGCAAAAATCAGCCTCGGCGAATCCACCATTGTAGACCAACTTCCGGTTATCGGAGTGAATGGGCAAAGTGTATTCCCCGGCCCTACCTGTCAAAATGGGTCATAACTTTTATCATAACTACATATGCATGAAAAATCAAGTTTCTATATACCATTGGAAAGGTTATTACCTAAGCTTTAATTTGGTGCTAATTTTATTAAAATGTACCCGCCAATAAAATATTTAGCAAGGGGGCCGTTAGGGCCGGGAATTGTGGCATATTTTTGATTGGGGCCGGAGAATACACATACCCATACAGTCAAAAAAAATGTATATATATATATGATTTGCATCGATTTTGTTGATATAAATATAACATGATTTTTCTTAGGTTTAACTTGTACCTACGGAAATTTTACGAAAATTTTCTGACGTGATTTATTTGAAAAAGTTAACTGACATTTTCAATCACTCCGATAACCGGAAGTTGGTCTACAATGGTGGATTCGCCGAGGCTGATTCTTGCTAAATATCGCCCTAGGAAAATCGGATGAATGACGCGGAAAGAGTGACTCGGGGCAGGTAGGGACTTACTAAATCTGCAGATTAGATATTTAAGAGCACGGTAGGTGTGTGTTTATGTCGGCTAATATTGATTCGACCCCATTTTCAGCGATGATTTTGGGTGACAGTCGTGTCAAATTCTGATGTGAAAACCGTTGCACTCCTTGTATATTTTATATTAGAGAGTGACCACTTCGGCTGACATTTAGCTATTTTCACCAACTAAACGTCCGATTCCTGTGGATTATTCTATATACCCCTGTCTTTGCCCAAAGATTTATTTGCCATTATAAAATTTATGGAAGAAAATGTCATTTTTCCTCAAGTTACATAGCACTTTTCCTTTCGACTAACTCGGTTGATCAGGATTAGTTTGCATTGCCCTAGAAAGAGTAAAAAATATACAAGATACAACAAGCTATGTGTAGCAATAAACTAGATTTACAGTCATACATTAGCTGAAAGCTATATGTAATTGCTGACAATGTTTTGAAAACCTTTTTTCATATAACTGTTTACCAAACAACATATTTTAGGCTCTTCCTAAGCTGAGAGCATCCACAGGTGATAAATTCAGAATTGGTAACTATAAATGAGCATCAGGTTTTTAAAAGAGTAGAAAAAACATTTAGGAAAAAGGAGAAAATGCTGGTTACCACCATTTTCTCCTTTTTCCTCAATGTTTACAAAGCCTTTCTTCCCAAATTCCAAGTCATGCTTGTAACAAGCATTTTCTCCTTTCCCAACGATATTTCTTCCTTTACCAAAACAAATTTCAATATTTGGATCACATTTATTTAGTCATTAGCAAATGTTTCCAATTTGGGCTAGCCTAAAATTATGTGGTTTGGTTACAAAGCTAAGAATTCAAGTAAAAGAATTAACTCCTTACCATATATTAAAGTTAAGACTTTTCCCGATTCAAGCATTTGCAGACAATAAATTCAGTGCTGCTTAGATGATATTGCCTGTCCTTAAAATTACAGTAAAACACAGAAAATGAAGAAATTGCTTGGACTGAAAATTATATGTTCCTTTTTCCATTAATGTCAAACTCTTGTCCTTTAAATCATTACAAAACGACAAAATTTTTTTAGGTTTGTCCAAATCAAAAGCTTTTACAGACTACAAAAGTGACTGAAAATTAAAAATTTGTTTGTGACGGGTAGAAAACAATGTGGGAAACATTGTGCAAAAAGGAGAAAATGCTGTTACCAGCATTTTCTCCTTTTCCCTCAATGATTTCTAAAGGCTTCCCTGTCAGGGTCATCAAAAGTAGGGGTTGTGTGGTAATGGGGTCAGGGTCAGGATTGTTTGGTTAACCCTTTACCAAACAATCCCTTGTTTTTATGACCCATTAGAAGAAGTCATCTGAAAATGTTGTGCAGAGAACAACTGAACTCTTTACCATGCAATCCTCGGCTTAACCCTTTCCCCAAACAAAAATTTTGGACCCTTCCAAACCAAAAGAGTTTGCAGACGACAATTTTAGATTTGGATAAAATTGCAGAAAGTTCTCAAAAAGGGTAGAAAACACTTTGGGAAAAGGAGAAATTGCTTGTTACGAGCAACTTCTCATGTTCCCACAGTGTTTTCAAAGACTTTTACTGCAGGCACGTAAAAACCAGGGCTTGTTTGGTAAAGGGTTAAATGATTGTGAGGAAGAATCCTTTAGGAAACATTGTGGGAAAGGTAGAAAACCTTTACCACACAATCCAGAATTTTAATAACTCTTAAAGTAGGTTCTTTGAAAACATTGTAGGAAAAGAAAATATTGGTAACCAGCATATAATTTTTCTCCTTTTCCTACAATATTAGATTATCTGATACAAATGCTAATGATTGTGCCATACTGTGAATTGCAAAATACTTACATTCATTGGAGTCTGAAATAATTTATTTTCAAGAAGTTGGAAAAGACTGTTGCAAAAGGAGAACATTTTCTGAAAAATTTGTAATCTGTGTAGATGAGTCACCAATAGGTTATCTGTTAGAAATGGTATCTTAAGTCTAATCAAGAGAAAAAAAAAATCACATCAGGGCCTGAAGTGGTGAGATATCAGTGCTTTAACCCTTTACCACACCGGACGCCTTGTAAATCTTTACCAAACAACAAAATTTTAGACCAGTCCAAATTGAAAGCATTTGCAGACAACACAATAAATTTGGTTGAAATACTGAAATTTCTTGTTCAAAGGGTAGAAAACATTTTGGGAAAAGGAGAAAATGCTGGTCACCAGTGTTTTCTCCTTTTTCCACAATGTTTTGAAAAGGCTTCTTACACATAGTCGTTAAAAGTCGGGATTGTGTGGTAAAGAGTTAACAACCCAAAAGAAGAGGCCTTTTGAAAACATTGTGGGAAAGGGTTTAGGGCTAGCCCTGGTAACCAGCATTTTCTCCTTTTCTCACAATATTTTCCATCATATCAAAGTCAGACATCATCATATTACCGACATTTGATTTGTTGTCTGCAAGTGCTATGAATTTGGTCCAGTCTATAAATTTTGCTGTTTGGTAAACAGTGTTTGGTAAACACTTATCATACTTTCCCAAGTTCAAACGACCTTCAGCAAGAAACCTTTTGAAAACATTGTCAGGAAAGGGGAAAATGCTGGTAAATATAGTGTTTTAGCCAAGTGGTCAGTGTAGCTCAAAGATCAGACTGCACATTTTTTGAAGTCCAATCATGACCAACACTGTTCATACAGTCATTTCCTCTTTAAGATCAAAAGACAGTTTGGTCATAATCTAGAATTTGTAAAGCTGTGAATAGCGTAGATCAGAGATCATACTGTACGTTCTGTGCAGTCTGATCTTTATCTACACTGTCCAAAAAAGCTTCTAGTGATGTCTATGCTATGGAAAGAGTAAAGGGTTTATGGTTAATCGTGCCTGATTGATAAGAAGCTGAAAAACATGAGAACAGTTAAATCATCTGTGACTGCCTGCTGATGAAAGATGGCAGATATCCATGTTTAGATTAGATTGGAGCTCTCCACTTCACTGTAAAGCATCTCTTACGTTTTTTTTTTGTATCCCTTTACCACACAATGATTCCTGAGTTTTAATGACCTAGAAGAAAAAAGTTACGCCTTTCTGAAGACATTTCCGACATTTTTTTCTATCATATCAAAGATGGAAATTATCAATTTACTTTGTGTATTTGTTGTCTGCAAATGTTTTTAGTGTGTTTGACTCTAAATTTTGTTCTATGGTAAAGTTAGTATTTTTTCCCAATTCGGCAAGTCCCTGTAGCTCAGTCGATAGCGTACAAAACTTGTGGGGGTCGTGAGTTAGATACCCGGCTTGGTCAATTTCTTTCTGAGGATTGATGATATACATGTAGTCATTGCCAAAGGATTCATTCCTCTCTAACGGCTGATTGTTGCTTCGATGATGTTTATGTGGGAAAGCAGCCAGTGGCTTGGAAGGAATATTGTAGGGAGTACTGGTAACAGAAACTCCAGGAAAGCATGGGTAGGTTCACTGACTGCCGTGACATAACTGAAATAATGTTGAAAATGGCGTTAAACACCATTCAATTGATCAACCAATTTGCCTTTTAGTATTAAAATGAACCTGAGTTTTAATGACTGCAAGAAAGGAGTCTTTTGAAAGCATTGTGGGGAAAGATAATGGTAACCAGAATTTTCTTCTTTTCCAATCTTACAGTAACATGTCAAGTTTACAATAATTTCCATACTTAAAAGCTATGATGTTAAATCACTTACATTTTAAGATCCACATTATTTAGTTTTAGCTGCTATTGTGGCTTTAATGACCAGAAAGTATGCTATCTTTTTATTCAACATTCTAGCATAGATCTCTCTTTGGAACCTCAATAACACTGGAGGCCTCTGCTGTAAAATGTGATAATGATGAACAGTTTCCCTGAATCTCATCATTTATTTATGGTAGTTTGATTTGGAATCATTTACTGCATAAAATGAGTTGTGTTTAGTACCTTCTGCTTCCTGTGGTTCTTAACTCTTTACCAAACTTAACTCTTTACCAAAATTGAAGACATTTCCAGATTGAAAGCATTTTGCAAACGACAAAATGAATATGACTGAAAATAGAAATTTGTTTTGGGAAGTGTAAAAAACATTGTGGAAAAAGAAGAAAATGCTGGTTACTAGTAAAGAGTTAAAAACAAAAATTTCCACTCAACTAAATTGTATGTAAATGTGAGATAAGCTTCTCCTCATAACCGGAAGGTCTAGAGTTTTATACATGTTAGAGACGTCTAGTTTGGGATTGATCTTTGGCCCGAACACATTTGGCTAAAGTACTGGGGTTGTTTCCAGGAAGTACATTCAAGAGAGATTTTTATATAGAATTGCAAGAAATTGTTTCTCAACCTATTTAAAATAAATATGTCTTACCTATTTAAAATAAATATGTCTTAATTCATTATGAAACAATATTCTAGGCTTGTCCAAATCAAAAGCATTTGCAGATGACAAAATAAAAAGTGATGGAAAATTTGAAATTGTTCAGTGAATAGTAGAAAACATTGTGGGGAAAGGATAAAATGTTGGTTGTAGCATTTTCTCCTTTTTCAACAATGCTTTCTAATGTTTTCTAAGACAAAATTTTAGACTGATCCAAATTGAAAGCATGTGCAGATGACAAACGTAACCCAAAAATTGAAATTTGTTTCGAGCAGGATAGAAAACATTGTGGGAAAAGGAGAAAATGCAGGTTTCCAGCATTTTCTCCTTTTCCCACAATGTTTTCAAAAGGTTGATATCTCGGGTTATAAAAATCAGGGATTGATTGGTAAAGGGTTAAGTGCCGAATGAAGCCATGAGATCTTTTCAACCATGAAATATGAGACATATAATTTCAATTTCAACATTGCCTTTGTCTACAGTGTTTCAACAAAGCGGACAGTGTAGATCAAAGATCAGGCTGTTTGTTTTCTGCAGCCTGATCTTCATCTACACTGTCCACAAAGCTAACTTAAGTTATGGAAGATGCTTTGAGGGGGAAGGGTTGAAGTATGGAAGGAAGCTGTTCTTAGCATGTCATAATTAACATTCCTCCAGTTTATCTATCAATACCTGGAGTTTTCTCTAATATCTGCATACATACATGTATAAATTTGAGCTATGCTCTGTGAAAAGGGGGCTTAATGCATCTGGAGAAAAGTATCGAGCCAGGTCAGCAAGCGTAGTCCATGCAGGCTGACCTGGGCCAAGACTTGGCTTTAAGACAAGTTTTTGCAACTCAAAGGACCAGTGTTCTATATAATTTAGTTGGCTGTTATACAGAATGAATTTTATGGATCCATAATTGTTTGACGACTTGCTTGGTATAACCCTTTACCAAACAACAAAATTTTAGACTGGTCCAAATTGAAAGCACTAGCACTGACGACAAAAGAAACATTGAAATTTGTTTCCAGCAGGGTAGGAAACATTGTGGGAATAGGAGAAAATGTTTGTTTCCAGCATTTTCTCCTTTTCGCACAGTGTTTTCAAAAGACTTCTGTCTCAAGAGTTATAAAAACCAGGGATTGTTTGGCAGAAGGTTAAGCACCTTTTTGCCTGGGCATGGTTCTTATATAAATGAGACATGCTCTGTGGAAAGGGAGCTTAACTCATTAGCAAAAGACAATATTTTAGACTGGTTCAAATTGAAAGCATTTGCAGATGACAGAATAAAAGTGACTGAAAATTTGAAATTTGTTTTGTGAAGGGTAGAAAACATTGTGGGAAAAGGAGGAAATGCTGGTAACCAGCATTTCCTCCTTTTCCCACAATGTTTTCTATAGTTTTTTTTTCTCAGGGGCGTCAAAAGTAGGGATTATGTGGTAATGGGTTAATACATAGATTTGCTTAATTATAATGTGATAATATAAGATTTTTTTCTCAGGGGCATCAAAAGTAGGGATTATGTGGTAATGGGTGAATACATAGATTGGTAATACTTAGATTGGCGTCACAGCCTACGCAGTCTGCACAGGCTAACTTGGACCAAAACTTCCCACTTTTAGTCAAGTTTCTGTATGTCTAAGGAACATTCTACCTCTAGATTTAGTCGGTTGTTTGGTGAAGTGGATTTCATTGATCTCTATGAGATGTCTTGCTTGGAACAATGCATTATGGACATGCATTAAACCCCCTCCTGTCAGAGCATGGCTCATGGATCTGGAATTTTGAGGCCCCGCCAGATGGCTCAGTGTTAAGCATATATAGCTTGTGATCTGGTGGTTATGAGTTTGATTCATGGTTTAGAGAAATTTCCCTGGAGTTTAACTCTTTACCACACAATAATATACAGTGGAGCTCCGTTATAATGCTGTCGGTGGGAGGCACGGTCGTCAACAGCGTTATATCGGGGGTTACGTTTATAACGCTGATCCCCCCCCCCCCCCCCCCCCACACACACACACACACTACCCGCAGCCCATCCGCCAACCATTGCCAGACTACAGAACTATGGCTTATTAATTATAGTTTTTCGCAAATTTATTCTGACAAAAATGAAATATCAATGTTCCAAATACTAAAACTAACACATGCCTATTTACGTTTTTACATTATTTATAGGGCATTGAACAATTTAGATTCTTTTGCACGTAACGCCTGAACTGTTCCCAGTTAGTTTCTGTCAGCGAATCTGGTCATCAAATAACGTACAACTACGTAAAAGGGCTTATTTTATCTTTAGGACCGTTTCTTTTAGAATTATTCAGCCGCTGTTTTGCTAAATTACCGCTAGATTCATTCCAAAATTAAATTAAACGGTATCGTGTTGGATTGCAGACGGTGCCGCCGCCATGTTTTTTTTAATCATGCTGACGATTGCATAACGAACCCTGATCGGCAATGACGAAAGAAATCTTCTTAATAATCAAAGAAGCATCCTCGGATACCCCGGGGTCCCCCTATTTGCTACGCTACATCGACCCCTGGGACAATTGACTAATAAAACTTTGAATCAGCCGCCGAAAATCGATACGAAACGTCATAGCGTACAGTCCACTCGCCCATCACAAAATGATGATGGAACCAGTGAAAAGCCAGCATTCGGCCAGCGGTAAAGCGAGGGAAATTCAATTAATTGTCCCAGGGGTCGATGTAGCGTAGCAAATAGGGAGACCCCGGGGTATCCGAGGATGTCAAAGAAGATAAGACCCCCGTACATGATGAAAGTCACAGGGGAATTTAACCTACTATCCGTAAAGAAATCACATCAGTCGTTTATCCACACAATGTTTGCAGTAAAGTTTGCATTAGTGGTACATGTATGACGTAACACACCAATAATGCAAAGCGAGAGGGTTGTAAGTGCAAGTGTTTGTCGTACACACTTAAACCGTTTCGCCCGAAAAATTTACACCTGGCTATGGGCTGACCTCCATTCAAAACTATGCAATCACGCAATAAGCCAGTATCTCTGTTGCTTTATATTTTCTGATACAACCTTTCTGCGTATCGTAATGATAATGGCAAGAGTATCCAAGTCGTGTCACGTGCACGTTGTGTAGTCGGTAGAAAGAGAGTCATTCGGCTATTTTCTGAAAATTTTGTTGTGACCGAGATAAAAAAAAAATTGCGTGATTTGATGTTTAAGTTAAACGGATTAGTTGCCGATAAATGAAGAAAAACAAGGTTTTGTATTCAATAATGCTGTATTTTTGTAGTCAAGGGGACAACACTAACGGGACTTCAACCATTTTCTCCTACGGAACGACTTTTCTGAACTGCAGCAGATGCATTCAGAAAACGTTGTGAAAAATGGCAAACCTGCTTACATAACGTCGGGAAACATTTAACCCTTACGCTTCATTCAGGCCTTAAGTTGCTGAACTTAGAGGTGTCTATAGATCAAGGTCAGACTACGGACTAAATGTGTCTGATCTCTGATCGTAATCTTCTCTTTCCGCTGTGAAGAGGTATTTCTTACATAAAAAAAAAATAGTGAGTGTCTCATTTTTTTGTGTGTGTTTGTAATTTCAAGACTGAGAATTACTGTTGGTCGACTCGACTCTCGGTTTCATGTACATGACGCAAATTATGCACGATGTACAACTCTGAGTTCACCATGCAGCCGATCGTCCTATCTAGAGTATTTTCCAAAAATTTAATGTTAGGTGTTTTGGAAAATATATTTTTCAGTCTGTCCAAGTATTTTTTAACATACGGACTATCTTAAGATTGAACTTGAAATAGAATTATTTTGACAAAAAATATAACGTGTCCGAACATATAGGCCGTCCGAATGCATTTGCGAGTTGCGGAACATTCGATATCGCCGTTACGATCTACAAATAGACAGACATATTGATGTAAAGTTTGGATATTATGCAAGATTGTTTGCAAAGACAATTATGGGACGAGGTCCTTTTGTTACCTACTGTGCGTGTATTTGTCAAAGTAATTGTGCAAAGCCATAGGTGATAAATGTAATAAACAAGGTAAAGGTGTGAAAAATTGTCACGTTATGTGTACGGTATCGATTTTTTATTTGACCCAGAGGTTTTTTTTTTTTTAACATCGAAGATTCTTGCGAGAGCAACGGTGGATTCGGATCAGACTCGAAAATGGTCAACCCCCGAAATTTTGGGAGCCAAAGGACACCCGCGTTATAATGGAATCAGCGCTATAGCGCACTTCGTTATAACGGAGTTCAACTGTATCAAATTTGTCTGAATTGAAAGCATTTGCAGATGACAAAAATAAATGTGGCTAAAAAATCAAAGTTTCCAAATGTGGGAAAAGGAGAAGTTATGCTTGCAACCAGCATTTTTTCCTTTTCCCACAATGTTTTCTAAAGGCTTCTTTCTCAGGGGCGTCAGAAGTAGGGATTGTGTGGTAATGGGTTAAGCCCTTTCCTGTCAGGCATGGCACATGCATCTGGAGTTTTGAGGCCCAGCCAGATGACTCGGTGTTAAGCATGTCTAGCTCCTGATCTGGTGGTTATGAGTTTGATTCATGGTTTAGAGAAATTTCCCTAGAGTTTAACTCTTTACCACACAATAATATATCAAATTTGTCTGAATTGAAAGCATTTGCAGATGACAAAAATAAATGTGGCTAAAAAATCAAAGTTTCCAAATGTGGGAAAAGGAGAAATTATGCTCGCAACCAGCATTTTTTCCTTTTCCCACAATGTTTTCTACCTAATCAAATATGAAAAAGTCATTTGAGCTATGTTCAGTTTATCTGAAAAATACTTTTAGCCAAATCCAGCATTTTCTCCTTTTCCTACATTGTTTTTACCCCATCCCATAATCAAATTCCAGTTTTTCAGTTAAATTTATAATTCATCTGCAAAGTTTTTCAAATTGGGCCAGTGCATAATTTTTTTCATTCAGTAAAGAGTTGGACCATGTTAAAAAGTAAAACTCAAGTTTCATGTGCCAGAGGCCTTAACCTGACCTGAAACAGGAAGTTCACTACAATTATGTTTAACATGTCACATGACACTTTGGCCTGAGGATTCTCTCCTGCCATGATATTTTTTTTTTGCTCACCTGAGTAAGTGATTCAGATGTGGCTCAAAATTTAACAACAGGGTTTGTGTTTGTAAATGTAGAAAACAGTGTGGGAAACAGAGAAAACGAAGCCAAACTGGGCTTAGTAGCATACAGGACTTGATAATGGGATTTCTGGTTTGATCCCATGCTACTCTAAGAATTGATGATATTCATTGTGGCAAGATTCATTCCTCTCTCACCGCTGACCATTGTTTTGATGATAGTTATGTGGGAAAGCAGTCAGTAGCTTTAAAAGAATATAGAGCAGAGCACTGGTAAAAGAAAAACCAGGAAAGCATGGATAGGTACACTAGGCACTGCAGTATATGTGACACAATGTCAAATACAGGATTAACTCTTTACCAAATGACAAAAATTTTAGACTGGTACAAATTGAAAGCACTTGCAGATGACAGACAAATAACTCAAAAAATGAAATTTGTTTCCAGCAAGGTAGAAGACTGTGGGAAAAGGAGAAAATGCTGGTTACCAGCGTTTTTTCCTTTTCCCACACTGTTTTGAAAAGGCTTCTATTTCAGGTTCTATCTCATGGGCCACATTATACAGGTACATGTATTTTTGCTTCATATGGTTTCATTTTTGACAAGTCTGAGATACAGGTATTGCAAGTGAGTTAAGAGTTTGGATAAAAACACAGGAATTTTTAGTAGAGTATTTCTTATTTAGTTGAGCAGTGAAGGGTCATTGTGGTCCTCTTTTTGGATTGGTAATAAATTTAGACAATACTGAAACATTAAGAAATTTAATTTTAGATAATAAGCTACACAAACATGGAGAAATAGTTGTCATGTTGTGCAGACTTTACTCTTATTGATAAGGACAATGTACAGAAATCTGTAGTCATGATGTGAAATGACATCAATTTCCTATACCAAGTTGTGTTCACTTCAGTTTAGCCGTCTTGTGGAAACTGGATTATTGAAGAGGTTTTGAGTTGTTGTTGGGATTGGAAATACTAATGACTGTGGACTGATGACAAAAGGTAATTTGTTATGTTTCTTTAGAGTTTTTAGACAAAGGACAGGGTCCAAAAAATCCAGTTGTCGGCTCGTCCTTACTAGTAAAAATTTGGTGAGGGCAAGTAGATTATCCTTCTTTGTTTAACTGTCGGACGAGTGCAGAACTGCAGGACTGTAAGAATATCTGGCATTTTTTGGACCCTGAAAGAAGATAATTCTGGAATTGTTTTAGGATTCTAGAGTGGAAATCTCAATTTTGCCTGTTTTATCCTATGTTGTTAGCTTGTTAGAATTATCACAAGATAACTTTAACTCTTAACCAAACGACAAAATTTTAGACTGGTCCAGATTGAAAGCATTTGCAGACGACAAAATAAAAGTGACTGAAATTTTGAAATTTCTTTTGGGAAGGGCAGAAAACATTGTGGGAAAAGGAGAAAGTGCTGGTTACCGGCATTTTCTCCTTTTCCCACCATGTTTTCAGGTTTTTTTCTCAGGGTCGTTAAAAGTCGTGATTGTGTGGTTAAGGATTAAAGGTGGCCCTTCAGATTTTGGGACGAAAATCTTATAAAAATACAAAAAAAGTCATCCTTATACTCCCAAAGCCTTATAATTTTCATTCATTAAACCCCAGTAGTCGAAAACCATCCGACAACTAGATAAATTAGATATTTACCACAGCCCAGGTCAACACTGAAGGGAAACACGGTCTATTTTTACATCAGCAGCTCGCTCA
This sequence comes from Tridacna crocea, assembly GCA_943736015.1. NCBI lineage: Eukaryota > Metazoa > Mollusca > Bivalvia > Cardiida > Cardiidae > Tridacna > Tridacna crocea. The sequence goes on along the minus strand of OX031068.1, from coordinate 48,567,830 downwards.
TTTACATACCGGAAATATACAAACGAAGCTTTAAACATAGCGTCCGAAGTTTGAGACATCATGGAAAATAATTACATTTTTGTTATGTTATGGAATTTAATAGTCATTTGTCACGTGCAAGTCACTTAACATTCCCACAATGCTTTTCTGATTTTGGCGGGAAATCTAAAAATAGCTTAAGAGGCTACGTAGCCTTTTAAGGGAATACCACCAAAAAAAATTTTTGGGATAATTTTATGATTCTTAATTACTGATGATTTGTATTGTTTTTTCATATAAATTTCAGTGACATATATATTTTTTAATTTGATGTGATGTGAAAATTCTAAATACCCACCTTTAAAGAATCAAAACATGTTTTTGGACTTGAAGAAGTGTTATAATGATCAACATATTTTATGCCTGTGATTGTATGCTTGAATAGTTTTGGTAACTATTGTTTTCAGGTCTAGGACATTTGTTTTCTCCTTTTTCCAAGATTTCTTCTTACTCCCAGACAAAATCTTTCACTTGAGCCAGTCCAGATGGCTAAGTGACTAGCATATCTGACTCGTGACCTGGTGGTTGCGAGTTTGATACCAAGTTGAGGCAAACTTTCTTTTTGGCCATTTTTTTCCCCCATTTTCACTCCTTTATTTGGATGTGAGGGAAGTCGCCAGTGACTTGGAAAGAATTGACTGTCAGTACTTGTGTGACAAAACCAGGAAACATGTGTAGGTGCAATGACTGCCATGATAAGACCAAAGCTGTTAACGTTTAACCATACCACAACTTTTAACGACCCTGAGAAAGAAGCCTATAGAAAACATTGTGTGAAAAGGAAAACCAGCATTTTCTCCTATGCCCACAATATTTTTTCGTCATAAAGTCAGAAATAATTACATTACCAAGATTTAATTTGTCCAGTCCAAAAATTTGTTGTTTAAATAGAGCTTAAATGGTATTTAACTTCAGTAAAGTCAATCAACCTCGCGGTTGATTTACTTTCAAGAGGCACCTTTAATTTGTTACAAAAAAAAACTTACTGTTGTCAGTTAGAAGAGAATTTATTTTGTTGTGTGGTTTATGTTAAAAGATGGCTAAGTATGGAAATCTAAATCTTTCACCCTTTACTAAACAATCACGGGGTTTAATGACCCTTGGAAAGAAGCCTTTTGAAAACATAGTGGGAAAAGGAGAAAATGCTGATAACCAGCATTTTCTCTTTTTCCCAAAATGTTTTCTCCGCAGTTCGGACCAGTCTAAAGTTTTAGTTGGTAAGGCACAATCAGACTTTTTAACAACCCTGAGAAACAAAGCAGTTGAAAATATTGTGAGAAAAGGAGAAAATGCTGGCAACCAGTCCAAAATTTTGTCATTTGGAAAAGAGTTAAGTTACACCCAAGTCCTTGAGATGGTACCAGAAACTGTAGCACACACAACCCTCGTAATCTAATGACAAATCTCGGGCAATGAAAAGCAAGGATGAATGGCCAGTGCAACGTGATAGCCTTAGCTCATTATTTTGTTGTATATACGATACCCATATCTGGACAATAGCTTTCATTGACAAAGATCTGACAAGAGTAACAATTTTTTTGCTGTACATCAGTGTGCTATTGTTGCCATGGGTGTTACTTTCCACATGTTTTTTCTATGGTTTTAAGTATTTACCTAATGCAAAATTTTATGCTAGTCTAAAATGAAAGCATTTGCAGGTGAAAAAGTTAATTTGGGATGAAAAAATACAATATGTTTTGGGAAGACTAGAAAACAGTATGAGAAAGGAGAAAATGCTGGTTGCCATCATTTTCTCCTTTTCCCACAATGTTTTCAAAGACAAGTCCCAGGATTTAAGCCACTTTCAATTTGGTGTCTGTATAATTATGCTCTTTTTTTGGACTTTCCTGGAACTTTGTCGCATAGTAAAGCGTTAAATCTGAGAATTTTTTAGTGAGAGGAAATAAACAAGATACATTTCAAAAGTCAGAAAGCAGATTACAATAAAACTGCTTGGTTGTTTCATCCTGAGTACAAATTTGTAATTATGTATACATGTACATATTTAGTGCTGTCATATATTATTTAAGAGCTGGCTATCTAGTGGTGTCTGATACTGAATGCTGTCTGATATCTAGTGCTGTCTGACTTTTAGTGTGGTCATATTTTTTAGAACTGCTTGATGTCTAGTGCTGTCTGAGACTTAGTACTATTTCATACTTAGTGCTGTCTTATATTTAGTGCTGTCTGATACCTGATATCAAGTGCTGTCTTATTTCTGGTGCTGTCATATATCTGGTGCTGTCTGATACCTAGTGCTGTCTTTTATCTAGTGCTGTCTTATATCTAGTGCTGCCTGATATCTAGCACTGTCTGATATCTAGTGCTGTCTTTTTTCTAGTGCTGTCTGACATTAGGTAGAAAGTGGTTTTACATGGAGTATATACTTGTGATGAACATAACCCAACCCAATAGGCATCTTGGTAACTAGAAAAAGATAGAGATAATTTCTATTTGGAGGTTAATTCTGACAAAAACGTCTCTGGGCAAAGTGGACCGTGTAATAAAAATCAAAGATCAATTTGATTTTGATTTACACTAACCAATGTATTCAAAATCAAGAAAATTTTGGACTGAAGTTAAAGAATCAAATCTTTACCAAACAACAACATTTCAAACTGGTCCAAATTGAAAGCATTTGCAGACAATGAAATGTAAGTAACTAAAAGTTTGAAATTTGTTTTTAGAAGGATAAAAAACATTGTGGGAAAAGGAGAATATGCTGGTTACCAGCATTTTCTCCTTTTCCCACAATATTTTCTAAAGGCTTTTCAGGGTCTTCAAAAGTAGGGATTGTGTGGTCATGAGTGGGTTAAGGATTAACTCTTTACCACACAATCCAGACTTTTAACGACCCTGAAAAAGAAAGCCTTTGAAAATATTGTGGGAAAAGGAGAAAATGCTGGTAACCAGCATTTTCTCCTTTTCCCACAATGTTTTCTACCCTTTTCAAATGAAATTTCAATTTTTGTTTCACATATATTTTGTTGTCTGCAAATGCTCTCAGGTTGGACTAGTCCAGTTTTTTTTTTGTTTGGTAAGGAGTTAAAGAAAAATGAGTACTTTTATTACCTGAATGTTGATAGCTGTGTTTTCATAGTTGTGACCTCTGAAATTTCTTAAAAGGCACTGAATCAGATACATTTTGACGGACTTTGCTCACACATCTTCAAAATTTGCTAACGGGTATAACAGAGCTCCAGATAAGAGAGAGTGATGGTACTCTAAATCTATTGTCTCTCTGCAAAACCCTATGTTGTGGGTACTCATTAGAATCGTCTCGATGAGACGATTCTAATGAGTACCCACAACACAGGGTTTAGTGGAGAATCATGAATATTTTCAAGTTTATAATCAAAATCACTCCCTCTATCTGTAGCTCTGGGTATAAGGCATTCATTGATTGTGAAGGGTTATGTAATTATTGCCACAATCTTTGGTTTTCTCAGGAAACAGAATTCCCTGGTGGGAGAGATGCTACTAAAAATCACAACAAAAACCTGGGAGGCACAAAAACACATCATTTTCACAATATTTGTCCCAATCTTCTCACCGATTTTCCACATTTTCCCATTAACCTTTTTATTTCTTTACCAAATGACAAAATTTTAGACTTTTAGAAATTTATAGCATTTGCGGACAACAAATTAAAGGTGGTACAAAATGTTTGAATTTGTCATAAGCTCTTTACTGACAAATACCGAGTTAAAGTCCTTGGAAAAGAAGCTTAAAAAATTGAAAGCCAGCATTTTCTTTTCCCACAATGTTTTCTATCCTATATCAAAGACAAAAATAACAACTATGAAACCATTAATATTCGTTGAGTACTAATTTTCGTTGATTTTGTGGGTAGGTAAGTCCACAAAAGATAGGTCCCTTGCCATCTTCAACTAAGTTGGGTTCGGTTTCATTGATCAATAACGAACGTGACGACGCCAACATTAAAATGTACACACTATTGGACAGGAAGTTATTTACACATTAGATTATTTGTTCCTATAAAGATTTCGTTGAGACTTAACAATTACCGAGTAAAAATAGTGATTTTTTCATTGCCTTAACTTCATTTCTTTTTCTGTTATCCCGGCGACGACGGCATAAACACTGTTGAAAAATTACCTACACGTATCAGTCAAGTAATCCATGTTTATCTTTTACTGTTGCATTTCGGCTGCGAGGATTTATTTTTTGCAAACAGCCAGACCAATTTTCTGCTGACTACACAAAACATGTGACACAACTGCCCAGGTGTTTTTGAAACCATGGATTTCGTGGGGTAAAACAGTCCTAAATTAGTACAACAAACGTTTGTTTTACAACCCTCTTGCTCGAATGACCTACACGTTACGTCATAGATCTACCCCAAATTTTTACTACAAACGCGTGTGTACCTGCGACTGGCATAAAATCATGTTGACGGACGGCTTGTTTTACATTTGGGTCGTTCTGATATTGAATTTGGTGATGACAAGATGGCGGATTTCAACGTGTTGTTGGACGGTGTCATACTAAACAGAACTTGCAGTCTGATCGTCGATCTATCCCATCCAGTTGAACAATGGCTTAGCTCGTATTAGAAAGCAAGTTTTGGAATCCGCGCAAGATTGAATGGAAGCCGAAACTTTGATCTCCTACAATTTTGACCCTTCACGCTTGTTCTAAATATAGATCTAGATGGAACTTTGTCGGAGTTTACACTTACTATTTCGGATACACTTTTGGAGAACAAGGTAAAATGTATCATTTCAGTAATGATAAATGACTCGAGCTCTAAATATAAGATCTCTTTCCTTCTGTCACGATATATCGGCGAATATGCGGTTATTTTCCTAAGTGACCCAGACATGTGGGAAGGGTAGCTTCGGAAGTCAGCAGTTTCAAAGCAGACAATTCTGAAAACGTCCTCGAATCTTTTACAGCCAAAAATTTGACTGTAAACTGTGACTACAGGATTAAATAATAACCGTGTAAATTGTAAATAATTACGCATGACTAATTGATAGACTTGAGACCGGCTATCAGATTATCAGATAAGTGTCATAAACTTTACACCCTTTACACCCGATGTGATACCTGTATACTTGTCATCGATCGAGTCCCGTCTTATGTTATCTTTTTTTCTTTGACACACTTTATTAATGGACAGTTTTTTTTTCACTAAAAAAATTTTCTTTTGGAAATGGAAAATCAACGAATTTATGGTCCAACGAAAATGCCGAATTTGAAAAATCCACGAAATTTCATACCAACGAAATTACATGAATCCACAGTATTTGAGCTACATTTGATTTGTCATCTGCAAATGCTTTCAATTTGGTGTAGGCTGAAATTTTATTTTGTTGTTGTCGCAGGTGCTTTCAATTTAGACCAGTCAAAAATTCTGTAGTTTGGTAAAGAGTTATCGATTTCTACTATTTGAGCCACAATTACCTTACCATCTGCAAATGCTTTAAGATTTGAAAATTCTGATATTGTGTGATTTGGGAAAGAGTTAACTCTTTACCAAACAACAAAATCATTATTTGGTCTAGGCTGAATATAGAGTTGAAAACTGTTCACACAGTTTGGCATGTAGTGGACAATAGTTCAAGCGTGCAAAGTATGGTAATAGGGTCATTTATTTCATGTCAATTTGTTAGATCAATACAATGGCTAAGCAAAGGCTTAAGCTGACAAGTCTTAGGCCCGTATTCACCAACCATTCTTAAGAACCCAGAATCTTTTCTACATCTGTAAGTAACACAACTTCTGATTGGCTTAACCATTTGGTTTAGCCAATCAGAGGTTGTGTTACTTACAAATTTAGGAAATCTTGGAGAATAAGACTAAGAAAATTCTCAAGAAGGGTTGTTGAATATGAGCCCTGTGATGCTATCAAGTAAGATAGGAGTCCTGTGTGGCTGATGGCAAAGTGTAGGATTCATCCCAGAGACCTAGGTTGAAGCCTCACTGGATCGATCCACTGTTTTTTGTGGGAGTGTCCATGGACAAGATACTCCAGAGCAGTAGCCTAGTACTGGTGAAACCCCAGAAATGCATGAAAGTATGAGCTAACACCCTGATACGACTGAAATAATTGTTAAAAGCAGCGTAAAACACCATTCATTCATTTGTCAAACCAGATGGGAAATATATTGAAACAGAAGACTGGGTAAATGTTAATATGCACTGAGAAATCAACAAAATTTTGGGTAAATGTTACATATGCACTGAGAAATCAACAAAATTTTGGGTAAATGTTACATATGCACTGAGAAATCAACAAAATTTTAAGTCTGCAATGAATTTGAAGTGTTTGGATTAAATTGTTTCCTGTGAATCTGTGAAATGCCCTTGAAGTTTTTCAAGGTGAGATAGATCTGTTCTTAGATCTGTGTTTGATTTTACAGACTGATGACTTGACGTAGTTTTGTTCATTTTTTCATGGCCAGTCCAGGCAGCTCAATGGTTTGTATAATTATTGGACTGGTGACCTGGTGGTTGTGAGTTGAAAATCCTGTTGAGGCACTTTTTTTACAGTGATTTTTTGCCTCTGACCTCTGGTGCATGTGAACAAGTCTTCAGTGACTTTTAAAGAAACTAGACTGGCAGATATAATTTTTTTAACTCTTTAACCAATAATCCCTGGTTTTTTCGACCCTGAGATAGAAGCCATTTGAAAACATAGCAGGAAAAGGAAAATGCTGGTACTCAGCATTTTCTCCTTTTCTTGCAATTTTTTCTACCCTTCTAGAAACAAATTTCAATTTTTAATTTTTGTGCAAGTGCTTTCAATTTAGACCAGTCTGGAATAGGGTTGTCGTTTGGTAAAGAGTTGAGTAACAGGTGTAAAATATGGCGATTATCACAACCCCGCAGCCGATAATCGCAAGTTTGATTTCTTTTCTTTAGGGCCATTTTTTGCCTTTCATCTCTAATGCATGTGAGAAAAGTTGTTAATTACTTGGGAAGAGAGCAATTTGTGTCAGATCTTTTATGAGAAAGCCAGGAAACACACGAGTGCCAACCACCATGATATGACCTATTACTGTTAAAAGGGTGTTAAACTGCAATACAAAAGAACAAAATCTAAATGACATCTTTTGCCAAGGCCTTAATAATAGATATCTATGGTTAGGGTTTTCTGACCCTACCTAGAAAACGACCCAAAACTTTTTATGCAAAAGTTAAACAAAAAGAAATGTGTTTGTAATTGGGGTAACATGGTCAATGTAAAAAAATTCGGGGGAAAAAAATCCCTACCTACAGCATTTCGGACCAAAACCCTAAACACAGATAATATTTTGTTAGGCCCAAATAGAAAGATTTTCCCTGTGTTTTGATCGTAGAGATGGGATGTGTTATTTTTGGGATGGTGCGGCCAATTTAATAGAGAGGCAGAAAAGCAGAGTTTCCTGTTATCTATTTAAGTTACAAGGGAGAATTTGGAAGCTGTTCAAAGTCCTGTTTTTCTATCTGATCACCCTTTCTGCTGTAAACTCTTCACTTTAAAAGCACTGTTCATGGTATAGTTGGCTTTGCGGACAGTATAAATCAAGATCAGACTGCACAAAATGTAAAGTCTGATCTATGATCTACACTGTCAGCTTTGCTCAAAGGATTACAGACTGAAGAAAGCCATAATTTTTACAACGATTTTTTTCTTATCGTTATACCACACAATGCATTTACCCCAAGAAAGAACCTTTTTAAAAGTAAACAGCATTTTCTCCTTCTCCAACAATGTTTTCTGCCTTATCATAGAAAAATTGCATCATTTGAGCCACATTAAAATGGTTGTCTGCAAATGCTTTCAATATAGACAGGTCATAAACTTTGTCATACCGTATAGGATTACTCTTAAATGTTCGGGTCATTTGGTAAAGGGTTAACTCTTTACAGAATGACAAAAATTAAGACTGGTCCAAATTCAAAGGATTTGCATGTGACAAATTAGATATAACTGAAAGGATGGTTTTTATTTTTGATGGGGAAGAAAACATTGTGGGAAAAGGAGAAAATGCTGTTTGGTAATAGGTTAAGCATTTTTAGATAGAAATTTAGATGTGGCTCAAAAGATAGAATTACCATTCTAAGAGTGGAAAACGTTGTGGAAAAAGAACATTATGGCAGCTAACACTTTTTTTGTTACCCACAATGTTTTGAAAACTGACTTCTCTTTCAGGGTCGTAAAAAGTCTGTATTTTGTGGTAAAGGGTTAACTCTACCAAGTGACAAATTTTTACACTGACCCAAATTGAAAACCTGTTCAAAAGGTGAAAACGGTCTTTGATAGTCACAATTAGTAGAAAACATTGTGAGAATAAAAGAAAATACTGGTCACAAGCATTTTTTCCATTTCCCACAGTGTTGCAAAAGGACTTGTTTTTGGAAGGCGAGATTTTCATTCTCGCCTTCATTTGTCAACGCTCGGCAGCTTGCTGAAAATGCCTCTGAACAGTATTATCCAAACGCCTTTCAAATAGTTCGATACTTCTTGAGTACATTAGAACAAAATAGTGTCGAGACCATTGTAAATTTAATCAGAACAGCAAGAAGAAACTTCAAGTTTCTAGAAGGAATGAAATCGAATTCGTAAAAAGCATCGTTTTTGACAAATGCAAAATACTTTGGATCAGTTCATTGATAAAATCATGTTGCTACAGCAACAAATAAACCGTAGCTATATTATAAGCCAATCGAAAGCTACTAATATGACGTCATTCGGACCTACTTCCACTTCACAACGCATAAACAACTAACCAGTGGGATCGTACATGTAAATTTACTATCCCAGAACTAACCAATCGGATAGCTTCTTTGAATGACGTACCGCTGATAGACCCCTTTCCTCTATTGGTAAACTTATTCTGTCTTTGTGAGAAGCAAAATTTCAATGAAATAAATTCCTTTGAATCATCAAGTGTTTAAACAAAATTTTCTCTTTCAAGGAAATATTTTTCTTTTATCAGCGTTCAGCAATATCATAAATATTTAACCCTTTACCACTCACTTGAAACGACTCTGAAAATCAAGCTTTTAAAAACATCGAGAGGAGAGGGGAAATTACAATCGGAAACCGGCATTTTTTTTTTTTTTCATTTTACCATAATGTTTCTACCCTATCAATAACAAATTTTGTGGCTAATATGGGCCACCCTGAATTTGTCATCTGTATGAATCAGTGCTTTCAATTTCAACTTAGTCTGAAATTTCTTTGTCAGGTAAAGAATAAACGCTTATCGCAATGAATTGTTATCATAATCACTTATATATATACCTCCGTCTTTATTAGAGCTGAAATCTTTACCTTATATATTCCAATTTATTTTCCTCGAAAGAATTTCCTTCAACTATACACTTTTTTTCCAAAACTGAATAACAGAATGATAAAATTATCTTGACAGGGAGAATCCCACTGTCCTAGAGTGCATCGGACGTGTTCCTGATTTTATAAGAACACGGACCAAGGGCCTGTATCTGTGTAACTGTACACGATATATTTTTGTCGAACAAAGGAATAAGGTGTATCTCAATATTGACGAGTTGGCAATCATTTTGCTTTCATGTTTGCCGACAAGCTGAACGTACATTCCGGTTACGCGGGATTAATGAAAGACAAGCTTTAATGTCAATGAACCCTTAACTCCCTTATTACGCCTGTCTCTTTTGAAGACAAGGCAGGTGATTCTCTAGGCTGCACAGAATATGCAATCTTATATCGGATTAGCAATATTGTAATAACCCGACCAAAACAGCCCAGTGGGGTGAGGTCGCAATAATTAAGCATTTTTCCCGAGATGTAAAATGCCATTTTCATCAATCCAGCACTCTAGTATAAGGGTTAACAGAGCCATAGATTACAAGAATCGTATAAATAAAGAACACCTTCCGACGTTCCTTATAGGACCTAAGAAGTTAACCGTCAAATGATGTTGATTGGTTATCCTTGATAGGATGGTAAACATTGCGCAAAACGGAGAAAATGTTCGTTGCCAGTATTTTCTCATGTTTCCGCATGCTTTCAAAAAACCCTGCCCTTTCTAAAAAGCCCCATTCTTTAAGGTCATTAAAACTCAGCACATGTATTGTAATCTAAATGTTAAATCTCCGTTTTGAACATTGAAAGTCGTTTGTTTTGAAAGTCTTTTTCAGTCTTGATAAAGTATATTTCAAATAAAATGGTAAACAAATTAAAAAAAAAGCCTTTTAATTGAAGACACTGAAATTTTGACAACCTCAAGGGAAAAAAAGTTTCAAAATACTTTTGGAAAAGGAAAAAAAACGCTAGTCACCAGTATTTTCTCTTTTTACCACTATGTTTTGTACTTTTTCTCAGCCAAACGACACATTTTCAGCTGTTCTTAACTTATTATCTGCTAAATGCTTTAATGTAGACGGCCCTATTTTTTTGTTATTTTCTGAAGGGTTTTGTAAAGGGTTACTAAGATGGAAAACATTGTGGGAAAGTCAAACAAAAGGTTGATTATCATTATTTGCTACATTTCCTACAATGCTTCTTCAACATTGTTGAAAGTCAGTATTGTGATCTAAAAGGCGGGATCTCAGTTTCTATACTCTCAAACGTACCTTTCTAAAAACTCTTTGCTCTCTCAATAAAATTATCTATGGAATAAAATGGTAAAGACTTTCAAGAAATTAATCATCTCGTTACAGAGTTACAGTTTTAGATCTATTAAAATTGATTGCATTTTCAAGCAAAAACTATTCTTTAATCGTTTACCATACCCTATCAAGTACAGTTTTAACAACCCTGAGAAAGGGGCCATTTAAAAACTTAATTTTGAAAAGGAGAAACTTTCTTGACTCTTTTACACGAAGAGAAAAATTCAGACTTTCCAAAATTGAATGCATTTTCAGGTAGCAACTTTTTGATCTGGCACCATTGATGGAACCTGTATGAAATAGGATGGAAGACATTTTAGGAAAAGGAAAAAACGTCATTTAGCACCATATTCTCCTTTTCAGACCAAAAGTTCTCAAGCCTTCTTCCTAAACCTTTCAAACTCATTATTGGGGTAATAGAGGGTTACATCTAAGTTTCTATACAACGTAAAAACATATATGGGTAACAGCAAATTAAAACTCTTTGCTATCACATAAAACTTTTCCTTCAAATGAAATGGAAAGGAGTTTCAGAAAAGTCCATTTGTTTTAATTTTTTTCAACATAGTTTCACGATCCTTCTTCAAGATTGTTAAAACTCAGGATGGTAAATTGGTCTTCACTGCACAGGAACATTGCACAACTCCATAGACTTTGCTGTATCAGGAGAGGCGATTTAAGTACAGGAAAATGTATTTCAATGTTATGCCTATATTCTAAACTCGCCTTCCAACAGTACTTTCAGTACTTTGATTCAGGTTGGTTAATACTAACTGAGATTGTGGTAAAGAGTTATAAGTTCCTATTACAATTTTGGTGACCAGCATTTTCTTCTTTTTCCGCAGTGTTTTCTACCGCATCAAAGTTTATTTCTATCCATTGTGCCTGCAATTGCTTTCAATTTGGAGAAGTCTATGTTTTTTTCATGTGATTAAAGAATTAACTCATTACACCAAACAACAAAATATTTGGTTTGTCCAAATGGAAAGCAATTTTTTTGCAAATGACAAAATAAAAGTGACTGAAAATTTGGAATTTGAAATTTGTTTTGTGAAGGGTTGAAACATTGTGGGAAAATGCAACCAGCTGATAACCAACATTTTCTCCTTTCCCACAGTTTGCCAAAGGCTTCTTTCTCAGTCATCAGAAGAAGCGATTGTGTGAGAAGTTTCTGGTAGACCAAAGTTTTTGTCATGAGTTTTGTATGGTACATTAGGTAAGCCCATTTGGTGGTTCAATCATCTGCAGTCCAATGTGGGTAGAAACTTCATCCTTTACTACACAATGATGACCTTAAACACCTCGGAAAGAGAAGGCTTTTGAAAACATTGTGGGAAAAGGAGAAAATGCTGGTAACCAGCATTTTCTCCTTTTCCCACAACGTTTTCTACCCTTTCCTAATCAAATTTTAGTTTTTGATTCACACTTATTTTGTCGTCTGCAAATGCTTTCAATTTGGACTTGTCCGAAATTTTGTCGTTTGGTAAAGAGTTAAGAGGGCTTTGTAATTGTTTCTTTTTCTTAGTAATTCTTAACATGACTTTCTTTCAACCTAGGTACTAGTGCTGACTGCATCATCAAAGAACTTGAAGTATTTAGAAGGATTGGCTTATATATAGTTCCGTATTTCTCAGAGCTCCAGATAAAGGGAGTGATTTTGAGTTTAGAATTAAAAATATTAATTATTCTTTGCCAAACCTTATGTTACAGTTACTCATAGGAATCGTCTCATCAAGATGATTCTAATGAGTACCCATAACATAGAGTTTGAAAGAGAAATAATGGATTTAGAATACTCTCCTTTTTCTGGGCTGATTTTCATATCCAGACTTGATTTGGAAACTTTGAAGCTCCTCACCTGTCAAGAAATTTTTTGACATGTCTTTATTCATGGTATTTGTAAACAAGATAAACATTCGACAGAGCTTCAAATAGAGAAAGTGATTTTGATTTCAAATTGAAAATATCAATTATTCTCCACTAAATCCCATGCTGTAGGTACTCATTAGACTCTTCTCATTAAGGTATCTAACTGAAAACCACCAGGTCATGAGTCAGATTCACTAACCAGAACGAGCTACCCAGATGGGCCCAGAAGTTTAAAGTCCTTAACCCATTACCACACAATCCCTACTTTTGACGCCCCTGAGAAAGAAGCCTGTAGAAAACACTGTGAGAAAAGGAGAAAATGCTGGTAACCAGCATTTTCTCCTTTTCCCACAATGTTTTCTACCCTTCACAAAACAAATTTCAAATTTTCAGTCACTTTCATTTTGTCGTTTGCAAACGCTTTCGATTTGGACAAGCCTTAAATATTGTCGTTTTGTAAAGAGTTAAAACCTGAGATTGTGTGGCAAAGGGTTCAGATTGGTAGAAGGAATGAGAGCAGGAGTGTGGAAATTCTAGGTAGCTGTAAATCACCTCATTTCTAAAAGTGGTGAGATGTAGGTAAAACTACCCTTCATCCATTTATCCTGTGTGTTGATTGATTGTATGGTATTTAATGCAGTTTTCAGCATTATCTCATAGAGCTCCAGATAAGAGGGAGTGATGATTTTCTAAATCAACTATTTCTCTTCAAAACCCTATGTTGTGGATACTCATTAGAATTGTCTCATCAAGACGAATCTAATGAGTACCCACAACATAGGGTTTAGAGAATAGAAATACTTTCAATTTTGAAATCAAATCATCGCTTTTATAAATCTGGAGCTCTGAATTCTCCATTATATTGTGGCAGCCTGTGCACATATCCATCTGTTACCACTACTTTGCACAATATTTTTCCTAAGCCACTGGCTGCTTTTCCACATAACCATTGTCAAAACAATGGTCAGTGGTAAGAGAGGAATTAATCCTGTTGCAATGACTATTGTCGGTTGTCGGAAAGAAATTGGCCAAGCTGGGGATCTAACCTGCGACCGACCTCCTGTTCTTAAGTCCTGGTTACCAGCATTTTCTCTTTTTCCAACAATGTTTTTGTAAGTTAAACTCTTCTTCTACAGGGTTTGTTTAAACTGGATTGTTTGGAAAGGGGCTAAAAATGCTTAATTTCCGGTATCTTCATTGTTTGTTAGTGATGATAGCTTATTATATATAATAGCTTTGCAGGTGTTAACATTTACTGTTAAATATTTACTAGAGCTTTTTAACTCCTTAACAAACAACAAAATTTTGGACTGCTTAAAGTTGAACGCACTTGCAGATGACAATATAAACATAACTCAAAAACTGAAATTTGTAGAAAACATTGTGGGAAAAGGAGAAAATGCTGGTAACCAAAAGGCTTCTCTCACGGTGGTAAACACCAGGGATTGTTTAGTAAATGGTTAACCCTTTAACTTACGAAAAAGTTTTACACGTGTCCAAATTGAAAGTATTTGCAGATGACGGAATAAATGTGAACCAAAAATCGAAATTTGGGAGGGGGAGAGGAGGTTAGAAAACAATTTGGGAAAAGGAGAAAATGTTGGTTACCAGCATATATTTTCTCCTTTTTCCATAATGTTTTCAGAAGGCTTCTGTCTCAGGGTTGGAAAAGCCAGGGATAGTTTGGTAAAGGGTTAAATGAAGTAAATCAAGGTACAAAATAACATCAGATAGTTTGCCGAGTTTGCAACAAGGTTAGGTCAGTCTGTGTGAACAGTAACTTTGATAATGGTGTTTGTTGGCTCCGTGGCTTGGATTTGAGGAAGTGTTTCATCATAATTGTTTGAAACACAGACACAGTTCGAAAATAGGATATTGGCAGTTTGGCAGAAATGTTCGGTTATAAAGTTGTGAGGAGTTTGTGTGAATGATAGTTAGTAGGGAGAGGTTTTTATGTAGTTTTTTTTTAAGTGAGGAAATGTGGTGATACAGACAAAATACAGTGTTGATTCTTAAAGTTCTTGATATATGATAAATTCTGCAGTTTTCTGTCCAAAGTTTTGATAAGTTTTTATGAATGAAAGCCAGCAGGGAGAGGTTTTGTAGTGTTTTTTTTTTCACCAGTTCATAAATAACCCATAAAGTGCTAGAACAGAATTAAGTTGTTTTTGCAGGGTAGAAAACATTGTGGGAAAAGGAGGAATTGCTAGTTACCATGAAACATGGGCAGAGGACAATTTAAATGTTGGCTGAAGTTATTGAATTTGTCCTTAACCCATTACCGCACAATTCCTACTTTTGATGACCCTGAGAATTAAGCTTTTAGAAAACATTGTGGGAAAAGAGAAAAAATGCAGGTAACCAGCATTTTCTCCTTTTCTCACAATGTTTTCTACCCTTCACGAAACAAATTTAAAATTTTCAGTCTCTTTTATTTTGTCCCCTGCAAATACTTTCAATTTAGACCAGTCTAAAATTTTTATCTTTTGGTAAAGAGTCCAGCATTAAGATACATGTAACAATTAAAGCCAGTGAGATCTTTATAATAATAAAAGCTCATTCCTCTCCAACCACCTGGTGCTATATTGACTTGAAACATCCTTGGGTTTTCAAATCGTCATTTCTAGCTTGGCTTCTATTTCCAGAGTATAGCACAACCAAGTTAACCTTTTACCAAACAATCCCTGGTTTTAACAACCCTGATAAAGAAGTGTTTTTGAAAACATTGTGGGAAAAAGAGAAAATGCTGGTAACCAGCATTTTCTTCTTTTCCCACAATATTTTCAACCTGTTGGAAACAAATTTCAATTTTTGTGTTGCGTTTGTCATCTGCAAATGCTTTCAATTTGGACCAGTCTAAAATTTTGTCGTTTGGTAAAAAGTTAAACAGCTTTTGCCAGATAAGGGCTCAAATGAATTGCTATTTGATAGTCACAGAAAATTTTCAATGTAGGAAAAATTTAGAAAAAAAAAAGCTTTTTTTTCTGATGGTTCTTTGCTATTTGGGTTTGACATTTAACTTTATAGGAAGGCCCGTATTTATGTCAAAAGTTGGTATTTAGTGACATTTGACATTTATACTGGTATATCCTGCCCTGATGGTTTTGAAATACCATCAGTAATGATTGAGAAATGGCGTGAGAACTGAACTGTAGCTTCCTATCTGTAGTGTCATCACTTTTTGAGTTCATGTAAGTTCAGAGCTTTGATTCATCTAGCCACGTCACTTACTGGTGACTCCTGACCTGATGGTTAGCCAGGTTGAGCAAGGCTATCTTGTGCAAGATTCTTGGCTGCTCGCGTGATGCATGTGAAACATGGCTAGTTGTACTGACCGCCATGATGATTTAGTCCTAGCTGTTAAAACTGAGTTGAACTCCCAATACGAACAAAGAAACAGTTTTGGACATCAGCACTTTGCCAAATAACATGGGAGTTTTATTGATTCTGGGGAATTAACTTTGTTACAAAATAACTTAATTTTAGACTGGTCCAAATTCTGATCATTAGCAGAGGACTCAGTAAATGTGGGTAAAAATTTAAAAATTGTTCATGGAAGGGAAGAAAACATCCTGGGCAAAGGAGAAAATGCTGGTTACCAGCATTTTCTCCTTTTCCCAGAATGTTTTCAAATGGCCTCTTTTTCAGGGTCAGTAAAAGTCGGGATTGCGTGGTAAAGGGTTAAAGTGCATGTATAGAAGAAGGTGCTGAAAAAAAAAACACACAAAAAAAAATGCTTCTGGTAAGGGGTTGTTTAACCCTTTACCAAATAACAAAATTTTAGACTAGTCCAAGTTGAAAGCACTTGCAGATGACAAAATAAACGCAAGTCAAAAATTCGAATTTGTTTCCAGCAGGTTATAAAACATTGTGAGAAAAGGAGAAAATGCTGGTTACCAGCATTTTCTGTAACCAGCATTTTCTCCATTTCCCACAATGTTTTCAAAAAGCTTCTATCTCAGGGTTGTGAAAGCCAGATTATTTGGGAAGGGTTAAATTGGGCATTGAGTGGTAAAGGGCTAATAGATTGAAGTAGAGTGAAAATAAGATCAAAAGACAATGCTTGGACCAAGTTTTATGCTGCGACTTTTTACCATACAACCAAATTTTACACTTGCCAAAAATGAAAGGATTTGCATAATACCAATTAATTGACTGTGAAATGTCGCAATTTGTCATTGAAAGGGTAGAAAACCTTGTGGGAAAAGGAGAAAATGCTGGTTACCAGCATTTTCTTCTTTTCCCACAATGTTTTCAAAAGGCTTCTTTGTTAGGATTGTTAAAAATTGGGATTGTGTAGTAAAGTTTGAACCATCAGTAGCACAATGGAAGATAATACAAAGAAGAAAAAGAAGTCAAAAGTATCTGTTGGTAGAAGTTTCACTATTAGACTATCACGTAGACATGGAGGGAAATCGGAAAAATGCGGACATATCGATAGTAACATTCCAGGGGCTGTATCGTCTCTACCAATGTCTAAATCGCTGGATTCAGTGTCTGCTTTAAAACTGTTTTGTGAGACTGATCAAAGTAATAACCTTGTGGATACTTTAGATTTAAACTTGATAAAATGTGGTCGAACACCTGTTGGAAATGTAAGCGTGTGTAGGTGTAAGTGTGCGCAATCTGTGTCTGGAATGTTTTGTCTGAAACAGGAAAAAGGGAGTAGTAGTACGGGCCTGCCCTTGCCTTGGACCCCTGTAGCTGGTGGCATCTTGAGAAATAGTAGATCAAGTGCTATTAGGGAGCCCATATATGCTTCCAGAAAAGGTAAAAGAAGAAAGTGTGAAATTATAATTATATAGTTGTGCTACCACGCAAAAGAAATCTTTTTGGGGGCTATACTAGAATCAGCCTGTCTGTCTGTGTGTCCGTCTGTGTTCAAATAATTTTCTGTTTCTCTCAAAGTGCTGGCGGGAGTATCAAGTCACATTCAGTGACAGCTCTAGTTTTAACACTTTTCCATTCAATTCCAACATTTAACGACCTTGAAAAAGAAAGCCGTTCAAAAACCTTGTGGAAAAAGGAGGAAATACTGGTATACAGCATTTTCTCTTTTTGCCACAATGTTTTCTACCCTTTTCCAAATCAAATTTTAATATTTTC